>CM057131.1:10299807-10495807 GCA_029964075.1 Patiria pectinifera | reverse complement strand
AGTACTATACCATTAGCAACCAAAGTACTATTTCCACGGCGCGGTATTTGTGTGCAAATGGATGCTGGTGTGCGCGTTGCGCGTAGCGCGTATTGTTCCAAAGAGAGCGCGCCGCAGTCTTGGGTTCATACATTTCGTGAAGGGGTAGTTTGGAAGAAAGAAATATATTTTCCACCAATTTTGTATTGAAATTGAAGTTTAGATTTAAATAATTTAAAATATTAAAATCAAGCAGAATCTGTGGGTGAAGTGTTATAAAACAAATATTGAATGCTTTATCTCGTGGTGAAGTAAAACTAGCCTCCCTCGATGATCCATGGACCATTCCATGGATCACCTCGGGAGGCTAGTTTTACTACACCACTCGAAGCATTCAATATTTGTATACTTTTTTATATTGGATTTGCTCTTCACCACTGTCATTATATGACCACAAGGTGTGGAATTACAGTCGAACATCTGATTTATTTAAACTCCTAACGAGCATGACAAGAGTGTTTTAGAGGGCATAGAAAACCAAAGGTTAATCACTTCAATTACACAACTCTCTCATGAATGTGAAATTTATGTAAATGTAATAAGATGGCTTATTAGTTTATTTTCACGTAGCTATAAATATGGAAGCCCTATGAGTATCATCTCTACAGTGTACCGGTGTACATGCACATGGGTTACTCCATGAAGTTGGGATAATAGCTGATAATGCTGAAATTACTCTCTTTGTTATCAATTTGTAAATTTTTTTAGTCTTTCAAATTCTTCAAAGTAGGCCTAACATTTTCCTGAAAGAATATGATGTTACTTTTAAAGATAAAATCAAACTAGGACTGTATCTGCCCTCAAATAAGTTTTATTGGGCAATATGTGTGCAAAAAAACACTAAAAATGTCGGTAAAAAGTGACATTTAATTTAACAGAAACATGTGTTTTTATTTTTTGTGTTTTGTTGCAAAAATGCTAACTGATCAATCCTTTTAAGTAATTTACTATTAGATTAAAGTCATATTCACCCATATCTATGCATAAAACTGTACAAAAGCTGCTCGTGTTGATATTACATGCCTGTGTGAAAATTCTGTTACCTATGCTACACTGTATCTGAAAGATTTTGATTTTAATATGTTCAACTCACTCCAAGTTGAGTTTTAAAAAAGTTGAATTCTCTAAACTTGCTGCTGTTTACAAGACGCAAGAAGAAGAAGTATCATTTTTTGAAATGGTGTCCGTGTAGCATAGGTATTTTCAAACTAAAGAAACCCCTCAAACAGAAATACCTCCACACATATTGACACATCTTAACCTTAGGTCAATAGTAATTGGATGAATATTCAAAATAAAACATGCTTTGGAAAATTGTTCTTCAGCAATTAAGATTTATGTTCCAAAATTTACAATGGGTTGTATCAACTTATTTTGAGCATCTGCTGAACTGTTTTTTTTTTTCTTTGATTATACCCTAAAAGTTAATCTTAAACAACAAGAAAACTGACAAATTTATATGGTAACCTAAAACATTAAAAAACGTTCAGAGCAATTGTTTAGATTTGGTGTCCATGTAGCATACATGTAGGTATTTTGAATTTCCCATCATGAATATAAAGATCAACCACAAATTCAGTTTTATGTTTTGGGAAAAAAAGCATAGGCCTACTATTTCCTAAAAATATAGTAGTTGGGCTATCAAAAACAACATTCAGATCAACATTTGGGAACTTTGACCCAATGTCACACTTTTTGCCCGAACTTCATGGAGTAACCCACATACGTGTACATGTAGGCCTACCATAGGCTTACATTGTATTTAAGAGATACGGTACAATTGTTATGTTTTCTAAATTTATTGTTAAAAAAAACAAAGTACAGAGTACAGACCTTGAGATAGGCTTAACTGTCTAACATGCCTAATGGCACAGCCCCCCTTTAGAGGTAAAATTTTACTGTTGCAATTAGGTTATTTATTTGTTGCTTGAGGTCTAAAACATGTACCGGGGTAAGTAAAAATACCGAAATTCATGGAAAAAGGACAAGGAAACATTGGGTAAGGGCACATTTAATTTGAAAAAAAATTGTGCACAAGTCTAATGGAGAGTCTCCCTATTCACCCATTTCCCCATAAGTCATAGGACTTCATAATATTAAGTCATAATTATGATACTGGTACATGAACATCATAATTATGATTTTAACAATTACTTAAATGTAATTGTCAGATATTATGACTAAATCCTAAGTCATTATTATAAGATACAAGTCATAACTGAGTCATAATTATGATACATGTACACTGATCATAATTTGTACACTGAATCTCATAATTATGCCTACATTGTAAGTAATTTTTTTGGTCTTTCGCTTCGGCGAGCCGCTGACAGCGGCACACAAAAATTGTACACGTCGTATGGCAAGCTGCTGGCAGCGGCTCGGTGACGTCGCTGTGAATAAACAGGGTATCCCCATGACGTGTGCCTTATCTACATAATTTATATCGCATAACCTCTGACCCTAGTTTGAGCCGCTGCCAGCGGCTCTCCGTCTCGCCGGGGTCTGCTGCACGTTATTGTGAGCAGTTTGTTTACAGAGAGACATTTCAAGATGGCGGCGTCCACATCGACACACGGCGGAATTTCCAGCGGTTTATTACGTCCAAACGGGGAAAAATCGGTAAATTAAATTCCGTAGCGAAAGAGTTAAGTCCCTCGAACATACCGGTACTTTAACGCCGCTTCCGTAAAATGTTATGCAGATAAAGCTCAAAGGTTACCTGACTAAAAAATCACCAGATCCCCGCATTAGTAATTAAAAGTTCACCATCGGGATTTCCCCACATTTTTTCAGGGAATGTTGAGCAATAACTGAGTGGCACTGTTACAAGTACTGAGCTAAAAAGAACATTTTGGTTTCTGCTTCTGCTCGAATACTGTACACAACGCCCTGTTGGACTATCTCGGTACAGTGGCTTCCCTCAAGTACTACAGGAACTACTACATGTATGTGAGATCTGTATTCCATAATAAAGTTGGTCAGGATATATACATTGTATATCTTGAAACGAGTAAGCAACTTTTCAGGTGAGTTGAATAAAGTCTTAATCACTCCAATTTCCAATGAACCTAGGGACTAGAGAATTTAAAGTAAAAATCACTCCAATTTCAGATTGAATAGCCTACTTGTTGACCAGACGTTTTCTAGTGAAATATATATAAAACAGATCACCCATGGTCCACTATAATTTCAGTCATTGGGAGTGAATTTTCACTCAAATCGAGTGGATTTCAGATCGTGAAATGTACATGTAGTAACAGTGTTGTCGCTCGAAATTGAAATTCCACCGGGTTGGGAAACAGCGCAAGTTACATCCAAATATTTGGTTATTAAAATTTTCAATGCATTCTAAACAATTGCTGAAATTAATATTTGTCTTAGGATGTTTCAATACTTGAGAAAGTTTGAAATCATTTGAATGTACTTTGACAACAATATGAGCAAAAATGTATTAATTTGGACGTAACATTGACACTGTGTCAATGTTACATCCAAATATTCTTTTTTTTTGCCATTTGTACACGTACACATGTACATGTACATGTATGTAAAATATTACCCAAACTGACATTGCATAACTGGACACCTAATGCACCAAGAAAAGCTTTTGTTTTGGTATGGTCAGGGTTCAAATATAGCAGAAGCAATACCTTAATGTGGATGTAACGGTGTCAAAATCACTCAATGGAAGTAATGATGTGCAAACCCGACCCGAAACCGACCCGACCCGAAACTGACTTCAGGTAGGGTCGGGTCGGTTTGTCCATCTTTTCAGTCGGGTCGGGTCGGTTTCGGTTTTGCATTTTCATTTTCGGGTCGGGTCGGGTCGGTTTAGCCATCTTTTGAAAAAAACGAAAAACCGAAATAAACCGAAACAGTTGAGAAATTTAGGTGATGCAATAATGTTGACAGTCACTGTGACCGCAGCCCCTTGTGTGGTGTGGCCACCGAGCGCACTATCAAGTTCCCAGTATTGGATGGGAGTGACAGTGAAATAGATACATTGTAACAGTTTTCATGATACCTTGTGATGATACTGTAGCGGTACTGCCTCGGACGACTGCCCCGGCGAGTAGCGGCGAACGGCCTAGCCTCTACGGTCGGGTACGCAGATCCGTTTCGGCGGAGATTTACCGCCAGGCCCGCAGCAGACTACCAAAGGATCACCCTCACACGCACTCTCGCTCACACAACCCAAGTGGACTAACTAGGGGGACTGGGGAAGGATGGGGACCTGACACCAGATATGTCTTTCGGAAGATTATTTTATTCGCCTACCCAGGCGCCTCGCCTACGTGATCTTATACTCAATCACTTCCCTTACAAACTCAGAGATTACATAATTATCTGGATTATAATGCAGGAATCATTAATTAACTACACTCACACAAAGTATGAGGCTCCCTCCGCTGCGACTATAGGTGATTGGTGATTGGTTAATCGTGGGAGATTAGAACAGTGCAACTTTTCCTGAGACTGCGCTCGGGTTCCGGCCACAGCAGAAAGAGGGCGAAGCTGAGCGCATGGCCGCTTATATACACTGGCGCTATTGGCTGGTGCCCCCATAAACCTGGGTGAGTGCACGCGCACCCCGCTGGCTACCAGTAAAGAACTAAAGTGCGCCCTCCATAAAATGCATTGCGCTACACAGGCGCCTTCCAAGTTTCGGTCAGTCCCTGACCTCAAAACTGATTACTTAAATAAAAGCAATGCATAATCTCTAAATCAAATTACTTCCAAAAGTCTGCTGCACTTTACAATGATAATCTAAGTGACACCTACATGACTATCGCCTTAGAACATTGGTAGGTGATTCTCCTCAACAAGTTTAAACCCTCTTGAATAAACTTTGGCATCCTTATAAACTGAACTTAAAGAACAAGGCTACAACTCTGAGATAAACTTTAACATCTTTATAAATTGAACAAGCTTAAAACTGTTTGATAAACCTTAACAGCATCATAAATCTAACAACTTCAAAACTCTTATATAAACCTTAACGAGAACTTTGAGGCACAAAACTTAGGTGCAACATTTATATAAAAGATAGCCAACATGACTTTAGGTTTAACGAAAGGCGCAAATATCTCTTCTATTTGTCCGCCTAAAGTTCAATGTTTATGTTCATCTTAGCGAACTCCTGCCAGGAAATTCACATTGAAGACCCGCTCGGTCTGGTCCTTGGTCACCAGCATTCCTTCTTGGTAAACACTGCGCGTCTCCATTTCCGTTATCTTGGTGATGTTTCCAATCATGCTTCCCTCGAGCTCCTCGTTAATCATCGGGGGTCCGGCGCCTATGATACCGGCGTCCTCATTCCTCATCAGCCTGCAGATTCGTGTAGGTTGTTTGTCGTCATCAGCTCCTGAGCTCGCAGTGGGAGCCGGGGGCCTTAGGAATACTACGTCGTAGTGGCGCGCACGGCGTTCGTGCACGGTTTGGGTTGTGCCAGTTATGATTTTTGTGTGCCCACCTTCAGTGATCCTCACGGAAAGCCCCGACAGCAAATAGCTAACCCGCAACTCCCTCGGTAAATTGCCATCTTCCTGCCTCCCCGTGGAAGACTCATCCGACGACATCGCCTGTTGTTCAGCGCCTTGCTGCCTCATCTCCCTCATCATACTTAGGGGTTTTCCTCCTGCAGGCGTCGGACGTACGTTGCTCACAGGAGCCTCGTCAATGTCCCATGACATTGACATAGGTGACAAAGCTATCTCCGCTGCATCCTCTAGTGGTGATCCTGCGAGTTGCTCTGCCGACTCGATCTCCACCATCGCATCTACCTCTGGAAGGTTACCGGATGCCTCTCCGCCCACCTTTGATGGCTGTGCCCTCGGCGCCCTCGCGGCCTCTGCTACCCCACGCGACTCAGGTCCTCCTATACCCTGCCGCTGCGGTGGCCCTGCCGATTTTGGAAGACTTCCCTTCGCCTCCGCGCCTTTAGGTAGAGCTTTCTCATCCTCAGGTGCCTTGGACACAGTACAGGGTACTGCATCACTTCTTCTGTGCTTCTTGGTAGGCTGCTCTTCTGGAGGAGCCTTACTTCCATGCCGCTTGCCTGTGGCTTCTTCCGGCTTCCTCTTCCTCTCAGGGGAAGCTCGCCTTGTCACCTTTACATCGACACGGTCACGGCTCCCCGGAGTCTCCATGCGCCTTGGCTCACCTTCAACTCGACTCCTGTCTCGCCTGCTGGACTCGTGCGCTTCACTCTTGATGTTTGCCACCTCATCAACATGTTCCGGGTGGCAATCACGATAGTGTGCTTTGAGATTGTCTCGCCTGTTGTTTCTGTGGGAACACCTACGGCACAAGAAAACCTGTTTCTCTCCATGTTCGCCTGCCAGATGTCTCTCCAGACTTCTTTTGTGCAGCTGCAGACTACACTTTGGACACTCCGTCTTCTCCCCATCAGAATGGCTACGAGGTGTACTCTTTTCCTCCCTGTCTTTCCCCATTATCCTTGCTGTCTGTTTCTTGGGCTGCTGCGGTGGCGCCTTCCAAGCCTTGGCCGTGGATTTTAACTTCGCACAGACACTACATTGTCTAACTGTCGACTCCTCTTTGGCCTTAAGCACCCTGCTATTTGATGTGTCCTCCATCTGCGCCTCTCTTATCTCCGTGCAAATGATGGTAGGCGAAATGGTCACACTCCTCACTTCACCTACAGGTGTTGACAGCGTTGGCGCTTCTGCCTGTTCATCGCTTTGTGGCTTACGTGACAAGCCGTCTGTGCACTTGATCGTCTCCCCATTTAACTTCAGCTCTAGCGTCCGAAAGTCTAGATTACCCTGGGTTGGAATCAGGAAATCCATCCCTAATATGCCTTGCATCTGTCCTGTGTTGCCAAAGACTACGTTGATGGAGTTAATTGTTCTGCCGACTTGAATGTCTACGTAGGCGCTGCCGAGTGTCTCCATCTTACCCCCATCAGCATTCCTTACACCTGCGCCTGCGGTCATGAGCCTTGGTCTGCGGTCCCTGAAAATGTCGAAATATAGTTGAGACGACAACACAGTGTGTGTTGCCCCTGTGTCAACAAGAAGTCTAACTTTGACTCCTCTCACAATAGCCTGCACAAATAGGCCGTTGCCCGCTGTTTTACTTGCTCTTGCTGAGGTTTCTTTGTCGCCTTCGATATTCTCGCCTAAATTCTCTCTGGCGCCTTCTGGCCCTGCTGTTCCGCCAGCTTTCCCACGGGCCTCTGGGGCAGCTGCTGGTCCTTTCCAGACCTTCATTTTCTTCTCTGCGCTGGGTTGTTTGCAACTCCTTGCAAAATGACCTTTTCGTTTGCACTTGAAGCAAACGTCCTCTGGGGTTGGTTTTCGCCTCTGGTAGGCGACACGCGAACGATCGCTCCTCTCTTGAGGCCGGAGGGTGTCAAGTCGCTGGGTCATCTTCTCCAGCCACTCCCTCACCTCGCGCTGATTTTTCTCAGCCGACTCTTTCATCTCTCGCTTGATTTCTTCCAAGGGGTACTCGGCATCGCCCTCTACTACTCGGGCGTACTTTGGCCGCTGGCCAGCCCGCTGTTCCTCTATCTTAAGGAACCCTTCAGTGTTTAGTGCAGCTCTGATAGCCTCGTCCAGTGATGACGGTCTTGCTCGAAAGATCCCTTCCCGGATAGCCTGTTCCTCCACCGCATCAGAGAAGTGCCCCCTGGCTAGGCGATCACGCCCCTCCTCTGACAATTCCGGGTAGGCGAGTGAAGCCAACTGCCTTATCGCCTGTCCCAATTCCTGCAGCGTCTCTTTAGGTTTTTGTCGCCTATGCCGCAGCTCCGCTAGGTGGTTTTCCGCAAGCTCTCCTGGTCCAAACCGCTTCTCCAACAGCCCAACCAACTCAGTGCAAGTCACTTGACTACCGCCTGCTGCTAGATTCCCTAACACCTTGACCGCATCACCCTGCAGGCTCGCCGCCAAAAACACTCTCGCCTGCCGATCACTCCAATTGTTCGCCAATTTGCAGGCCTCAAAATGCTGCTTGTAATTTCGCCACGGGGTCTTCCCGCTGAATCTGTCGGGGATGATGTTCGGACGTCTGGTAGGAACATCCACTTCACTTTTCACCCCAACTTCTCCTTTGTTTCCGACCTCCTTTCCTTGAAGGTCCGGGGAGTTTTCGCCCTCCCTCTGGCTTGCGTCTTTCTCAGACTGCAACGGAACTCCTCCTTGGGTCCCCGGCTGCCGGCATACGGTCGAATGACCAGTAGGCGTCAACTCCGTTAGACTGCCCTCCACGCCGCAGCTTGTCAACTCGTCTACCGTCCGCGACGGGACGCCTATCGTAGACACTAGCGTAGGCGCTGGTGCAACGGGATTATAAAATCTCGTTCTGGGTTTGGGGGTAGGCCTTGGTGATGGTACTGGTGTAGGGGTGTCTGTGAATGTGAAAAGTTCACGGCTGCCGAACTGGGTCGTCATCGATGTGCTGGGCGTCTTATCTTCCCTCCGCTGTGCTGCCTCTGACTTGGCCTCGCTTTGGCGAAGCTGCAATCTCAACAGGCGATTCTGCGCCAGCAGCAACTCCTTGATCTCTGTCAGATCGCGGTTCTCGGCATGGGATTGTTGTAACTCGTCCTCGCCCTTCTGCACGTCCATACGCAGCAACATCAGCTCGTCCTCAACGGATATCTCGTCGGCGGCCATGTCGGTTAATAGTGGTAGTTGTAGATTGATGACTCCTAGCTAGGTGATGTCACAGGCGTAGGTGATTTTTAGCAGTGAAGCAACGGCGCCTATCCCACTTCTGACACCAATTTGTAGCGGTACTGCCTCGGACGACTGCCCCGGCGAGTAGCGGCGAACGGCCTAGCCTCTACGGTCGGGTACGCAGATCCGTTTCGGCGGAGATTTACCGCCAGGCCCGCAGCAGACTACCAAAGGATCACCCTCACACGCACTCTCGCTCACACAACCCAAGTGGACTAACTAGGGGGACTGGGGAAGGATGGGGACCTGACACCAGATATGTCTTTCGGAAGATTATTTTATTCGCCTACCCAGGCGCCTCGCCTACGTGATCTTATACTCAATCACTTCCCTTACAAACTCAGAGATTACATAATTATCTGGATTATAATGCAGGAATCATTAATTAACTACACTCACACAAAGTATGAGGCTCCCTCCGCTGCGACTATAGGTGATTGGTGATTGGTTAATCGTGGGAGATTAGAACAGTGCAACTTTTCCTGAGACCGCGCTCGGGTTCCGGCCACAGCAGAAAGAGGGCGAAGCTGAGCGCATGGCCGCTTATATACACTGGCGCTATTGGCTGGTGCCCCCATAAACCTGGGTGAGTGCACGCGCACCCCGCTGGCTACCAGTAAAGAACTAAAGTGCGCCCTCCATAAAATGCATTGCGCTACAATACTATGCATTTGTTCAATAAGTGGAGTTACTCTCAATCAACCAACTGAGTATGACAGAGAGAGAAAGACGATGGTTTTGCAAAAGAATTCATGCCACGTGGTTTTAAGGGCAGGCACAAAAAAGTGATCACTTTGTCCAAGTCAGATATTCCGTTTTGTTCGCTTTTTTTTTGGGTCGGGTCAGTTCGGGTTTGTTTTACCTTATTTTTTGTCGGGTCGGATAGGATCGGTTTGAGGGAGTTAAGATCGGTTTCGGTTCGGATTATACCTGTATCTCTAATGTTTTGGGTCAGTTTGGCCTGGTCAACCCGACCGGATGCACATCATTAAATGTAAAAATTAAGTGTGACATTTGGGGTTGACACCGTGTCAATGTTACATGTACATGTACATGTACGTCCACAACCAAGCTATCGTTTCTGCTCCATTTGATACCTGACTACCATAGCAAAAGCTTTTCTTATTGGTTGCATGTACCAGTACAATGTATAGTTAGAAGTACGTAAATTGAATTTGGGTAATGTTTCACAGATATGTCATGTTTCACAGACAAATGTCATATTTGGACGTAACATTGACACGGTGTCCATGTTGCGTCCGAAATGACATTTTTGCTCATATTTCTTTGCAAAATACATGTACATTGAAATTTTTTAAAAACTTTCTGCAGTGAAACACCCAATAACAGATATTATGTAGAGCGACTGTTACATATGTACATGTAGCAAGGCATTCATGCTTTTCTTCATATGGTCATACCGGTATGTCACACATTGTTCCCCAACCCAGGGGAATGACCCACACGTACATGTACAAGTACATTTGTGTATTATGTCGTACTGGTATTGTAAGTTCTAAAATTTTGCTTCACAGGATAACTATGGAATCTCCCGCTGAGTTCTATCGTCATGTACTGACAGAGGTCTTAGATGATCTTATGGATCAGGTTGGTGGTTTATCGAAGATTGAAAAGGTCAAGAAGGCGTTGCGAAAGATCTCTCAGATGTACAAAGGGGGACTTTCGATCGCTTCTAGCCAGTTTCGTTCCGACTGGAGTGACCCTGCAAACCGCTGCGCCTACGTCTTCGTGTACTTGATGCAGCACTGTCATCTCGTGTTCTCCTCACTTCAGTACACATCAAAGATCTCGAACAGTTGGCAAAACAAGAGTAACTTGAAGATTTGCAGCATCGGAGGCGGGCCTGGGTCAGACCTGGTCGGCTTGACAACCTTCCTCCGTAAGCAAGGAATCTTCCCGCCTTTGCTGGAATGCCTGGTCTTGGATCTGTATCCCAACTGGAAAGACACCTGGGACATGATATACAAGCGTATTCCTGAGCATTTTGGAGTACAATACGAAAGATGCGACGTTGTCAGAGATACATATACGGCTCTTACGTCTTCTACTCGTCGATTCATCCGACATGCCGACATGCTAACCTTGGTGAAGTTCTTCTCCACAGTATCTGCTTTCTTCCGAGATGAACCAGGGTGTGGCGACCTCCTTCGATCATTTCTCCATGATATAAAGCCGGGCTGCTTCGTGCTGTACATTGACAATCAACACGATAGCGACACACAGTTCGAGCGAGACTTTGCATCTCCAGTTGGACTGGGTAAGGTGTTTGAAGTCCGAGACAAAATTGCCTTACCTTTTGAAGAGCATTCCAGGACCATGAAAAGTTACCGGTACTGTCTCAAACTGGATTACACTCCAATGCGTAGCTGCAATGTCCTGATCCAGCTTTACGAAAAGTTGGCAGTTCAGCCGGCTAGTGGACCATGCGCCATCTCCCAGGACCGAAACAACCGAATCCCACTTCAACATTCTGGTTCATCGGTTGACCGGATTCAGCCTGGTGCACACCACCGGAACAACGTTGATGATCGTTTGAGCAGCTCATCTCAGCCTCGCTACAGTTCACTGCCAGCAGCTCCTTCCCGATCACTGGTCTTACATGATTTTGCCAAGCAACGGCATGTGCCGACGTCACGGGTCGATGGTGACAGTGACAGCAGCTATGACAATAGTGATGACGACAACAGCTATGAGTATGACTCCGATGACAGGGACTTTGATTATGATGACTATGATAGCAATGACTGTTATGATGGCTATGACGATTATGACTGCGATGAGGACTATGACAGCAATGACGACTATGACAGCAATGACCGCTATGATGGCCATGACGACTATGACGACAATGACGACTATGATGGCTATCAGGACTATGACTACATGTACGACAAGTACTGTGGGTTTGATGACAAAAAAAGACCGCTATGATGGTTGCCACGAGTATGACTGCGATGACAGCTACAATGACTATGACGACTATGACAGGAACAAACGGTATGACGGCTATGACATCAATGACTGCGACAACATCTGTTATGGCTACAAAGACTAGTATGAGCTATGAGTATGATGACTATTACAATGTATAACTATGACTGCAACCTATAGGGCCTATGCATAGTAGCAACAACAGCTACAATGGCCACTATGCACATCTACAACTGCTACAATGGTTACTTGAAGGGAAAATTGTAAATCTTATATGGCCCTTTAGGAACTACCGGTACATTTTGTTTTATTTCAGCCACATCCAAAAGCGCGAGTGCCAATAACAGGATGGATAGAGAGAAGACAATGAGAAGAAATTACAGTTTTAGAGGTGGGAGGAAAAACCCAGAGGAATATTCTGAGGAAAACCCACGGAATGGGGGTAGGGACTGAAAACCTAATCCACTTATTTGCCCGGGCGGAATTCGAACCCGGGTCACAGTGGTGGAAGGCGAGGAAATACCACTACGCCAACCTGACCCCCCCTGACATGTGCATTGTAGAGAATAAATCTGCAATTTTGACTATCGGTAAGAATCATGGATCAGGTATGCAACTGGGAAGTCACAAAAAAAGAGGAAATTCAAATCTTTCCAAGACTTTGTACAGTGTTTTTCTGTTTTCAATGGCACACATGGGAAGTAAACAAAGAGGAAATCAGCAGATCCGAGGAAAAGTTGCATGCCTGATGGATGTACATGTAGTACTCTGATTTGAAATAAAATCAATTACATGTACATGTAATGGAAACTACAAATGTATGTTCATCATGTTCATTGAATTCCTTAATGAATGTTGATACATGAAAGTACCATTTCCGGTAGTTACCAGTACGGTACATACCTGGTACACACATTGTATCCTGTGAGCAGCACCAGCGGAACATGGAATAATGTACCGGTAGTGCGTCTGTGTCGGTGTATACGATACATGTACGTCATGTACTAATTTCGTTGTTTTTCACGAGTGCGAGTGGGATTTAGAAATGTAGGCCTAACCCTCAAGCAAACTTGACCCTCCGTGCCTACTATAAGTGTGTAGAGCAGAAATCGCGTGGGCATCTCAGAATAGCGTGATATGCAGAGTACGGTTTGGATCGTGCTTACCATGGGATAATGTAGCATGGTGTGTTGCTATGGATTAACCAATCAGCATTGAGGATTCTAATTTAAACATTGTAGCATGTACATTTTGTAAAGTTTGAAACCGGTAGTACTATACATATGTACATTTGATTTAACTTTGGTCTTTTGGTACATACATGTATATTTAAATATGTTAAAATATTAGTGCCTTTCGTCGATTGCACACCTTAAAATGTGCATAGATTTCTGAATGGACACCAATGTACGGTACAGATGTACCGGTACATTACATTATTTACACATCTATAGTAAGCAATACATTTGGAGATGAACACTTGCATAATATACATTCTACACGTACATTGGAAGTTTTCGTGGAGCGGGTCATATATTTTGAAATCACCACTTTGACCTTCCAGCAGCCCTGGAAGGAAAGGTCGGACGACTTTTACATGTATTTCAAAATAAAAATGCTTGTCAAGGTACATGTATGGTGCATCAGATCACAAATTATGAACGTGATCGTTTATTTTGTTCGTGAGTTTTACATTGTGTAGGCCTAAATGACAGAAAATGGTCATACCCAGTATTCAAACAAAATCACTTGTTGACCACTCGACAAAGATTTATCATAACGATTCAAACAGCGGTCGACTTGTGCCGGACCACTCAACAAAGAAGATTTATCAGAACAGCTCTAAACAGTGTGCACAACCAACTGAGTTGATACAAAAACATTAACGTGCATTGTTAACAAAGCGACCATCTCTTCATCGTCATCTTTCTCCAAGTTTTTCCTGGTTTGCGGGCTACAATGTAAAATGTTAAATGTACAATGTACATGTATAGGATAAATCCTTTGATATTTTCATGAAACCTTAGATTCATTAAGAGGCCAAAAAAAAAAATCCAATTTAGTAAGTAAATTACATATGTATGTTGAAAGGATGATGTAAAAATTATTATGCAAATTTGTACATAACATTGAAAGAAAGAATCATACGGTAATTCATACAAGTACATATATATTCATGTGTTTTTCCCAGTGTTGAAAGACATTTCATGAGCAATGCAATTACTGTATGCCTGAGATGCATTAATTTAAAAAAAATCACAGCAAAATTTTACTATACATGTAAATGTAGTACATGTGTTTCAGTGCTCGTGTACAACATACATTGTACGTTGACCTATTGTAATCTTCAGTCTGCTTATAAAATTCAGTGTTCATTTGTGTGATGATCAGCGGGTAAAACTGTTTGGACACATACCGAATTACCATCATTATGCCATAATATGTAACATGGAACGTGTTGTAATAACTGTATGCATATGGGTCATTCCACCGGGTTGGGAAACAGTGCATGTTACATGTACATCCATATATTTGGTTATATTATTAAAAGTATCAATGCATTCTAAACAAGTGCTCAACATAATATTTGTCTTAAGGTGTTTCAATACTTGAGAAAGTTTGAAATCATTTGAAAGTACTTTGACAAAAATATGAGCAAAAATGTATTAATTCGGACGCAACATTGACACCGTGTCAATGTTAGTGTTACATCCAAATATTCTTTTTTTGCCATTTTTTACACGTATGTAAAATATTACCCAAACTGACATTGCATATTTACAACTGGACACCTAAGCACCAAGAAAAGCTTTTGTTTTGGTATAGTCAGGGTTCAAATATAGCAGAAACAATACCTCTAACTAGTGTGGATGTAACGGTGTAAAAATCACTCAATGGAAGTGTGACATTGGGTTTTACACCGTGTCAATGTTACGTCCACACAACCAAGCTATCATTTCTGCTCCATTTGATACCTGACTACCGTAACAAAAGCTTTTTTTTTATTGTGTTGCATGTATAGTAAGAAGTAAGCAAAGTGAATTTGGGTGATGTTTAGCAGAATAAGGTACAAATGTCACATTTGGACGTACCGGTAACACTGACACGGTGTCAATGTTACATCCAAAATGACATTTTTTGCTCATATTTTTGGCAAAATACATTGAAATCATTTCAAACTTTCTGCAGTCGTGAAACACCCAACAACAAATATTATGTAGAGCAACCGCTAGCAAAGCATTTATGCTTTTGTTAATGGGTCATATGTCACACATTGTTCCCCAACCCGGTGGAATGACCCATATCGGTGATGTTAGTACAGTTTTTGTGGATGATTTTGCAGGCACTTCAATTTCATGTATGGCCTGAATGCATGGAATGATGCAGTTACTGGTACCACAGCACCCTTGCACTTTCCCATCGATCAATCCAACCATTTTAGATTAATGAGTTTTGCCAGATAGCCTGTAGTGTCCTACCAGTAGCATGTACAATGTAAACTGATAGTCTCTGAGATTAATTATCTTTGTTACTAAAGATGTTAGTAAGATTTTAGAATTTAATTATTTTTAGATCATAATACAGTAAATGGATTCAGTTGTTGTTTTAAAGGTAGAGTACATCATAGAATGCAGCTATCCAAAAAGTAAATGACAAAATTTTTGTTGAAAAGCTTACATGTACTTGGTGTAAAGATACCGGTAGTAGTGACACTTACAATGTAACTCCCTGTGAAATTATTCTTTCTGGCATGCTGTCATTTTGAAGAAAACCATAAAGAAGGTCATTTCCAAAGATACGTCTTTTTTTGGAAAGACGCAATTTTGGAAATTTCCGTTTTACTAGTACATGTAGTTCATTTTCAATTCTGCGACTGGTGCGCGCAAGCATTGACATGACGCACATTTGCGTGCGGTTGTTACAATTCTTTGGTTCAGTGCTTGATATTGCGTACATGTAGCTGCAATCGGCTGAATGAGAACGTGTCCCGGACGCTGATTTCCGGCGCAATTCAAAAAATGACTCGGCAACTTTTTAATTAAATTGAGATCCTAGAAAATTGGTTTCTCGAGATTTAGGGCCTACATGTACAGCATTTACTGAGCTAAAACTTCATCAGGACAGTCGTTAAGCACCCTTCTTTAGATTTTGAGCACGTTTGTTGCTTAATTTCAAACAAAAAAAATGCACAAATGACAAATGATGCACTAAATGTATGTATACAGTACTTGTAGTACCGTAGTGTTTTGTTCATCTCTGCATTATACATGTACATGTATGTGCAAATCATAAAAAGTGAATGCAGGCCCGCATACAGACATAATGTACATAAAAACTGTGCATTGAATTACAGTGTAGGCCCTTACAGTTGAGGCTGTTAACATCTTTGTCTCCCTATTACAATTTCTAACAACGAACAAGAATGTTATGTTCATTACTGGCGTTTAAACTGAATTTTATAAGCACTGGTTTAATTCAAACTGAAAATGGGTATTTTCTTATTGGGAAAACTGGTCTTGTAAATGTTTTGAGCTACTATGTACCAGCCCCGAACTTGGCAGATTTTCATTTGAAATTTGAGACATCCTGCAAATATAAATACAAACAGTATTATCTCCCTTCTCAAACAAAAATGACTTTTTGACAGTATCCTTTTTGCAGGAACTGCCAGTATTAACTGAGGATAAACTCAGTTGCTTAGGAACATTAAATTGCTACCAGTATATCAGTTTTATTGTTCAATCACACAGTGTACAGCATTAAGATTGGAGCATTGATGGTTATCTTACATGTACTATATTAGTTATCTTGCGAGCGCGAGTGGAACACGGAATAATGTAGTGCGTCTGTGTCCCACATGCCACGAGGCCGAAGGCCGAGTGGTATGTGGGACACAGACGCACTACATTTTCCGTGTTCCACGAGCGCGAGCGTGATAACGAATTTATCTTCAAGCAAACTTGACGCACAGTAAAGTTGGAACACGCATGCTGTGTAACCTACGCGCAAATTTTGAATTCACAGTGAATTGTGCAGCACTAATCGCGTCACGTAGGCTTAGAATAGCGCAATACGCGGAGTGCGGTATGGACCGTGGCCGTGCGGTATGCAGTGGTATGGTTATATGTAGCACGGCTTGTTGCCATGGATCGACCAATCAGGATCGAAGAATCAAGTTTGCTTGAAGATAATACGTATTATCACTGCCTGGCTGCATATTTTCCATGAAAAGTAAGCATTATGTTCATATGGGTAAAACTGTTCCTTCGGGAATAATGAAATTTTTGCCAAATAATCAAAGTATTCGGTGGCGTTTACACTCCCGTTTGTGTGGGCCGTGAATGGTAAAGTGGCATTTTCATTGGCAGTGCCGCCAGTGCAAAACAAGATGAGCATCCTATTTTGGTTTTAGTGTTATGACTGTTATTATTGCAAATTTTGTCTAAAATGTTGTGATGTTAGCAATTTTCCATGGGAGAGGAAAAAATGTCAAAAATAAATATTTACATATTAAACCTTTTTTGTATTTTTCCAGACCTCAATTAAATGGGGAATTCAGTTCAAAAAACGAAATTGAAAAAAAATACATATTTTTGGTAAAAACAGTGATTTTTGCAATTTATGATTAAAAACGTTCAGATTTGGTAAAAAAAATAAAACTTTGTGTATATATTACTTTCTGAATTACAGGGAAAAGGTTTGATTTATGTTATAATGATACATCTTTAATTACTTACATTACTCAGGGTCATTAAAAAAAATCTATATAAATATATGTGTAGGCCTTCATTTAAAAATGTCAAAATTAGCACGTAATTCCGTTACCGAAAAAATGGCAAAAGTTTCATATAAACTTTTTCTCTCAACTACCGTAATTCAGCCTTCAGGCCGCGATGGTAGATTTTTAAATAAACCAATATGAATGAATTAATGAAATTTCAGCTTTGAAAAGACTTCAAATTTTACCCCCCCCTCCCTCCCCCCTCCCCAGATTAGTGCAGACATGGGAGAAATATTACCACTTCATCATAGAGCTTGCCAACAACAGATCACCTCCAACAAAATGTCGCCCGTCGCGTCGTGGCGTGGCGTCGTGCCATCGCCCGTCGCGTCGTGCCGTCGCCTCTTAAATTACCGTTTCTAAGCACGTACACTGCATGAGGAAGCGACGCACCTTCACACGACGCGACGGGCGATGGCACGACACGACGGGCAATGTGTGCGTCGCCTCTTCAAGCAGTCTACTTAGAAGCGCCGAGGTGACAGACGAGGCGACGGTACGGCGCGACGCCCGACGGCACGACGCGACGTCTGATGGTGCGTCGCTTCCTCATGCGGTGTACGGTTGGGAGCGAAAGAATTTAGACTCACGCGATAACACGCACACCACGCTAGTTACATTTTATCACTAGCTAGGTTTAGCGCGTGTTTATCGCGCTAATCACGCGTGGTTATCGCGTGTACGCCGCAGTGTTTTTCACATGGGCACTGACAGAAAGACGGAGACCGGCTCCACGCGATAATCACGCGCGGGAAAAAAATGCGGGAACAGATTTGGCGCTTTGTCCCACGCGTGGCTCCACGCGCGGGAAAACTATCCCACGCGTGGGGAAGACAGACCGCAAATTGGCAGCTGAATGATGTCCATTCAAAGAGGAACAAGTTTTTACACCTTAAAAATTCCCTCCCAGTAAAAAAAGTCGGCTCCTCTTTGGCGAATTGTACCACGTGTGGCTTCACGAGTGGGGAACGCCTGTGTGTGGAAGACAGACCGCACATCGCCGGAAATACCGGCTTGGCTTTGCGCCCTGGGACGGCCGTCTTTGCGCCGTTCATTTTCCACAAGTTGGCTAATCCAGGTGAAACAAATCACTACACCCTGAACAATTCCCCCTCCCCCAGTCAAAAAAAAATTAAAATTGCCGGCACCTTGTTAGAAAGCATACTCCCAAATGCAGTAACTGCCGTCCAATCAAAACACAAGCGGTACAAAAACTGATTGTAAGAACCAAAAATGATGGCCAATCAGTCACTGCCCTTTCACAAATTCTTATTTTAATTGGCTGCAGACCGTGGCCCTTAAAAGAAACGGAAATCATCAAAGAAACTCCAACGGATGTAATACAAGAACTAAATGTAACAATAGAAGCATGCTGCCAACTCTTTGTGAATGACGAGACACATTGTTATCAGTAAGCTGTCAATCATTATTGGGAAGGTTTTTTTTTTGAGAATAGACTCGGAATAAAATCGTCAGCCCCTGTTATTTTCTCAGAGAGACATTATTTTCTCAGAGAGAGATTTACGTCTGGTTCTCTCATTTTTAAAAATTAAAATTAGAACAATTTCAAACACCCTAGTCCGTTACATTTTGAACTTTCAGTTAATTGTTTTGTAGATTCCAGGGGAAAATTTAATACGAGGTAGGCTCGGTTTTTCGTATTTTTATGGGATTTTTTTCTTTTCTTTTTCTTTGTTAAAGCAAAACAGTTTCAAAAACCCTAGCCCGTTAAATTTTGAACTCGATAAGTTTTTCTTTTGTAAATTCCAGAAGAAATTTAATACGAATAATACTTATTAAAATTTTTTTAAATGAATATGATCAAGACTAACAATAGCCCTTAAATTTAATACTGAACGTCAAAATCAATGTGTTCATGTTCCAAAATACATTCAAGAGTAGAATATTTAAACAGAATAATGTAGGCCATGCAGCTTTTTGTAATAAACGAAGAATAAAATCATCACCCCTTTAATCGTCTCGGCCGCAGAGAGCTAGAGAGAGACAACAAATAATTAGGAGTTATTTCAATGTGATTTAATATGTCTCATTCTCTTTATATTATTTTTTTTAATTTTAAGTAAAACGATTTCAAACACCCGTGCCCATGCATTACTTTCCGAATTAAGTCTCAGTTAATTCTTCTGTAGATAAAGGGGAATCATATTATCATAATACGAATGATGCAATAGTTTTGGAAAATAATTTTGAAAGGAATAAGAATAAGATTAACAAAAGCCCTTTCACCTAATACCTAATGTCAAAATATATTCCGAAATAATTATAATCTAGAGCAACATTTACACAAAATATTGCAGGCCAAACGTTTTTTTTTAATGAGCAAAGAATGAAATCTACTACGACAAAAAAAAAACCGCCAAACATAACGTGGCGCAACATTTAATAAATTATTTTGACTTGGAATATTAATCCCCCTTGTTTATCTATGTTCAAGTACACAAAATCTTACCCGGTTTCTGAAAAAAAAATCTCAAATCAAAGCTCAGCTCCGAAAAAGCCTTCCAGAAAATGATTGGTAGGGACATTATTCAATGAAATTGATACAATACATCTCTTGTTTGAATTCAGCTGTAGGAAACCCGAATTTGTGACGTGCCGCCAGTAAATGGAGGGTTCTTTGCTGGTGAACAGGGATGATAATATCTCAGCCAATTAAATGAGCCGGTTCCCGGCAAATAATTACGCCATTGGTTGCTTTCATAAATTGTTGACGTTCCTTCCGCCGACGCCCAACTGGAGTGCCGCCAGTAAATGGAGGGTTCTTTGCTGGTGAACAATTTATCTCAGCCAATTAAATGAGCCGGTTCCCGGCGAATAATTACGCCATTGGTTGCCTTCATAAATTGTTGACGTTCCTTAGGCCGACGCCCAACTGGAGTGCCGCCAGTAAATGGAGGGTTCTTTGCTGGTGGGATGATAATATCTCAGCCAATTAAATGAGCCGGTTCCCGGCAAATAATTACGCCATTGGTTGCTTTCATAAATTGTTGACGTTCCTTATGCCGACGCCCAACTGGAGTGCCCCAGTAAATGGAGGGTTCTTTGCTGGTGAACAGGGATGATAATATCTCAGCCAATTAAAGGAGCCGGTTCCCGGCGAATAATTACGCCATTGGTTGCCTTCATAAATTGTTGACGTTCCTTACGCCGACACTCAACTGGAGTGCCGCCAGTAAATGGAGGGTTCTTTGCTGGTGAACAGGGATGATAATATCTCAGCCAATTAAATGAGCCAGTTCCCGGCAAATAATTACGCCATTGGTTGCTTTCATAAATTGTTGACGTTCCTTACGCCGACGCCCAACTGGAGTGCCGCCAGTAAATGGAAGGTTCTTTGCTGGTGAACAGGGATGATAATATATCAGCCAATTAAATGAGCCGGTTCCCGGCGAATAATTACGCCATTGGTTTCTTTCATAAATTGTTGACGTTCCTTACGCTGACGCTCAACTGGAGTGCCGCCAGTAAATGGAAGGCTCTTTGCTGGTGAACAGTGATGATAATATCAGCCAATTAAATGAGCCGGTTCCCGGCAAATAAGTTCGCCATTGGTTGCTCTTATATAGGACGTTCCTTACACCGACGCTCAACCGGAGCGATTGCCAATCACGTTGTAATTCGAGCCACGGGAGCGTGACCATTGTCTCATTCCAACCCGGTTGCCTAGAAATACTGTTGCTAGGGAGGCTCCCTGCGATGTCCGGGACTGCCAGTTGCGTAGCCAGAAATCTTGTTTAAGAGACAGAGGATGTGACTATTATTCTCGCAGCCTGCAGCTGCTCGAGAATGCTGCCGCTTTCCATTTCCGTTGTTCTATGAAAGGTGTGGGGTTTTTTAAAGAAACTCTGAGCTAAACCAAAAATGCAAATATCTTCCTCAGGCGTTGAGATTTATTTTAATTAAGTTACACTTGATTTGACAACACTTGCAGACGATTCAGTTTCTTCTTTATTTATTTAGATTACGGACTTACTTAAAAACAGCAGGGTGTCGAAGAAGAAAAAAAAAGTAATCCTACTTTAAAGGTTTATTATGGCCAGACAATACGTTTACCAGCAAAAAGTTTAATATCATGTTAAAGATGAAGCTTTGTACTTTTTAATGATACCTTGGCTTACATTCTAGGATCACGCATCACGGAGCACCATTGTCTTGAATTTGTGATTCAAAAATGCAGTTGGTTTTACGTCAGACCATAAAGCGAAATTGACATCGTGTATGCGCTGCCAGGCCAGGCTGGTCATTAGTCTGCTCCCTTACATATTGTGATAATTCATTACTAATTTATTAAAAGCATTTAGAGGTTCCAGATACAATGACCATCGCTCCCTCAGTCTGGCTTCCAGCTGACGCACAAACACCGTCTGTAAATTGTGCCCGACTTAATTTAGTGGAAAATATATGAATGTCCAGAGAGGCAACATAACCCTATGTAAAAACACGTTAAAATTGTGCATGCAGAAGCAGGATTCCAGCAAACCAGTAGGTTCGGCGGTTATGAGACATCATCTTACATTGAAAAAAGAAAATCATTTTGCCGAAGAGCATTTGTTTTGCCTCATGTATACTTCGAGAGGTTTTGCCTTGCGGGGCCTAGTACTTCTCCTCTTAATCGTCAAAGACTTTCCTCATGGATGCAACAGGAGAAGCATGCTGCCGACTCTTTGTGAAAGAAGAGATACACTGTTATCATCTGGCTGTCAGCGATTACTCGAGAGATTTTATTTTTTTTCAGATCAGTAATATTTTGGAAGTAATACTGGCCATTTTCTCACCGGCCAAGATTTCATTCCTCGTTTGAATAAAAAATCGTAACTTGTCATTAAAGCACAACGTGTTTCAATTGATGTGTTCGAATTTTCGGAAAAATGGAAGGAGATTACGCCCCGCCCATCCCCCCCCCACCACCGACAGTTTCGCCAGTTAGTATATTTTGTCCCTATCTCTGCGGTGAATTTATCCCTAGAGCATTCTGTTCCCCTGCAGGAAGCGTGAAATTTCCAGTCTTGATTGCAGACTCTTTCTTTCGTCGCTATCCATGTAGATGCTTGCTTCCTTCAAAATAATTGGATATTTTTTGTCTGCGGATTATTTTATCTTTTGTCAGGTATTTTTCCTTCCTCGTGAAATAGCTTTTCATTGCTCATCTTTTTATCATAATTCGGACATTCGTAGGTCTTTATTCAGTCAGATATTTTACTTACGACTCTCGAGGACCTTACATATCCACTTTATTGTGTCTAGAAACTGAAAGGAAGGGTGAACAGCAAAGGGGGCTTTCTGAGGTTTATGCCCCATAGCCTACTACATGTACATTATATATGTACGTGTCATGTACAAAACTCCTTCTTCATTACCACACGGAATTATGACACAGATGAAAGTCTGGATGGCCATTTACACATTGAAATCTACGCACTACGTTCTGTGTGACCTGTGCGCGCGCGGCACGCGCAAACATTCTTTTTTATCGATCGGTTTACATTTCTGTGCCGCACACATGGCCACACACATTGATATAATCTAATGGAGATCAACTAATACGCATACGATCAACGGCCACACAGTATGAACATGCAGAGCGCATACGTTTGGGTTTTGTACAAGTTTAACGCATATAATGTACACGTACGTTGTACTGAGAAACAACACTCAGACATTTTGTACATTTACGCTGCCCCATGTGTTTACAGGGAGGCCGTCAGTATAATGTCTTAGCCTATAGAGTTATGAAACTCCGATTTATAGCTTCATGGTCTTACCATGATTTTATTACGGAAACAAAGGATGGCGGGTGATTTGCTTATTAATTGCATTGTTCTGTAGTAGTCCGTACATTTCAGTGTTTTAATTTGCTACTTGAATGACCCAATTTATGCTAAATTATTATTCGCGAGTGCTGTGTGTAGTAAGACCGCATTATTTACTTGGTTACTGCCAGGAGTAGGTGTTGAACTCCATGACTTTAACTGCCCTAGCAGGATCTCAATGTGCACAGTTAGAAATTACAGCGGTGCCAGTTCAGCAGTCACAACAAAAAAATTCGATTGTGTTATCATTTTGGAACATGCTTTTTTGAATAAGAGACTGTCCACATCGCTGTCGGCCCACCAGAATCGAACAATGATCTATTGTGTGCAGTACACTTATTATTTTTAAAATACCGTAGATGAAATACTTAAAAAATAATAAACCTAGAAACTCTGGATGTAATTCGTAAAAATTGTTGAGTTCCTGCTGTTTTAATGGGCTCATGTCAATTAAAATATTTTCTCCTTCAAACACTAGCACTAGACATAAATTATGTTACATTAACCCCTCCAAATTATTAAGTGTTTCTGTACGGTATGAGATTCGTTACAGGGGAAAGAGGCCTTTTAAATTATTTCGACTTTATTTTAGCTCTCGAATATACTGCTCGTTAACTTAATGGTCGTTGCCAATTCATATTTCGTCCCAAACGAGAAAAACAAAACGTAAATCATAGTAAAATTTCCCCGTGAAAATCTATTGGAATGTTTTTAAAGTTCAGAAAATTAAGATTTAAAGTCAACATTCCCCGTAGAACCAGGAATAAATTCCATTAAATTATACTCTGGAATTTATTCCATGTCCGTGAACTACAGTTCAGGATTTTATACTACATGTTCCTCGATTTAGTCTTACCTATTTAATATTCTTACCTCGTAATGATCATTATGTGGGTATGATGCACTTTTCAGCTTCGGGCGGGAACAATCTGCTATAATATTGCCAAGAATTGCAGTTGTGCATTATTATAAACTCTTTGTTAGATACAAGAACAACCAGACATGGATAGTATTAAATTTCCCCGTGGAATATGCTGGGAACGTGTTTATGAGTTCTGTAAAATTTAAGGTTTTTAAATTAAAGCGATGGAACATTAATGTTATAGGCATTAATTATATCTCCGTAATTTATCCGTTGTCTTGTTGTGGTCTTTAAACAAAAGGGCTGGTTATACAATGTTTTTTTCTTAAAGTGTCTAGAAAGCCATATAATATGTGGTAAATAACCCCTAAAATTTATTTGGAATATTTTACTGCAGTGGGTTATTTTTTTTTTCAAGACACAATTTCCTACGAGTTGAGAAAAAAAAATGCGTTTTGTAAATTTTACTTACTTTGAAATGTAAGGCGGCCTTTGAGATTAAATACAGGTTGAAATATGGTTTGGGCCAAGAGAGCCCGAATAAGTCCATCTGGAGAATAAATGTACGAGTGTCTTTCAAATAAATTCTTTCTCGAAAACCTTCACCCGTCACGACCAGATTAGACCGTAAGACGATCTCTGGATTTTCCGGTCAGAAGGAGTCCGCCCTTTACCTTTGTCCGCTACAGAATTCCAAGTCAGCTTGCGCAAACCGCCTACTGGTTAAATTGTTCCGCTTCAAGACAGAACATACGTCTGAGCGCGTCCCGCTGTTTGATATAAATCGCTTTAAGTCATTCCCGGCCCAGACACTCCACCAATCAGAATCCTTTGGAAGACAACCGTCGTTATCGAACAACCAATAAGAGCCTTGATGTGTAGTTCTCGAACAACATGCATTAATCAAAGGAAACCGACCAAGGTTTGATAGGGGCGGTGTATAGCTTTGACTTTTTAAAAACTATTTTATAAAACCGTTTATATTTGTATTGAGCCTTGGAATATAATTCTTGTCAACTAAATGGTTGTGGGCATATTCACATTTCATCACAAACAAGAAAAACAGGGAACTCCCTTTGAAATCCATTCGGAAAATATGTAGGAGATCAGAAAAGCAACATTGAAACTCCACCTTGCCGTTTTTTGTTTGAAAAACAAGGGAATCAGAAAAAGGTCAATTAAATTAACCACTGGAATTTATTCTGTTCTGGGGTAAATTTATAAAAGGTTCAGGATTTATCTTTGTTTTCATAGTACATTCATCATAGTACACAGTATCTTGATTTATTCTTACGTATTTATTCTCACCTCGTAATATGTGGGTAAAGTAAAGATTTTATTTAAGGCCTGTAATTTAATTTCCATGGATATAGATCACTTGTTTATATTTGATACAAGAAAATCCAGACATAAATCGTATAAAATTTCCCCCTGGAATCTGTCTGGAATGGGTTTGGGAGTTCCGTAAATTTAATTGACTAAAGGGTTTTTTTAGATTGTCTAAATTGATAAACCGTAAACTACTCAATAAATTAATCAACAAAATCTATTCGTTGAGTTTTTGAGGTCTTTATATGAATGGGCTGGTAAAATAATTTAACTTTTTCTCTATGTGAAAGCGAGAAAAAATGTGTTTGGAAATTATTAAGGTCATTTTGGAATTTATGGGGTAGTGGATTTTTTAAAATTATTTTTCAAATACAATTTCCTACAAGTGGACAAAGAGCAAACGTATGAAGTTATTTTGAATATGTTAGGCCCTGTTTCTTGGGATTAACAGGTTGAATAAGGGTTTTGGGCCAAAGGCGAATTCATCCGGGGAATAAAATTACGAGTATCTTTTAAATAAATTCCTTTGGGGCAAAGCTTGGGCTTCCAGTCAATGATTGACAGCCGACTTGCATTTGTAATACAGTGTATCTTTTTCGGAGATAAGAAGTAGGCCAGGGGAAATTCTTTTGAGGCGGCGCTAAAAGAGACCAAATGGCGCGCGAGAATTGATCTTTTAAACCCATTGGATGACGATCTTGTCACTGGGGCATTGGTTATGCCGGGACTTGGGGTTTGCTGAAAACATGTGAAGCTGTGCTCGGTTGATTGTACTGGCGATCAAATGCTACTACACACGAAACCATCACCTTGCGGTTACCGTCTGAGGTGTGCCCTGTAACAAAACACTGACAACGAACAATAAAATCAGGAACCTATGAAAGTCAGAATTCTAAAATAAACAGCTTTTGTTTTTAAATTTTAACGCTGTCTTGGTGACATGATTTTGGCAATAAGTATTACTATCATTCAAGACTCCCAAGTACTTAAAGACACTTGCTTTTTTTCCCAAGGTAATATGATCAATGCCGACTTCAACATACTCAGTGCGAGCAAGTTTACGAGCTGTTCCAAGTTAGGCCTATGTACATGTATTGCGCTTGGAGATACATGTATTCAGTTTGTTACACTTAGCCACGAGTTAACTCGGCCACGTTCGGTGTTCAAAAGAAAAAGAAAACTTGTCCTGGTTTAGGCAAAAGTTTGTAAAAACTGTCACGGCGATGATGTGTCAGACGAAAAGAAAAATTATAGTCCTACAGTGTAACTAACTACATTGTTTAAGATCATAAAAATTCATATTAAACACGTTGGCGAATTAAAGAAAAACAGCGGGGAAAAAAATTGGAGAAAACAAAAACAAATTTGAAACATCCAAATTAGAACACCAATCAACCCGGATAAAAATTCTAAGAGCAAAACAGTCTAAAGGCAATTAAATTAAAAACAATGGCATAAAATGGACAAGAAAAATCCAACCACAGGAGAAAGAAAATTACATTTACTGGAACCTTCTTGTTTTCCTACAGGTGGTTTTCATTTAACTTTCCACAGGAAAAACGTGTGAAACACTACTTGATAACTGGGTTCCTGAAATGAAGTGTACATGTAGTGCCCTACACACCGCATATTTAAAGAAATCATATTCATGCCACAACAATTATATTCAAGAGTGAATTTTCCCCCAGAAATACCTACCCATTTATTGATCATGAATCCCGTTCTTCAGGTAATTACAGTGGCGAAAAAAAAATAATTGAACCGGGGTAAATTAAATAAATCAAAAGTAATAAATGAACATGTATCAGGTTAAATAAATCAGGCATGCAACTGGGAAATCACAAAAGAAAGAGGAAATTCAAATTTTTCACAGACTTTGTACAGTGTTTTTCTGTGTTCAATGGCACACATGGGAAGTAAAAAAAGGAGGAAATCAGCTGATCTGAGGAAAAGTTGCATGCCTGATAAATGGCGTATAGGTTTTGCAGGCGAATCACAATAAACTGATTTATTAGTAAGCCCTTCGCAATTTTTGTTACGCCAGCCATTGTTGCAAATTGTGCACAGAGTACTCGGAGCTGAGGGAACTGGCGTTTCTTCGATCCTGCAATGTGAGTTAAAACTACGGAGTTCAACACCTCCGGTAAGCATTAGTATTGCAAGTGTTAAATTCGAATGCGATCTCCAACTCCGGACAGCACTGACGCCAATGTTTTAACGTAAATTGGGTCATTCATATGGCAAGGTAAAACACTTTGAAAATGTGCAGAACAATAAATTAACAAACAAATCACCCGCCGTCTTTTGGTTCCAGACTAAAATCTGAGTAAGACATGCTGACGGCTTCCCCCAGTGAATTAAAACTAAAAACACATAGCGCAGTGCAATAAATTGTCCAAGCGCTGTCGTTACAGTTCAAAGCACACAAATGTACATATAAGCCGGTACCACACTCGCGCGCACCGTCCTAGTGCGTACTGATTTTGGCACAGTTTTTACCGCGTGGCCCAGAAATGTAATACATTTGAGAAACCATCAATACAACACACAAAATGTCTGCGTGGTTAGCGCGCGGATCACGCCGCACGTTGTGCATAGATTTCAATATGAACACGGCAGTACATGTTGAGTCACTGTGGTTCATTGCAATATGCACAAAGAATTTTGAAAATGCATATTGTTGTGATGGTTATTCGACGGACATGACAGAAATGGCAAAATGAAGGAAAGAAGTATTATTCCGAAGAACGAAATGAGTCTTTGTTCGGGACTGGACATTTCAAGTTTCCTGCATGGGAATAGAATATTTGGGCCATAAATTCTCTAAAGAGATAGGGAACAGAATATTCTATACCGAGGAAAACTAGGCGGAAAAAATATTCTCGCAAACCAGGAAAACATTATTATAACATGAGGGGGAAAGATCTCTTCGGACCCATATAAGAAAAAAATGATGCTGTGGTAAAGTTGCAAGTTTTCATTCATGTTTTTATTCAAAGAGGAATATGAACAGAGCCATTTAAAAAAGGGCCAGTATCTTTCATAATAATATGCTCCGGAGAATAAAAAACACTTCCCAAAGAATGATTGACAGCCAACTAACAGCAGTGTCGTCGGCAGCATGCCTCTGTTGTCCAATTGACTTCTCGAATTACATCGGTGTAGAGTTTCTTTGTTGACTAAGGGTCATGGTCTGCAGCCAATTAAAGTAGGAATTTGTGAGATGGCAAGATGTGATTGGTCGTCATTTGTCGTTCTGACATTCAGCTTCGTTCCACTTGTGTTTGATTAGACGGCAGTACTGCCTTGGGAAGTATTCTTTCATAGAACTTGAGAAGGAGCCGACTTTTTTTTACTGGGCGGGAATTTTTAAGTTGTAAAAACTTGTTCCTCCTTGAGTGGACATCATTCAGCCGCCAACTTGCGGGAAATTAACGGCGCAAAGACGGCCGTCCCAGGCGCAAAGCCAAGCCGGTATTCCGGGGCGGTGTGCGGTCTGTCTTCCCCACGCATGGGATAGTTTTCCCCGCGCGTGGGATAGTTTTCCCCGCGCGTGGAGCCACGCGTGGGACAAAGCGCCAAATCTGTTCCCACATTTTTTTCCCGCGCGTGATTATCGCGTGGAGCCGGTCTCCGTCTTTCTGTCAGTGCCCATGTGAAAAACACTGCGGCGTACACGCGATAACCACGCGTGATTAGCGCGATAAACACGCGCTAAACCTAGCTAGTGATAAAATGTAAATAGCTTGGTACGCGCGTTATCGCATGAGTCTAAATTCTTTCGCTCCATACTGTACTTGCTTAGAAACGGTAATTCAAGAGGCGACGGTACGACGCGACGGCACGACGTGAAAGCACAACGCGATGCAGATTTGGCGTCTATAGAACACCATACATATGTCCGTGGGTGACGTGTTTACCGAAAATAAATCGCAGATCCAAGCTTTCGTCGAAAACATCTTCAGTACGAACTTCTCGTTTGAAGACTTACACGAGTGCATGCAACACAGTTTCTACATGTTTGCCATGTATGTGGGGTGTGCATGCATGCACGCACGCATAAGTCTTCACACGGGAAATTTGCACCGAGGATGTTTTCTCATAATTCTGGACAGTCACGAAGGAATATACATGTATGTAAACAAAATTTCAGCTTCCTCCATTAAAAAATTTAATTTTTTTCGCGATGGTATAGGCCTAGAAATATTACCCGGACGTCAGTCGTACTCCCAATACTATGCACCTATCAAACGTTCCCCCTGCGCAGCCTGTAGCCTAGTCCGATGTCGGGATTTGGTCACGTTTTTCATGCCCCAGTGTGGGGATTTTGGTTACTCAAACTACATTGTTAACATTGGCGTACTAACATGACTAATGGAAAGGCAATCACTAGTGCGGCCCACGTGTAAGTCGGGGCATGGTCGGGGATTGGGACACTTATTTTGCCCAAGGGGTGGGGATTTTGTCACTTCAGAAGTGACAATCCCCACGTCTTGGGTGGGGCAGCCCGGGAGGGGAGGGGTGGGGGAAACAATTGAAATGGTGCATTACCGTACGTTACACTTGTCTTGATACACTGGTAGACATTGTCGTGATGTTGTAAGCTAGGAATAGTGAACCAGACGCCATTATTTTCATGTAGCCTACATGTAGGTCAGTCATGCGCAGTTGGTTTTCTATAGCGCCCTCTATTGATTAAAATTTACTTCATGCCCACTCCGCATCCGCGCATCCGCGCATCCAGGCATCCAATAAAGCGCCCTCTATTGATTAAAATTTACTTCATGCCCACCCCGCATCCGCGCATCCAGGCATCCAATAAAGCGCCCTCTATTGAATAAAATTAATTTCATGCCCACCCTGCACCTGCGCATCCAGGCATCCAAAGACGGAATGAGAGGGTAGGTTGGGGTTGGTTTTAGATAGGGAAATAAAGTACTGGTAGTTGGTCCTTAGGGTAAATACAGTAGAGGGTCCTGGGGTTAATAAAGCGCCCTCTATTGATGACATCATGCCCATCCACCCCGCATCTACTCTCTATAACGCCCTCTAATGAACACAATTTACTTATACCGCCCTCTATTTTGTTATAGGCAGTGGATATTTTGCCGGAGACGGCAAACCTTCAGTAAACGTTAGTTTGCCGGATATGCACTGAACATGCGCAGTTACTGTTTTTTTTTACTTAAACATTTTCCGGTGACCAATTATAGGCTGGCTCCATGCCAATATTATCGTTGTAACCTCGTATTCACAAGATGGGATTCAGACCATTTTATAATTTCGGACTTTATTTCCCTTTTAAAAAAAATCCTCCAGAGCCACAAATCTGAAAAAGAAAATGTAATACTCTGCAATAAAATGTTTGAGACATGTTAAAATAATAAAAGAAGAATATTCTTATTTATTTGGGGATGAAAAAAAAAACACCTTAAAAATGTGGCAAGGATCAGGATGCGAACTCGGGACGTCCCACTCACTAGAGCAATTGCTTATCCACTGCACCGATTGTGCTACACAACTTTGGTAGGAATTTAATACATATTATAATTCAGCCCTATCTTAAAGAGTACAGCGCCCTCTGTTGATATGGATTGCCGCCGGCAAACCTTTAGTAAACGTTAGTTTGCCGGCGTTACCTCCGGCAAAATATACACTACCTTTGTTATACATCTACGTTCAGACGTTCATACCGTACCCATACCCGCGTACGCTAGTAATAATACCAACGTTGCTTCGTTCTCAAAAGAGTGCCATTCTACTCAACAACCCCACTCCTCACGTCACGTCACGTCATCGCATCCAACTACAAAAAAAAACTTTTCCGGCGTGGCCCTGCATTCTATACTTACTCCGAATCTGGGTCTAAGATTAGTTACTAAGAAACAATTCCAGTTTTGTTAGAAAATAATTTGAAAACTCAATCAACTCTTCATATAAAGCCCATGTACATACATGTGACTTCGAAGCTTACCCGACTTTCCTCGTGTAGTGTTGCCAAACCTCTTTGTTGACAAACCTCAAATTCATGCATTAAAATACTGGTACTTTTACCTTATTAATGCTTGCTATTTAACCTCTGTGAACAATTTCGGTTTCATAAAATTTAATCCGAAACTCAAAAACAGTGGTGTCCGGAAATTGGGCACAAATTGGCGGAGTGTTCCCTAACGTCGCGCACTTGAATAAATCTTGGAAAATTCCAAATTAACATTTAAGAATTTCTGTAAACTTGATAAATTCTGATAAATAATTATTATCTCTACTCGCATACCCAGCCAGATGTTTGTCAGAAAAATTATTTTCTTATTTTTCGGGGTATTTTCAAAGCCTCAAAGGGTTCACTTTGCACTTGAAAATAAAATCGGAAAATCACGCCAACCATGCCAACATAAATGTTTCTTCTAACTCTTTGTTACGGGTAAATAAACTCGCGATTTATGAACAGGAGTGTTTAGAAGTTGATGAAATTTCACTTTCTGTGAAATTTCAGTTAAAACTTTTGCTCTAGGTAGGCGCTACAGGAGAAAAATCGAAGTGCGCCACGTTGGGGGCCGCGCCACGTTAGGGACTATGGCCTCGCACTGCAAGCGCACGTATGTTATGTATGTAGGCTACGTGACTGACCGGTGCACGTATGCGAGGCCATAGTCTTTGTACACAACCAAACAAGCGGCGTGAGGATAGGGAATCAAAATTTAGATTTTAAAATTTAGACAAAGGCCTACCAAACTCTCGACTTCGTGTATCGTTCCTGTTCCCTTAATGGCCGACATCGTGCTTGAATAATGTGTGCTGTAAACAGTAGTGATGACAGAGAAATTGCTAACAAAACCTGACAACCGACCTGTCAAAATCTTGCCGGTCCAGTACGAAAATGTGTCAGGGTGACCGTAAGGTCATGGCAAAATTCTGCTAAATGCACTTCAAAAATCTGTCAGATTTATAAACAATCTGCCAAATGCCATGAATTACTCAAAATACACTATAAACACTTAAAATCACATGCAGATGTTGTAATAGTGCCTTAATTAAGGTTCAAATTACATTATAAACAATATATAGTCATATAAAGGTGTTATGAAATTGTGTAAATTTCAGTCAAAATTATATGCATGTTGTAGGTTGCCTCACGACGAAATCCGATTCCCAGTGAACCAGCACATAGACAAGGCAACCTGTCCTATTTTGCAAGGGTTTGTTTGAAAAGATTGAAGAACAAATCTACCTTTTTTTTTCAAATTTGCTACGTTAATATCTATCTATCAAACAACCATTTTTGCAGAATTCTGCCAAAAATCTGCCAATAAAATCCATTCTGTCAAAATTTCTGTCAAACTCGTTTGTCAAAGTTAGCCGAAAATCAGCTAAAACGGTCACCTTGATCATTGATCACGCTAAGTCTCCCTAGCAGCTAGTAAAATGTGGATATAGTCTCGATACTCTCTTTATCGTCATCGTTAAATCTATTATATTAGTTTCAATTTCTCGAGGTGAAAATTTGCAAACAGCAGTGGGAGAAATTTGCAGTTGGAGCGCGGGTTCGGGCAATCCTCCGTTTTCTCTCAAAAGTTTTTGCCCAATACAATTAGCCGTCGGAACTTATATCCCGTGCCATTTATCGATAACACAATACCGACTAACAATTAGTCGATATTATTTATCGATAGCACAATACCGACTAACAAATCTAATAGATTTAATTAGTTAGTCGGTATTGTGCTATCGATAAATGGCACGGGATCATATAAGTTCCGTCGGCTAATTGTATTGGGCAAAAACTTTTGAGAGAAAACGGAGGATTGCCCAAACCCGCGCTCCAATTGCAAGTTTCTCCCAGTGCTGTTTTAAAATTGTCACCTCGAGAAATAAATTTTGTAATTAGCCAAAAAAAAAGTTCCAGTGAAACGTGGAACAAAAACAAATTCGCCCGCGTTAACGTTTAGTTATGCAACAATTTAATTGTATTTGCAAATTTCGAATGAATTGTAGCCAGAATAAATAAGTCAAACCTGAATCATTTTGGGCTACTTATGGCATTCGACAGCAAACTACGTTGCAAATGCTAAAAATAGAACGACAATCGGAAAGTCGCAGGAGTCAAACCCCACTCCAGTCAATTTCTTTGTTCAACTGAAGACAAAAAAATGTTGAAAAGCATGAGAGCAAAAACATTTTCTTTTGCAAATAGTTTGCACCCCTTCTCCATATTTTATTGTGCAAGCCATTTTGTTTTTGATTTCTGTCATGGAGGAAGGAACACTATTAACCACTTTTTCCTTTTCTTCTTTATTCTGGTTTTATTTCCAAAAAAAATTCGATTATCATAATTCCTACACCAGTCACGTCAGTATCGAAGTAAAACAACTAAACACAAATCTACAGTAGCTTAGGCGGTACTTTCTCTTCCCATCATGCATCAGATTTCGCGCCAGTTATGCACTTCATGCACTCGGGGTTTCCGTGTACTTTCGTGTGTTTATTGCAAATACTGAAATTTGTCAAAAATTAACACCAAGTTTGATTGAATTGTGTGGGGAAAGATGGAACCTGATGTGACGGGAAGTCAGCAAAATGGAGAGGGAGATTCTGAGGCCAAAGCAGGAACGGAAGACATGATGAACGCGTCCATGTCAACGAAATCTAACCGGATCACGCGTTTGCCTCTGACCAGAATCAAGAACATCATGAAAACAGACCCGGATGTGACGTTAGCCAGCCAAGAATCAGTTCTTCTCATTGCCAAGGCAACGGTACAGTTCATTGCATCTTCCTCCATGATTGCATTCACTCCTTACAGCTTAGTCATGTTAGTCGGGATTTGCTGGGACCAGATCCGGAAAATATCATGTTTTATTTTTTTATAAAGGCCTAGGCCTACTAAAGTACTAATAATTTTTATAGGCTAAGCCCCCTCCCCCCCCCCCCCAAGCCCGGGCATAGGCCTACATGGCCTAGGGAAAGAATGTTGCAACCTGAGGCCTGACCATGCTGACATGCCTGACGCCACTTCAGCGGTTGTGTACAAACATGACAAAGTTTATCTTGTTTATGGAGAGTCAAACACATTTTTTAAGTATTTCCTGACAAAATTGGAAATGTTTCTTAGACAGTCTTCATATCAATATCAGTTTTGCAATGACTGACATTCATTGAGATGAAAGTGGCGCAGGTTGCAGCATTCTTTCAAAGTCCCCGCCTAATGTTAATCATTATTAACGTACAAGTTAATCAGACTTGTCTCGGTGAGAATTTTTCTTCTTAGTTCTTTCGGGGTCTGGGGGTATAGCCTAGGTGTTAAGAAATCTTTATGCAGGCCTAACCATGCTATTAAACCTTCTTAAATCAAGTTGGACTTGTATTTAGGCAATTAGCAGATTTTTTTCAGGGGATGTGGAGGTCCAACAATATGATTAGAAATAGGCCTAGTTCAGGTCAAAAGGCATCGTAAAGGAAATAAATCGAACAACTGCCGGAATTTTCTATTATCAACGTGAAAAGTAAGAGTTAAACACACAAAGATGGGACAATTCAGGAAGATTGTGAGCAACGTCTATTCCGATCGAGAAGCGTGGTAAGTAGCGCGATGATACAGCATCCTGTCCTACAATGTACATTAGGACTATCCCCATTCTGTGGCCAAGGCACTGAACTCCTGAACTCCCTCCAATGTACATGAAGATCCTTTCCATTTTGCTCATGTCAGGTAGCAGTCAGAGTTATTCTTTGTTGATCACTGTTGTTCATTTTAAATTCTTTTCTATTGTCGACTTCAACTCTCAGGAGATGTTCTTGCAGCACTTTGCCAAAATGTCCTACGGTCACACGGCCAGAAGTAAGCGGAAAACAATCAAAAGACAAGATATTGGTAAGCTTTTGTGCAGACCAGACCAATTAATGAAACCTTTCCATGAATGAATTAGATTTTCACATTAAAACCCTGACTACTGATAAAACTGTCACAAACTCACAAAACCCACCCACTTCCTCGCCGGTAGCTTTTGTACAGACTGGTCTCCAACTGCCTGAACCCTGTATGGATTAACCCTCCAAATGCAAACATGCATTTTGTGCCAAGTTGTCCTTGCAGTCAAAATCAATCAAGTGACTGTTTCAACCCTTAAGAATTCCCAGTCACATAAAACAGGATTGACTGCCTTGGACTGCTCAAGTAACTTGATACAGCTATGCTTTGACTCTGTGTGAGTGATAACACAGCTGTGACCACAACTTGCCTGCTTTGTCTGTTGACCCGGTTTGACTAGACATGGTGCTTGCTTGACATGTGATCTGACTGCTGGTGACTAGCCTTTGTTGGAAGTATAGCAGGGGAAGTGGAAGTGAATGTTGACTGTCTGTGAGTGCTTGAATAGCAGGAAGGTTAAACCACATAACTGTCAAAGCATGTTGAAGGGGTTTGATAGATTAGGTGTCCTTGAATACTTCAACAACTTATACTGCCATTCTATAGACCTTATGCGTAGCAGCCATTGCCCTCTAATAGAGGGCAGAAGAGGGCAATGCATTTGTTGTGCTGGGATGTGTATGATCGTAGAGCAAGGACAGTCTATGGTATGAGTGAACCTGTTGTGCCTTCATTGTTACTGAATTAAATCAATCATTGCCAGGCACTCAGCAGTACTTAAACGCACCATATCTGTTACCGTCAGTCAAGGCATGGTTGACAAAATTGCCACAATGTGTCAATTGTACCAATATGAGCCCAATTTTTAAAACTGTTAAAACCTGTCACTTGTTAGATTTTGACAGATAGGGTTGCCCCTATCTCTCTCCATTTTATCACTGAGAGAGGGAGGGTTAATAGCACATGACAGATAATCATGCTGCATTGTTTTTCCTTTGAATTTCAGACCTTTCTGTTGAAGCTTTGGATGCCTATGCTTTTCTTGAAGGTACAGTGTATGTTGGAATGTCATGGCTTTTATTATGATAACTTGTACATGTATATCGTTTCGGTTTGCGGTAACACCATGTGGTAATAACTACTGCTTAGAAGATATTAGTTCTGAAAAGAACTTGTCCTGCTTATTATCAACTTTGCTAAGTAGTTATTTGTTCTGATAAGAACAGTCCTGCTGTAAGTTCTAAACGAACTTGTCTTTGGTCTCAACGTTTCGACTAGCCTGCTCTAGTCATCGTCAGGAGACAGTCTCCTGACGATGACTAGAGCAGGCTAGTCGAAACGTTGAGACCAAAGACAAGTTCGTTTAGAACTTACAGCAGGACTGTTCTTATCAGAACAAAAAACTACTTAGCAAAGTTGATAAAAAGCAGGACAAGTTCTTTTCAGAACTAATATCTTCTAAGCAGTAGTTATTACCACATGGTGTTACCGCAAACCGAAACGATACCGATACCCCACCATGCAAAGCCTCAAATCTTGTACATGTATAGCACCGCCTTTTGGTTAAAGTCAGGGTAGCTCAAGTTGGTACTATGGACTCAGTGCCAGAACAGCAAATACCTAAGTGTGCCGCATATTTTGGCTCATAGCTTAACCCTAACCTTCCCAAATCCTCCAAAATGCTCTTGTCAAAATGGAGGATTTTGCAGGATTGAGGCTATGACAAAAATGTGTGGCTGATTTTGGAGGGTGCACTATGTCAATGTCTTGGGGCAGTTCTTGTGCTATGAATGCTCAGCCCTAGGTTGGTGGGCCTAGGTTATACTTGAAATCCTCTGTACTGCTCGAGGATGTCACTGGCTCTGCCTCAACATGTTGACAGTGATTGCTGGATGATTTTGCAGGATTGAGGCAGTGGTCACCCTCCAAGGACCACATTCAAGAAATAACGGAGGATTTTGCAGGACTGAGGCTGTATGCAATTTTTAGGAGGCAGTTGGAGGATTTTGCAGGATTCAGGTTGCATCCTAGCAAAAGTGCCTAGGGAGTTACATTTACTGAATTGTTGTATTGCAAGGATTTTCCTCTTTGTAAACCATGTTTGATTTGTCTCATTTGTGTCTCAGGGATGCTTGAATGAAGTGCTCAAACACCTAGTGATTCTTTGGGATCTTCATGTGACACTTTGAGAATTTCTTGTGTGTCTTGGCCAAGAAGTGACTTATGTCGAACTTGCCGCCTCTGTACAAAGATGCAGCAACTTTTACTTGAGAAACCATCTAGAGGAACATGATAGAATTCAAATTTTTGGAATCGATGCAAGAGATCCGAAAGAACCCAGGCTTGGAAAGGTTTACACCAATGGCCAGCACTGGATAAAAAGTTATCCACATTGGAAACAGCATTAACCAAGGTACAACGTAAGTTATTTGTTAATGTTGCTAGCATCATGACTTCCGGCGTGATCCCTGGCTAGGTATGGACGGTTTATGGCTTCTGACTTGTGCCTACTGAACAAAGACATTGACATAATGGGGAACCGCCAACATGGGGCGGGATAGCTCAGTTGGTAGAGCACCGGAACGGCAATCCGGAGGTTGCTGGTTCAAACCCCGCTCCAGTCAATTTCTTTGTTCAAATTCAAAATTATTATAATACGTGTAGTCAGTTTCTCTTTGAGTGGCTAATTATTTTGATAAATACTCCTCCAATTTCAATCACAAGAAATGCTCCAGCAAAACTAAAATGCACATGACACGGCCAGTTTTGAAATTGCCATCTGCAGTGTCAGATTCCTCCAACTAAGTATTTAGAAGAAAAAATTTGACCGAGCACATTGTTTTTGTTTGGACAAAAAATTGTAAAAGTTTGGAAATTGTCAATTTTGAGACCGCAATTTAACCTGGACTGGTCCCCGCCCCCCATAAAAATGTGGGGACTGGTAGCTGGATTCCTTTTAAAGCCATTGATTGGATCACCTCTGCACATGTGCAGCATGATTGTGTATTTTTGAAACGATACTCGCAGCTTTGTGCTCGGATGACAGTTGAACACATGGCTATAAAAAAACTGACTTTTAGTCTACCCGCAACCAGCAGGCAAAATTGCTAGTGTCTCCAAAAAGGCACTTTCAAGCATTTCATCATACATGTACATGCAGCTTTCAAATACTGAAAAGTAGTTGCCCTCTCTTTATTGATAGTTGCCAGAGACACTTTTGAATTCAGCGAAAATAGAAGCTCATCACCACAGAAACTGCACAGTTGTGGCCTGTTTGCCATTTTGCATTAGGCTGGTTCCGTGCAAACGTTATCATTGTGATTTTGTAATGAGGGATTGGGGGAATCAGATCTACGCTAGTCCTTCATATGCATGGTGTGTAATTTGCATGTGGAGGAAAACCTCCTAATGCAGTCAGGATTCATTGCTAGCTACCCGTCTCTACATTTGAAAGTCCAAAGGACAATGGAGGGACTAAGAAACAGTCTAAATTTAACCTTCTGGGTTTAGTTTGCAATCACCGAACTTTACTGTTATATGTTTGTAAGCTACAAATCAACATAGTATGAAGGTTTGGAGGGTATTGAGTACATATGGGTCATTCTGTCATCCTATAAATTTAGGGTCTACTTCCTTACTGCCCACCGTACATCTGACATGTAAATTTGTAAATTCTTTATTCCATGAGGTATTGTTTTAAGCAACTACCTGCCGACCAAATAATAGACAATTTGGACCCTGAATTTAAAGAATGACCCCTATGTATTCCTTCAAAGGTGATATTATGGATCTTGGAGACTTCTAGTAGATTTTCCTTAAGAACCAAAGTTAGGATTGCTCCTGACCTCGGAACAAAACAAAAAAATGAAACATCAAACTGCAAAGAGAAATAACTGCATTAACAGAGATTTTATTATTAAAGGAAAAATGAAGTACATGTACATTGTATGTCTTACTCGTGAACTTCCAAGGTTATGTTGACTCCAGATTTAGTGTAAGGCCAAAAAAAATAAATATTCGGTCTCTGGTCAGATCAAAGTTCCGGAATTGACGCGGCCACACGGCCTTTTTTTTCTCTTCAAGCTTGGATTGTACAGACAAGGTGAGGTACCATTTTGCTTTTTTGGTGTCCTCATGTACATTGGTGTCCTCCATAATTTGCCTTGGTGCTTTCGATCATTTGCCTTGGTGCAATTTCCCATTCCTTGGTGCTCTTTGGTAAACAAAAATTGAGGAGGTGCGGAAATAGAGGGCGCTGTTGGAGCTACCGCGGAACATTTTGGAAAAAAAAAAAGATCGACGCGCATGATTAAAATCGACGCGCGCGCTGACCAGAGACGGACTTATTTTTTTTTTGGGCCTTAGCCATACAAGTAGATGGGCCAACTTACATTGAACGCACACCAGTCAATGATGTGTTTGCATCAATGCCTGTCGTTAGACACATACATGTATTGCAATGTAAGGCAGGAAACTCGAACAGGGTTTTAAATTTGACAACAAGTTTGGATGAGGATCATTAATCCACTAGTGGTTGACTTTGACATTTGTGACTGTTAAATTTGCACAACCAATTTTGCTACAACAATTTCATTTCAGAAGCAACACGTACATAATGTACGTGTTCTCTCAATTAGTGTAAGAATGTTCAAATCACTGATTTGCAAAAAAGAAAAGCACTGCTGTAAAGGTTACGAGAGGAAATTTTGAATTCTGTATTTGCTTTCCAAGAAATTAAACATTTATAGACATACATTGTACCGGTAAGTCAGCAACATTTTTCCTATGTAACATGAGTTTAACTCACTGTTTTTTTTGTTAACATTTCTTGAGAAAATATAGCTTAAGTATTTCCAAAACTTTGTTTCGGAATTGGCTTATTTAAATGGATCTATGCAATAATTATTTCAAGACCGCCCTCTTGTGTCCGTAATGAGCCAGTTCAGCAGTTGGAAACATCAAAGTAGGCCTTGGTATTGCTGTTGATACCAGTAGTGGGCTTCCTGTTGCACAGTGTGTAACTGGGGGAAAAATATGAGAAGCATGGCACGTTTATATCAATAAATGTTTCTGCAGCTGGGCACCTTATTTGTTCCAGCTCAAACAACTGAGCAACAAAAATCTTCCCCCTCTTTTGGCATTTATTTTGCTGTGTAAAAAAAAGACCTTTTTTTGTTGCTTTTGCGCAGAAACAGTTCCACCCTACGAGTAGACTAGTTCCAGTCCCCCACAGTATCGATTTTAAAAGAGGTGGGAACCAGTCTAGCCTGCAAGAAGTGAATTAGGCAGCAATTCGCAATTTGTAAGGTACTTATTCCATAGCGATTTTTTTTTTTCAATTTTACGGATTGGCTTGCAAACTTGATTAATTCTCTGATAGGAAGTTTAACCCTAACCCCCTAGGCCCTTGTTGCTTACAACCATCCTCAATCCTCCAAAATCCTCCAAAATTTTGCAACTCCGCCTAAATTTTTCAAAATTGTCAGACAGTCCTGCCTCAAAATGCATTCATCCTCAATCCTCCAAAATCCTCCTCATCCCAAAACTTTGCACTCATGTTTAAATGAAGGATAACCAACGCCAAATCCTTCAAAACCATCAGACAGTCCTGCCTCAAAATGCATTCATCCTCAATCCTCCAAAATCCTCTTGTGCTTCATTCACCATTCATCCTCAATCCTCCAAAATCCTCATGTGCTTCAATCACCATTCATCCTCAATCCTCCAGAATCCTCATTTGATTCAATCACCATTCATCTTCAATCCTCTAGAATCCTCCAAAACCGCCAGGAGGATTTTGGAGGAGTGAGGTGGGTTAGGGTTAATGTACAAAAATACTTAGAAAGTAACAAGCTTCCACCAACCTCTTCTGCCAACGGAGGCCCTTGATTTCAATCTTGGGAATGAATACTTCGACATCGTCAAAGATGGGCCAGTCTCCCGGGTTGAGGAACTCAAAGTCATGGTCCCAGTAGAACTCCAATTGAGTCAGATCTCCCGGATCCGTGTCAGTGGTGAAGATGAAGTTCCTCTCCGTCCCCGGTTTAAAGTTCAGGCTATTCCTGTAAGTATCAATGTTAAATGCTGATGAGTAATAGCATGGTGAGGCTAGTGAACCAGTGGCGCACCAAAGACTTGTTCCGAGGGCTTGGGGTAGTCTATGGGAATGAAATATCCCCTTGCGCTTGCACAGCAAAGGTCTGTGATATACGAGCAGGTTCAGTGATTAATTATGCAAAACAAGACTACATCTTCATCTGAAGATTCTGACCATTCAGTGGGCGCCTTCAATTGGGTCCTCTGTAAGCATTGTTGTACTACAAAAATATGGCAGCCAAATTGACCGATCAACAGCTTAGCCAACATTTCTGATCGAAGTGACGTCACAGTTTCTAAAGTTGACCCAGATTGGCTGGCGCGCTTTGTCGCATACAATTTGCATGCTAGGATATATCAGATGTTCGTCGTGTGGCTCTGCACACATGGATATCTGATCCTCAGACTAGCAAGTTGTTTTTTCGGACGGCCGTGGCAAATAAGAAATTCTGCACTTTTCTGTTGTTTTTCTTTTCTTTCTTTTTTTCAGGGGGGAAGGGGGAGCGCGCCACCTTTAAAAATGTTAATTTCTTTCTTCAACTGTTTGCCCTACTTTCAACACAGTGGTTAGAACAGTGCCGTGCCAACGCCGTTCAGAACAACGATGCTAAGCACGGTAGCCAAAGGATGCTGCTGTGCTGAGCTCAATTTGCTGGGCCGAATTGTTCTAAACGCCATGCTGTCGCTGTGCTGAACTGAAGACGAGTCAAATGAATCGAGTTCAGCACTGCAGTATAGCATGGCATTTTAGAACGGGCCTCACACCAGAATGTTATACAATTCAATACACAGAAAGTGAGGCCCGTCACATAACGAATCTTCAAACTGCTTCATAGTGCCTTGGCACATGCAGGGCTGCTTACAAACATGCTTACCTGATTTGGTCTTTGTAAATACGGCAGTAATGTAAAACGTACATTAAAGGAAGTGTACAAAATTTCAAACGTTAAAAAAACGAAACTACAAAACAATTATGGAAAACCTTATTTGACTGTAAGTAAATAATGTTCTCAAACAACCAGTGAATTCAGTGCGCAGTGGTTTGCTGCATTTTCAAGAAAAGTGGAATTTTGTATCATTTCCCAACAATGGTTTAGCGGAACCATAGTTTGAAAAAAACCCTTCTTTTTGGGGGGTCCAATTACTGCCCCCAATTGACTGAATGTATTTAGTCCATATTAATTTTCATTTGCAATCGGTTACATATCCGTGAACGGGTGCAAGCCAGCTAGTCTGGTTCCGGTTCCCTGACCTGACAATTCCCTGATAAATTACCTCACACCACACACATCGTGTCAAACGCTGGTCAAAACCACTGAACTCTATGGAAAAAAATGGTCAAAACATGGAGATGTTTCCCATCTCCATAGTCAAAACGACATTACATCTTGATCCAGGCTCTTGGCTGTGCATTGGCTCCCTGTACAATTTGTGACCAGCGATGGAGTGGTGCCCAGCAGCATGGCCACTCATCGAATTTGAAAATTCCAAGATGACCGCAAAAGAATTTCCAAGATACCGATACCAGCATTACATGTATACATATCAAAATAGCAGCACAGACCCTATTTTTATGTGAATGGGGCTAGATTAACAATTTGCACATGCGCAATCCATACTTTCGTGTTCTCAGCTCCAGTCAACTAGAGTTGTCTGACCATCCTTGCGTGAAGTCAGTTGAACTATGGTTATCCATAGTCCTTACTTGAATTTGCTTTATATTTGCTTTTTAAGAGTTACCTTTCTTTAAGGCCGGAACAAGGTACATCAGCACATGGACAAACTCTATGCATAACACTCATAAACTATTTATTGATATCTGGCAATTGATCAAACTTGGTTTTAATTTATACTTCACTCGCCTGTGCTCCATAATTATGGATAATCATTGCCCAAACAAAATTATATTTGATATTTCTAATTTTACTTGAAAATTAAAATGATCTTGTAAAATTGTATAAACATCCCTGCTAAAATTTGCTTCATTTCAGGTGCAACATGTATGTTCTCTCATTAATGTAAGAATGTTTAAATTACCACAGAAAAACACCTATAGAAATTATGAGAGGAAAGTTTGAATTCTGTATTTGCAATCTTCCATGATTTTTTTAAAACCTTTACAGACAAAAGTCAAGGTCACTCTTTCCCAAATACATGGGTTACCATTCACTCAATGTGTTCTTGTAAATGTTAGGCCTATTTCCTGAGAAAATAAAGCTTAAGTATTTCTAGAATTTTGTTTCAGAATTGGTTTATTTATAATGATGCAATGATTATTTCAAGACCGCCCTCTTGTGTCCATAAGCTCAGCAGTTGGAAACATCAAAGTAGGCCTTGGTATTGCTGTTGATACCAGTAGTGGGCTTCCTGTTGCACAGTGTGTAACTGGGGGAAAAACAAACGAAATGAAAGCATGATATATATTCAGTGGCACAGCCCTGGGGGTATGTGGCCCCCCCCCCCCGGCCACCCTCCCCCTTTCAAAAAAAATCCCAGTGGCCCCCTGGTGCCCTCGATACACAAAAAAACCCAAATCCAACCCCAACCCCCCCCCCCCTCTGTTTTTTTTTCAAGTAACTATACAAGAAAATGTATGTAGATGACTGTTTACAAAGCAATGCTAATTTGCTGCACCCTATGTTGTAATTAATTATGAAACGAGAATAAAGTTTTAACAACAAAAAAAAGCGTGCCCTCTATAGCAAATGAGTTCCGGTTCCCTAAGCTGGGAAACTTCTTTGTGTAACTTCTTTGTGTAAATTTATAACACAGACAGTAACACGTTAAATTGTTTTTTTTTAGCAATACATGTGTACCGTACATGTACAAAGGCTTTTCACTTTTGAATGAGATATAAAATTCAATTAAAACATTGAGTTGAAATACATTAGGAGAAAAATGATACAATTTGTCGAACACATGTTATAGCCGTTCTTAAAAGTCTCTATAAGAAGATATAACGTTTCGACAAGCGGAAACTATTTTCAAACCGCAAAATTGGCTCTTTTCTTTTTCAATTTTACGGATTTACTCGCCAATTTTATTAAGTTTTTGGAAGATGAGCAGGGAGTTATTAAAAAAAAATAGTTTCGAAAAGAAAGAGAATAACAAACTTCCACTAACCTCTTCTGCCAACGGAGGCCCTTTATTTCAATCTTGGGAATGAATACCTCGATATCGTCAAAGATTGGCCAGTCCCAAGGGTTGAGGAACTCAAAGTCATGGTCCCAGTAGAACTCCAATTGAGTCAAATCGCCCGGATCTGTGTCAGTGGTGAAGATAAAGTTCCTCTCCGTCCCCGGTTTAAAGTTCAGGCTTTTCCTGTATCAATGTAATGCTGATGGTTTACATGTAATTATTTGGTGAGGGAACTAGGCCTATAGTTGCGCATCCAAGACTTATTTGAGGAGAAAGCTCACGGTTGCTCACTCACTAGCATTTCTGTTCTTCGATTGGTGTTATGAAATTTTGTGAAATTCTTCTGTGAAATTTGGACTATTTTACTTTATATGGACTCTTACCCTTACACATGCCTTATTATATCATTGTCCTGATTATGTCCCCTAAGGCATGCGCAATACAACAGCTCAGCTGCGTTCGTTTTTTCATCATCAACCATGTCAACATCATCATTATCGATGAATGGGAGGTTTGCGGTAACACCATGTGAAGGATATCTCTTTGTGAGCTGTGTGGTTGTGAGAAGAACCAGTTGGTTCAACTCGACGTTTCGAACGGTATGACCTGTTCGTCATCCTGCCGGACTCCTGCTGGTGAAGTAACTTAAGTAGTGGATGCTAAGTTCAGTGGACCGTTGGGACGGGAGATTCTGGAACAGGGTGTTGAGGTCGGTGCAGCGGCGGCGGAATGCTTGTCAAACTGGGGGGGGGGGATATCACCAAAAATTGGCACTTGTTCAGAAAAAGGCACCTTCCATCGGTGTGAAAGAGGAGCAAATTGAGAAACTGTTTTCGTTAAGGCGGGAGATTCTGGAACAGGATGCTACGATGCCGGGTAGGATGCAGAATTTGGATGTGTGTGCTCACTTTCAAAGCATATGTCAGAAGGATGGGGGTACAGCTGCGATGAACATCAACTGATCAGTCGAGGTGTGCCACAGGTCAGGAGCTGACGGAGCATGGTCGGCCTCAAGCTGTCGCACCCAGGTATTTCGGGGTCGGCCGAACTAGGATCATGTCAGGCTTGGCTCCAGTAGATACGTCAACGGCCAGCTTGCGGGTTGCTAGGGAGTCGACGAATGTGCCCAAAGATAGAGTGACGCCGTGATGATAATGTTGGAGCGAATATCCTCCAGCCTGGTTTTCTGAGAGATGGCCTCGTTGGTGATAAAATCAGACCATCTCACCCCAAGTATGCAGCGTTGATAACACATATGGAAAGCTTGAAGTCTACGTCCATCCTGCTTGAGGCAACGTCCATGTCTCGGAACAATATAAGAGGATCGGTAGGATATAAGTGGTGTAGATCCGGGTATTGGTTCAGAGAGTGAGGCATTTATTTCTCCAGACACACGAACCAGCTGGCCCGTGGTTGAAGAAGCCAAACCAATTCAGCGATGGATATCATGTGAGGAGTATCCATCAGAGCAAATGTTGCATCCAAGATATGTTAATTTCTCCGCTGCATCAACTGCCTGCCCTGCCAAAGTGATGAAATCGGGGGATGGTCCTGAACCAGTATTTTGGATCTTGGTTTTGGCCCATATACCCATGCATGGTAGCAGCCTCTTCCTCAAACCTGTGGACCTTGGATCGGACCACTAGTTTGGGTTATCTGTGAAGATTTTACTTTGTCTTCTCTGTTCTTCCCTGTCATCTCTGTTCTTCTCTGTCATCTCTGTCATCTCTGTTTTCTGTAATCTCTGTTCTTCCCTGTCATCTCTGTTCTTCTCTGATATCTCTGTTCTTCCCTGTCATCTCTGTTCTTCTTTGTCATCTTCTTCTCTGTCATCTCTGTTTTTCTCCATCATCTATGATCTTCTCTTTCATCTCTGTTCTTCTCTGTCATCGCTGTTTTTCTCACAAGGCATTACTGTTCTTCTCTGTCATTTATGTTCTTCTGTGTCATTTCTGTTCTTCTCTTTCACCTCTAGTACATGTTCCCTTTCATTTTCTAAATCCTGTAGCTGTGTCTCATCTCGATGTCTTTTAGTATTCTTACCTTTAATAATGATCTGCAGTAACACTCTTGAAGCATGTGAAATTAAACCTATGGTGCGATAACTACTTCATTCACTGTCATTTGGTGGCTTTGCCTTCCTTCGGTATCCTGAAGGTGCTGACAAGAAAATCATGTGGTATCTCGCCAGATCTGTTGATGCAATTCACAAGCTCTGTCAATTCTTTCAAGCTCTCCTCACCAAGGCATTGTAGGAATTTCGCTGATAATGATCTTCTCCTGAGGCTTTTCCTTTGACTGACGTCCTCACTGCAACTTCAATTTCTTTGAAACTAATGTTGAGTAGCTCATCTTTGTGAGTAGTGTTGGTTTGGGGCCTGGGGCCTCGGTTGTCATTATACCGTTCATCACCAACATACTCCTCCCATCTCTGTTTCAGTCAACGGACCTCACAGCCCTAGGTCTTAAGCAGGGCAGGTCGAAAACAGAAAGGGATTGGAAGGCGTTTTTAAGTAAAAGATTCTAACTCGCTAACCACAAAAAGTCTTGGCATTTAAAACGTATACTTACCGTACCCTAGTTTTAAGTTTAAGCCCAGTGTTGCAGTCGAGTACTTTAGCAGAGTATCAAGATATATAGCACCTATAGGTATCGAGTACCACTCAAGTACTTTGACATTCAGGAACGAGTACACGTTCTTGTAAGTACTTGTACTTTCTAATACAGGTTTTGTTAAGCCGAGTCTGAGTCCTATAGGACTTCCGAGTATACGAGTACTTCGGGACCTCCGAGTTTTACAATAAACAGGGATCTGCGGCACACACACACACACCGGACAGCAAAACCACGCGCGCAACCACGCGCTGCGCTGCCGCACGATGACTTGTACCTTGCCAAAGTTTGCGGGTCGACCATTCATCACGAGCAACTAATTGCTGTGTAGGAGGTACGCCCGATTTAAAGTTCCAAGCTTGAAATGCGTACACACCGTATATAGTAGACAAGACCAAAAACCGCCGTCGCGTTTTCTCCGTATACAATGTTCAGACTTAACGTGAATTTTCTTTGACCTAGACCTGTGAAATAAGACAAGTAAATAATCTCATACACGCAATGTTTGCAAATGTCATCCTCAATGACTAGCAGATTCGAAATGTCTATACTCACTCGTTAAGCTTGGTTCTCGACGTACTGCCTTTGCCACCAGTGAGCGTCACGAAGGCCCATCCTTTAAACGTCTCGGAAAACCAGGGATCCTCAAAGTACAGACGAATCTGGAAAGGGTTATCTAAGGGAGAGAGAAGAAGCTGAATCATTCAGAAAAGCTCACTTGATGTCGAATTGAAATGGAATTTTCGTAGGGCGTATCTAACCCGAAATGAAAGCTTTTTTAGAGGGTTGGTGACTCGGGAACAATGAGAAAACAAGCTGAGGGTTCGTTAAAGTAACGCACACGCACGATTTTAATAAAAGGAAACAATCAAACGTGTTGAAGAGCATGAACAATAATACCAAAGGGGGATACATGTATATGATTTTTTTTTAAGGGGGGAAACGTATTGGGTTCTGAAGTCCAGGATTTGCTTTATGAGGTCTAACTATTGCCGTCAAGGCGCAAGGACCGAAGATGCACTGAATGACGATTTGGCAATATTGAGTGGTCAACTTGGGGAACTAATGACAATTTAGGAATTGTTCCCACTATGTATAACATTGGACAATAGGGGGGGGGGGGGTTCTTACAATCTGGACCCCAACTTTTCGCCTTGAATCCGACTTTGAGCACATCTGTTAATTTTTTTACAGTGCATGCCAGATGAAGTTAGGGCAAAGCCAACGCCCTACTTCCACTTTTTTTTAACTATCGCAAAATAACTGAGTTTAATGTGTACATGTATATATGCATCTTGGCGTGAAATCGTGGCTACTTTGTCTCACCCAAACAGTAAGGCGATTTGTCTGTAGTAGTCGCGTAGTATTTCTGATGTATGACGCCTGAGGCCGGTTTATAGTTGATGGAATGGAAGCCCATCATCGCCACATCGCCATCGAAGCATTCGCCATTGACGAAATTGTCGTAGGTATCTGCAGCTACACGGCGCAAAATAACACATACACAGAAAAAGAACTTCAAATTCCCACAGCACATTTTCTCTTTAAAACATGAATGTTACGCGTACCGTTTAGTTGCATTAAAGTTGAATCATTTATTTCATTACATCCGAATTGTCGTTCGTCGTTAATTCTTGTGCGAAACGAAACGTCATCGATTCGGGACACTGAAAGTTAAAGTGATTGGTGTTAGGCCCACCTATTCCTTTTGTTTTTGTCTATAGCCTTTTGTGAAAATTTCAATTTGGCAGGCAAAGTTTTAACTGTAATTTTTCCCTGGTTTGCCACACTGAAGGCTTGAATATTTATAAGGTTTTATATTCTATCGATCCAACAATCATTATTGCCAGCCATCTGGTGTTATTAAAACATAATTTCTCAGTCTGTCATTTTACTTACAGTTCTTGCACTTGAAACCATAGATCGGACACTTGTTGATGGAATCAGAGAAGAACTCATGCGCCCTCATGTGGTTGCAAGCCACAAATTTCACCGCCCCTGCTCGAAGGGAAAAATGTCAGTTTATCAGTTTGTAGTTTTCTACAAATTCTGGACAAATAAAGAGAGTAATTGATTTCCCGCAATTCAGGGGAAAATCGTTGATTTTCCGAGGTAAAAGGTAAACATTGGGTGTTTTTTTCCACGGTTCACTGAAAAAAAATTCTGCGAGCCCAGAAAAACCGATTTCTGCGATTCACGAAAAACACGTTGTTTCCGCAGATCGCGGAAAAAAAGTTGTATTTTCGCTAATCGCGGGAAAGTTTCCTCATACATGTACCTCCAATGAGGCCCTCGTCGATGAAGTCCTCGAAGATAGTCTGGTCACAGCCGGGCTGATCACGGCCGCTGTTCGGGTAAAAATCCATGTGACCCACCGGCTGGATCATTCCAAAACCTGCGAGAATACACGGGAATGTTTAAAAAAATAATAACATACAAGTACTGTAGGTTGCAGATGACAACATAATCTTAGGTCCAAGATGATTGTATAGAAAACTCGAGTGCCCAGACAGCTTTAAATAATGCGCTTGTCGTCAGGGAAGAGCAAAAGCCAATATATTGAATTTTCATCACCCCGACGGAAATTCCATCTCACGAATAGTTTGGTTGGGGTACCCGCTGCTTTCTCAGATTCGAACCAGACAGCCGACCCTGGCGAGCTCGGTGGTCGAGTGGTTAGATGTATGCATTAGTAAGCAGGAGGTCGTGTGGTCGAGTCCCACCCGAGTGTTTAGTTTTTTTCTTTCTTTCTCTCCCTCACAATCGCTTGGGAAAACACTGATGGCGAAGGGCAAAAACCCAATATTGAAGTTAGATCACCCCGACGCGAATTCAATCTGATGAGGACTAAAGACAATATTATGCGACTACATATTGTGTTACTCGCAGTTCAAGAGTGTACTGGCTAATTCTGGAAGAACAAGGTTTGAGCACTGGCGTCGCCCCACCAATTTGATTAGGGGAAGGGGGGCCTGATATTCTGTGATTTGGGGGCTGGCGGGACGACGATTTGGCTGACAACGAATAATGAGGTGGGGTGGGTAGGGATTGAAACCTTCAGTGACGTCCAGGGTTAAAGTGTATTTTGCTTCGCTTTTGCGTTACGAGTGAACCGGTTTTTACTCCTTAAAAACGCTCCACTAAGTAGGACATGTTTCTTACCCAGTTCAAGGGTGTGTTGGGCATCAGTGTGGATCGTGTCGACAAAGATGGCATCCGTGGGATCGAGGCGCACCTCTGGCTGAGTGTTTTCAAACCCTGGCCCGGCTGGGTCCAAACCTGTCAAAGGATGTCCACAAATAATATAGTGCATCGAACAATACGTACAGGTTTTCCTCCAAAGAGGCAAGCCAGCAAGCCTGACGCAGCAAATTCGAAGTGTGTGTATACGTGCACTACATCTACCCCCCCCCCCCCCAGACTGTCGGACAAAGGGAGAACAACGGATTCTCTGTTGCCCTCGATGGGTCATCTGTTATTGAAAACGGTCCTCGTTTATGTTCTTAGTCTATGGGAGTGTGTTATATTACAGGGACAGAGGGAAAGACAATGCCTTGCACTCGACAATTTTAGTATGTATGCTGGTGTTAAGTGTGCGCGCGTTTGTTTATGGTGTAAATCGAGGACACACACGTGCACCACCATCGATAAATCGAGGACAGAAACCGAATCGAGAACTCCTCGGTTGGAAATCGTGTACAAAACCAATGAGAGCTGTTGTGAAAAAGTTGAAGTACAAACAAAGGAAAAGGGAAGAGGAACAAAAGAAAATCCTCGATTTGCACCATAAACAAACGTGTGAATTTGTTTCTGCATTCAATAGGGGACGTTAAACAATAGAGGACAATATGGGGTCCCCAATTGCAGGCAAATACACACATGTGTGTTTGTGTGTGAGTATGTAAACACCGACAATCGGTGACCTAGGACAAAAGGGTTAGGGCACAAACAATAACATACGATTGAATCTTTATTCTTATACATTCTGTCCTTACCCGTGATTCGGCCCAGGCCAGGCTGTCGTTTCCCGACGTATCCGCCGATCTGCGACCCTAGACTGTGCCCAATGAAATGGAAAGATGCCGCAGATATGCCGTACATTCCCTGCATGCATATACACAGTAATAGTTGATTGATGTTTGAATGAGGTGTCAATTCGGACTATCAAACCTTCTCGTCCATTCGGACTATCGAACCTTATCGTCAATTCGGACTATCGGACCATATTGTATATTCGGACTATCGAACCTTCGGACTATTTATTAACCTCCTTCTATTTTCGGACTATTGGGCCCTTCGGACTATCGAACCTTCTGACTATTGAACCTTCGGACTAACGAACCTTCGGACTAATGACTCTTCGGACTAAAGAACCTTCGGACTATCGAACCTTCGGACTATAGGGCTGTAACCGGCGTTACTACCTATACGTGTGAAAAATATGTCCTACTTTTGATTCTAAATAACTCTGTTGTTTACCATTGGAATAGAATTTGAGATCATGTAAACATGGCATGACAAATTGTATGGAGCGAGTTTCATCAGCTTTGTGTAAGAGGGTGAGATTTAAACACCGTATGAAAAAAAAAATGCTCGCTTTCAGAATGTTGATACAGCGCTGGGGACGGTGGCGGAAGGCGGATCATCTCTGATGTCATTGCACACCTCCTTGATCGTTTGGCGCAACACACGATCGAGGAGGTGTGCAATGACGTCAGGGGTGATCCTGCATTCTTCAGAGGCTTTCGGAAGCTTAATCCTTCTATTCGTTTTTTGCTTATATCAATGACCCTCCAAATCGACCCATCCTATTGCAAACTACAGTGCAATTGGGGTCTATGATTTCCCAGAGATACGGGCTGATAGTCATGTTCAGAGTTTGATCCTTCACGTCACCAAAGGAAGAATTTTGACAATGTGCAACATGGTCGGTGTTAACAATTCGGTGTTTTTTTACCGGGCGGCAGCCAGTAACTTTGATGAAGACCCGTTTCAGACTGACCAAATTACATGAACCAAACCAAACTCGACGAGAACTGCGAAGATTTGATTGTGTAAAATGTAAAGTTCGATGTCTGCAACAGTCTGGATCGACAAGGTTGAAAGATGTTACAGATATTAATAATATAGTCAGTATGAAGTTTACCTTTCTATAATAAAACCAAAGTCTGAGTCACACCTGATGATTATTTAGTGTTGTGAGAATCCAAGAAACGGAAGTTATATTTTACCCTGATTGTATCGATGAGTCGTGACGTCTCAGCGCCCACGACCCTCGTGTTGGCCATAGCCTGGGTGTAGGGGAACAAGGACCCACTGCCCCAGGCGACACGGATTACATTGTAGTCGTCGTGGTTGAGGAATTCTTGCACCATGTCAGTCATCCAGTAGTCCCACTCTATCACACCTGAAAGGGATAGAAATTTTTAAAAACTCTTTACTTTTTCCTCATTCATTAAAGGGCCATGCAATGTAATTTTTTTTTAATGCAATCCTTGAAAATGCACCTTTGTGACAGTTTGTGTCCCATGTAACTTTATTTTTGCCATTTTATGGGTATTTGGATGCCTTTTTTGGTTTTATGCTAATGTGAATTTCCATATTCATGAGCAAAAGTATTATGTCAGTTCAGGCATAATGTTACAGCTACAATTGTATTTCAACATCAAGTTGAATTTTAGGATGTTTTGCTGTCGACATTTTCTTTTCTTTGGCGATTCGCTGTTGTGTCAGTACGTGGCAGTAAGCCAATGAAGAAACTTGTCTCACAAAATAATGTTCAATAAGCAAATTTTTGGGTTTACAATTTCAACAGAAAATTCCTAAACTGAACAGTGTCTTCCAGAAATGACATCATAGCAACAGCGCCCTCAGTTTGTCCGAAAAAGCACGGACAATTTGAGATGTTTAAAGAAGTGCACTTTTCAATAAAATTTACAAAGAAATGTAAAATAGTTTTCGTATACATTTTAGCAGAGTAGAAAGTTGCAAAAAAAATGCGTTCCTCAGAAAAAAATCACCTCATGAACCCACTAAATACTCTGTTAAATCCCAAGAGGGAACATTCGATTGAGAGCGAAATTAGATAGATATACTACAAAGAATCTCTTCAGTCGAAAGTTGAACTAAAAACCACAGCTAGAACTCAAATATTCGCCGGAATGATTTTAATTCTTCCTTCATACTGGTCGAAGATGCGATGTCTCCGAATAACTTTAGTGAACATATTTTTTTATGACGCACGAAATGTGACGGAAGGGGAGCCCCCTCTTTTGTGTTGGTAATTGCGTTACCAGAATCTCAGGAAATCTTTTGAGATATCTACGGGGATGTGTTAGGTAACAATAGTCTTTAGGGGATTGGGGGTACCCTTCTGTCATAATTGTGCTGGTTATATCAATGAAAGCCTTTAGGAGTTCTATATACCCACCACTTTCGATGAAGCCATGGCATATAAACTTGGTCTCTTTCGTCGAATCGAAGTGGGAGTTGCTGATGGTGGATGGATCGTCGCTGTCCAGAGTCTGAGCTTGCGGCTTTAGCGGGTTGTGCCGGGTGTGCAGCAGGAATCTCACGTTGATCTTCGAGGGAGACTGCGGCGCCCAGCTCAACGGACGATCGGGGGGATCCAAGAACGGGTAGCCGTAGTCGAAGCAGCCGATGTTTGGGTAGCAAACCTCTGAGGTTCAAGTCGAGATGTTACGAATAAATACTGTTGACTGTTTGTGTTACAAGAGTGAGTTTTAAAACGAGTTGCGGTAGTCACATTTTCGATTTTGTCATTCACTCTGCTGCCTATTCAACTGATCGAACTCGGCACTAAATTTCATTAGAAAATTGGGACATAATCATTATATCCTGGTGGGAGTGTGGCCTATGGTTAGGGTTCGTGACTCGTGATCAGAGGGTTAGGGCCAGGGGTTCGAATCCAGCTACTGGTCATATGTTGTGTCCTTGGGCAAGCTGCCTCACCCACAGTTGCCTCTCTCCACCCAGGAGTATAAACTTACCGGCATTAGCTGGGGAGTAACCTGCGATGAACAAGGTGGACTAGCACCCCATCCAGGGGGAGTAGCAATATTCTCAGTCGTTTCATGCTACTGAAACCGGAGATAAACGCCGGCCTGATGGGCCACATTGACTCGTGACAGCCTTTACTGACTTACTTAGCATCATCTATCCAGTGTGACTGATTTTAATACATAAACAGCATTGGCTATTTTTATTTTATCTGGGGGCAAATGGGATTTTATTTTGTTAAAAATTACCCCAAAAAAGGTCCCAAATGTTTTTTAATGAGCAGGGTGGGATTGTTCCGAATGCCTTTGAAGTGGTGGAGTTTTCTATGTATAAAAGTATTATTTTCCGTTCATAGATTCGTGCATCATTAAGTTTTGAAAGAACAACCCTTTGGCCCTAATCGATTTTCTATAAAGAACAGTTAAAGCTATGTAGTCCCTACATGTACACCACCAAGGCAAACTGGAAAGACAATTGAAGCGCTCATTATTATGGGCATAAAATCAAAGTCTGGTGCCTCTGATCAATCAGTCAAAGGCTGCTTTTTCTTAAACGGCACTTACCACTTGCACCAAACACCAACGGCAACAGAGCCCCGAGTAAGACGACTAACGTTCTCATCTTGAAGATACCTCAGACACTAGTTCTTACAATGCAGCAGAACCAGAAACTGTTGAACTGGAAGCTCTAGTATGAAGTGAGAATCGCACATTGGTGTGCACCCTTTTATACGCTATCGTATAGTTAACATCGCGTGAGACAAATTCAAATCTAGGTTATCAATTGGCTTTTTGTGCTGGATATAGCTCGTGGTGCAAGACATTGGGGAGATTAGTTTGATATGTGAGTGGCAGCTGTCCATCAACATGGTTTTTCTTTCATTTAAAAAAAAAGTCGTTTCTTTTATTCCAAACAGACAAATGTATCAACCTTATTTTAGTTTTAAGCTTGTTCCACACCTGTGTTTAAATTTTCCATTTTTGTCTCGCCTGGACTTTGTTCTGGAAAGGATGATGCAATCACTATGTCTGTGTATTTTTTATATATATCTAGTGGTAATTTGGTTAAAGTTTCGTAAAATTGGTTTCATTTCAAAAGTTGAAGTCCAATTGGAACCAAACGTGAATGACAGATGCAACATGGGAACCTTCATATGATAATGATGTCAAAGGTCACACATCAAGTTCATCTGAGGTCAAGTTGTAAAATAGCCTAAAAATGTAAACTTAGTATGTTTCCTTTGAAAAGTTGATTAGTTGAAGTCCGAATTGGAACCAAACTTGGGTCAAAGGTGCAACATGGCAACCTTCATATGATAATGATGTCAACGGTCACATACCAAGGCCAAAGGTCATCCGAAGTAAAGTTGTTAAGTTGCTGAATGTGTAAAAAGTTGTCTCATTTCAAAAGTTGAATTCCAATTGGAACCAAAATCGGGTCGAAGATGCAACATGGGAACCTTCACAGTCATGATAATGATGTCAAAGGTGACACACCAAGGTCAACTTGGTTGCTTTTTAGAGACGCGCGGTTCGAGGACCGACTTGTTATGTTAGTATTGAAATCGTCAGCGAGGTTATAACCTAAATTAAAAACCAACCCGACTTTTTTAAATTTGACATCTTATTAAGGATCGTGACAGAGCCACGTACCTGTGCATCGTTAAATTCTAACCCTATACGTCGATTTCGATGTGCAATGGTTGACAGAAGCCTGGAAGCACACATGATATAGTGTGACAGGAAAATTAAAAGGTGGGAAAATTTAAAGATGGGTATTAAACAAACAATGGAATGTGGATAAAGCACCTTGCTCTGCTTAACATCTTCATATAAAAACACCATAGTCCAACCTCGTCCCCAAGACCTACATTATTTCCAACCGCGTTTCAAATAGTGGGAGCAGGTAGTAGTGGGAGCGTACTGCTCGACACCCTGGGAACGAAGTTGACCATGGTCCGTGCGATATGTGTTGACTTGTTTCTCTAGTTCTTGAGAACTGACTGCAGCAGCGTATCCAGCTTTTGATATAAGGGGGGGGGGGCAACCGCACATCCGTGGTGAAATGTAGAAATGTTTTTTCTCCGGACACTCGCCCCCCTGCCCTCCCCCGCTGGATTCGCCACTGCCTGACTGGGAATCTATATAAAGTCGCCATACGGAAAATACTCCGAATGTTAAAGCTTTCGACTAGATCCAAGTTCACCGTATAGCTGATGCCATAACCGTAGTATCGGTGGGGGATGGGGGAGGTATCATGTGCCCCACCCACTTTTTCCTGGTACCAAATAAAAAAATGGTTTTTGAAAAGCGGTCAGCGCCCATTGGTGATTCAGTCCATACTCCAGAAAAGATATGTTTACCTATATTTTTCAGCTGCACAAAGATATCGCTCTAATAAAGATAAACTGCTTAAATATTAATATGTGCACAGTGTTCTAATTACGAGTTTTTTTTATTGAGTGCGAATGAAAGACGGTATCTGCTTCAACGATGATCCGTGCAAGCGGATTCACTCGACCCAATTTTAGCTTTCACTTAGGCCTATAGTTTCTTTCGGGCATTGGGTATCGTTGTCCGATGATATTCTGGATCGTTTATGTTGACCTCGTGGGGACAAACAACTTTAGATAGATTATCTTCATAAGTTTCATTAGATTTGCCAAGTTGGGCTATAAAATAAGATGATTATATGGGTTATCTGGATGACGTCAATTAATCAGGTTATCTAGCATGAAACCACAAAAACACTCGGGAAAGTAGATTACTGGAATAGCGGTGTCGTGTCACAGACTCACAGGTGTTGAGAAACCCACGGATGAGGAAAAGTTGTTTTGACCCTATTAGACAACAAAATTTGTTGGTGGCACAAACCTACAAAATGTTGGATGGTACACAGTAAAGACATCCACAATAATAGTCAATGCTACCATTTTGACGAATTCCATTTCTTTTTTAAATCATATTTTATTGATATAAAGAAAAATAGACATCTCACTGACTTGTACAATAACGGTCACCGTGCCAAACACGATGACTGATCAAAGATTGATTCGAATTGTTGACTTAAAACGGCAAATGATTTGGAAGCAGCACAATTTACGCTATAGTTTTAACCTGTTTATTTTTCATTGGAAAAATAGAATAGTGCCTTCCCTGGAAGCCTTCACAATATGAAAGTTGGTAGTCACGCAAAAAAATGGCGTCACGCTCGTCACAGTCGCACGTCACGCTGGCAGAAAGACGTCACACTCGTCAGTCACACTTGTCCACGGGAAAGAAAGCCGCCACGTCTCTGTTTGCTTTGATGGGGTCTTTCTGGCCGCACATGATGTAGCTGTAGAAACCACGCAAAAATGATGACATCATAAAATAGGACAATTGAAGCCTAGAAAAGCTTGTCCCATAGAGCACCAAATTCTTTTCAATGGGCCTTATACACGAGTCGGCCATATTGAATTGAAAGTGAGATAAAATCTTCATTTTTGGAACTTGCGAAGAGAAATGAAAGCAAGTAAATTACTACTTAATTCAAACCTGCTTGAATGAATAATTTAAAATTTGTAATTAAACATTCCCTAATGTTTTAAGCCAGATTTTAAAAATATGACAGTAAAATAAGGCTGCATAAATAGTCTGGCGCCATCCCATTCAACAGTTAACAATTTATGAAATACATTCAGGGAACTCGACAAAAATGGCCAACTCGTGCATAAGGCCCATTGATTCAGAATGGCTGTTCACTGAAAGTCTTTTCAATGCAAGTGGTCTTCACAATGGGCCGGATTTAGCTGATTTCTTTGACGTTATGGGGCAATCCTATACGATAGAACTGCCCGGATCGCAAGTGACAGTCAGTCAGTCAGTCAGTCGGGAAGTCAGTCAGTCAGTTACGTGCACCGAGGACGCAAGGTAAAAGCTAATAGTCAAATTATGGCCGTACCTTGTGAAGTTATTCGCCGAGTACACCTCAATCCTGTGCACGTAAAAGTCCGGTTTGGTGAAGATGTCCCACTCCCAGGGCTTGTACCACGCGGTGTCGTACTCCCACTCGAAGTACAGACCGGACAGAGTGCCCATGGGCGCACCGGTCACTGCCATGAATCGGTAGTCCTGGCCGGGGCGAAACTCCTGCATGTCACTGGAGAACAAAAAGAAACTGGGGTTGACAGAAACTAAGGTGTTTTTTTTCGAAATCCCGGAATCGAATAAAGTTCATCTCTGATTTCAGAACTATTTAGTAGTCGTATATTTACCACGTCAGATGAAGTTATTCTAAAATGTGCACTCCATGCGATGGAATTCGTTGGTTTCTGAAGCACAATTACGAGCCAATATTGATACAGAGCCCATCTCCTTTTTTTTATTTTTATTATAACCTCGAAGACGGGTCACGGGGGTGTGTGGGGAGGGGTGGGGGTGGGAAGGCAGTCCTTAGGCCTTTAGTTTCCCCCAGATTTCGGTAGAACTCCTTGCCAGAATTAAGGGTGGACCCAGAAGGGGCCAACGGGGGCCATGCCCCCCCCCCCCCTCCAAAACGAACCCATTTTTTTTATAAGTGACGTCGCAATAAAGGCAGGCACCCACGGCATGCGACACCACCATCTTTTCCTAAAAAAAGCAATGGTCAAAGTGGTCAGAAATCGCCTCAGATCGCACCACAGAGCATCTAGAATCCAACAAATTTTCGGGGCCCTTAAGCGAGCCCCGAACGCCTCGCCGTAAATTTTTGGACCCACTTTTTGGGGGACCACAAATTTTGTTGGCCCCCCAAAAAATTGTGATCTGGATCCGCCCTTGGCCAGAATTAAGTTCCCCCCTTTCATACTTTCATACTTTCATACAATCAGTATTTCTCTTATTTCCTTGCTGTTAACCGCCATGTTTTGGTAATTTTTTTCATAGACAAATTAACATTTTATATTAAAAAAAACAAAACATTGAATCCAGAACCAAATTTTCGAGGGAGAGGTGCAAAAACATGGGTAAAGGCCTATTTCTTTCAAAAGTAGTAATGTTGGTTGCATATAAAGGTTAATTGTCAGTGACGAAAATAATTATGATTGAGTAGAATTCAGCTGCATCAATTTAAAAACCGGAGTCTTAATACTCCTCTGAATAAATGATGAACACCAAATGCATCCGCCTGTGGATGCAGCTTTCTCGGCGTGAAGAAGGGGTGTTGACCCCTCCCCATGAAGTTAACATAATACTAACGCAGTCAACTGCAGTCTTTCCTGGTTTCCACTGATGCCGATGAGGGTGACGAACAGATTGCCTTTGCCATTTGCGGCTCTCCACGGGTCATCAAAGTGTATGTCAAATCGGTAATGAAAACCTAACAGCACAAAATAATGAGACGTTGTTGAAAAAAAGACATTGTTATACCTCTGTCTTGAATACTGTATTTTCATTGGCCTAGAACGATCACGTGTTAAGTTTATAAAAAGTCATGGCACACTCCCTGTGGGATATCACGTATACGTGATATCCCACAGGAGGTGTGCTATGACTTTTACGTACGTATGTACGGTACGTGAAACGCTTATATCGTTGGTACCCACGCTATTTTCACCATGTTTTCACACATGAGTGGAAGCAGCGAACTAGCAGACGATCAGCTGTTTCGAGCACGCTACATGAACGTGAGTGGACGTTCGATTGTCATGATTGTTGTGTTTACTGCTGTTTGTTTACGTGATTTTTACATCAAAATCAAAAGAATCCAAGACAGAGGTATAACAAAACAATTCAAAACGTCATATAGGATATGACGTTTTGAACACCCGAGGGGCGCATATATAATTGTCCATTTTCTATTTCTTGTTCTGAGCTCAATCTCTTAAAGTTGGTGTATCCGTGCTTTTTGGGTGTGGCACCTTGAGAAATAGATGTTCAAATTGAATTGATAATTTTCTAGAATTACATTAGTTATGGGCTTTCCAATGAGACATAGCACGAAAACAAATCAGCCCATGACAAGTGATCAATTAATTAATTTCAACTTTTGAATTAAGTGCGGGACGCTCCTAATTCGTACTGAATAGTGTGTGCAATTTCTGAATTGGAGCGTGCCATTTAAAACCAATTTTTAAAACTGTATAAAGGTCTGCAAAAACAAACAAGCTGATTGATTTGTTACAGGACATTATATTCCTTTAACTTTCGTTCGGAAAAGAAAACCGAAATATTGAAAAAGCACGTATATACCAACTTTAATGTCTGTATGATTACATGTATGTCCCCACGTGTATGACAGTAGAGATGTTTACAGATAATTTGACAACGTCAGACTTATGCGGCTGGACAATCAGTTATCGAAAACTAAGATTGTTCCATTTGACACACTTATGGCAATGTGCACATAATACTTTCCCTAATACTTTCCCAATTGTCACCGATAGTCGTTCGAAGAAGGAAACCCACCACAGAACGGCTCCTCTCCGATCGTTTTCTGGTAGTACACCAGGTTTTTCGAGTTGTCCGTTGGCTTGTAAAGATCAGCGTGAAATCCCATCTCGGCCACCCGTTGGGTCAACGCGCAAGCCCCCTCGATGAAGTCGGTCACGTACTCGCCCTCGCAGTAATAGGCCTCGTGACATCGGGTACCAACAGAATCAGTGAAGAGTTTATTGACGCGATTGTGGTCACAAGTTACGAACTGGACACCTCCTGAAAAATAAGTAAATGAAAGAAATTATTCAAAAAGTTTACATCTCTATTTGATTTACAACATTTTGGGGGGGGGGGGGGTAAAGCTGTGGGGTGCTGTGGTCCGATGGTTACGGTGTTCGACTCGTGTGCCGTGGTGGTACATGGATTCGAATCCGTGGAACATGGTGTTTGTGCTCTTGAGCAAGGCACTTTACCATTATTGCTTCGTCCTTAGGGTGGGACGTAAAGCCGTAGATCCCGCGTGTTGTGTAATGCACGTTAAAGAACCAAAAGAAGGGGTTTGCCCAGTGTTTCTGGCAGTGGCTGCAATATGGGCCGCAGCACCTAATAAACCATTATAAGGTGCTACATAATGGGTCTCATAATATTGCTCATTATACATTATGTACCTTTCTTTAATAATAAACATAATTTCCAGCGCCTTGAGTACCTAATTGTTGGTAGATACGTGCGCTATAATAGACTCCGATATTATTATTAAAGCCGAGTAGGCCTATCCTATCTAAGTCTGAGAATACACGTACAATGTGCTTGATCATGTTTGTTGACTTGTTTATACCCCAATTCGAACACATGCACATCTGTACACCCAGCTCGTTTTTACTATACTCATGAGGACCTGATCCTTTCTTTCTTTTGTTCCTTTTGTTTGTACTCTAACTTTTTCTCGACAGCTCCGATAAGGTTTGTACACGAACTTCTACCGAGGACTTGTGCCCAGGTCCTCGGGCCCATTGAAATCGCACACACCCCATTGTCCCAAGTCCTCAGTCTGAATGGATAACCAACCCACTCAATTTGGATGCTCCTTTGAATGGCGAAAGCTATAGACCATGTTGCATTATTTTGTTTGCAAACGTGTTGTGGTCATAGGCCTATGATGCAAACTTTCAGCAAACTGTTCTCTTCTACACTGCATGTTTATATCTTCAACTGTGATTGGTATAAAAGTGTTGACGTAAACTTTATGTAATGTGGGCAAAATAACATGCAAAAGATGCTTAAATGATTGGGTTTAATACTCGTCGGTTGCTCGTCGGTTGCCAGCTGGTATGGCGTCACAGGGCACATAGGTTATTGTTCAAATAATATTTAAGGGACAGTTGCTTTGTACAATAGCTGGCACAATGCTTTCGCCATTGAAGGGGGCATGTGTCTACAGTAATAGCACGCTTGGGTCGGACTGGTCTAGAATGCAAACTAGACAAAACGCATACCGTCAATGAAACCACCCTCCGAGATGATATCCTGGGTCACTGATTGGTCACAGCCCGTCTGGTCATCTCCACCATTCACGTAGAAGTCCAAGTGCCCAGATGGCTGGTAGATGCCCATGCCTTAATGATGCAGGAAAAGAACAAATCTCTCTAAGCTTAACTTGTAAGAAAGCAAACAAGGGAATTTCCTCAACACTCTATGAACATATTGGGGACCAAAGCCTTGCGATGGATCACAAACACACATACACATGTCTCTACCTAGATAACAGGTCAATTTACAAAGTCCAGTTAGCGGATGAATAACAAGAAAGGAAAGCCTTTGGCGCAGTTCATTTCGTAACTTGTTAGTTGACTTGGGCCGTATTCTCATAGGTCCGACGCCTCATTTGTCCGACATTTGGGACTATGAGACGTCGGACTTATGAGGCATTAAATGTATTTACAACAATGTATTTATTAATTGTCGGACCTACGAGGCGTCGGATCTATGAGAAGCCGGACCTATGAGGCGTCGGACTTATGAGGCGTCGGACATATAACGAGGCGTCGGACTAATGGGACTAATGGAGCGGAGGGCATGGATGGTGATGGGTTGTGTGGACTTACCCAGGGTCCAGATTGGGTTGACATTAGTGTGGATGACGTCGACGAATTGTGCGTCCGTCTCGTCCAGGCGAACACGCGGGTCCGTGGCCTCATAATACGGTCCAGCTGGGTCCAACCCTGACCGGAAAAGAAACTCGGTGTCAAGGGCAAAATTGCCAATGGAACATGCATCGTCCAAGATCACTTCCAACGAGAGAAGAAACAAAGCTTTACAACTTACCTCGAACATAATTATTATTACGGTTCACTAAAGTGGTATGCTTTGGAATCGGTGAAATCAAGCCTTCCTAGTGGTCACAGAAGGCACACAATGCCATACGATTGACTCAGAATGGCTATTCGCTGGGTATAATCTTTGCATGATTGGGGCTGGACCTTGTTCAGCCCATTCACTGTAGCTACAGAGTAATCCTATACAATAGCACTGCCCGACTCTATTCACCAGTCTACGACAGTCACAAGTGGATGACAGTCGGTCAGTGTGAGGTAGGTAACCAGAGAAGACACAGTCATTGATTGAGCCAGTGAAATATTGTTTTACAGAGAGGACAGGCTTGCCCTCTGGCATCATCAAAACTGGACGCAGACATTAGATCGCAGGCACTCATTTTCTAAAAGGAATGTGTCGTCCAGTGGCGTAGTCAGGAATTTTTCAGTGGGGGCCGCTGGGGGGGGGCTGGAACATTTCATGGGGGGGCGTCAAGCAGGGGCGTCAATCGCTTCTCAAAAGTGGGGGGGGGGGACATACCTTGATCATAACAGATGCAAGCGCGAAGCGCGAAGCCCTTACGGCGTGGGGTTCGGGGCCCGCGGCCCCGAAAAAAAATGGATTCCAGATGTTCTGTGGTGCGATTTGAAGCAATTTCTTACGACTTTCCTCCATGCTTTAATTAATATTTTTTTGGCAAAAGATTATTATTTGAACATCGTTTTCGAGGTTGGAGGAATTGAAACAGCTATCGGTGTTCTGAGCTATTGGCGTGGGGTTCGGGGCCCGCTTAAGGGCCCCGAAAAAAATTGGATTTTCGATGCTCTGTGGTGTGATCTGAGGCAATTTCTTACCACTTTAACCAATCATTATAGCACAAAAGATAATAATTTAAACATAATTTTCGAGGTTTTCTCAGCTAAAGGCATAAGAAAATTTTGTGAACATTGTTTTCGAGGTTGGAGTCATTGAATCAGCTACCAGAATTCTGAGCTATAGGCGTGGGGTTCGGGGCCCGCTTAAGGGCCCCGAAAATTTTTGGATTCTAAATGCTATGTGGTGCTATCTGAGGCAATTTCTGACCACTTTAACCAATATTTTCTAAGCAAACGATACATTGTAGTAAATAATAGGGCCCATGGCGTCATGTACATCAATGATAATTTTTTTAGAAACTCAAAATCTCAGTGGGGGCGACTGGGGGCGACAAGGTTTCATGGGGGCGGTCGCCCCCCCACGCCCCGGTGGCTACGCCACTGGTGTCGTTGGAGCTTCATTTCCACCGTCAATTTCCCTTGAAATCGTAGGATTTTTCAAAAAGAACTTTTGACGAATTGGAGATTACTCCAATCTTACGTCATCATCTTGATATGAAACCCCTAAAGCGCCACCAACTGTCAAAGTGCGAAAAATTAGAACAAACATGCCTGTCAAAACGATTCCTCATATTCTCTTTTACCAATACAAATTGTGGAAGCATGCCCCTATTATTCTTAAGTAGAGGACAGCGTTATTTCGTTTCCACCATTGAAGTTAGTCTTTAAGAACACGATAGTGCAGGATGATGCCGTTTTCTTATAATATCGAAGAAAAAAAGGGTTTGAAAACCTAAATCTAAATCTGTATTATTGTTTCTCCAGAGTTTCAACATAAATCTTAAAACAAACAAATCTGACTTCGATAGTTTTACATTGTCCATTTTCCAATATTTTTTTCCGTTCCAGCATCGATTGTTTTCACGAAAAGCTTGTTTTATTGAAAACCAATTATCTTTTCTGGCTAGGCTCACCGGTGATGCGTCCAATGTCCCCTTGTCTTTCCCCAGCGTAGCCCATGACATGCCCGCCCAGGCTGTGCCCGATCAGGTGGATCGATTGTCCGTTGATATTATACACCGCCTGGAATGCAACGAGAGAAAATACGATTTATTACCAAGCCTGTTATGACTCTTATTTTAGGCCCAAACTCTCTTCATTCCTTTATTTTTTTTTACAATGAATGAAATACAAGCATTCATAAAAGTTGAAATGTATCGCTTTTTAAAGAGGCTACGGTGACTTGGAGTGGACATTAATCGAGGGGCGAATCGAGCGGAAACTATGTCCAGTCACTTCGTCAGTGGTCTCTTGTAACCACCGCCCTCAATTTTTTTGGCAGCCAAGTTCAGGCACTGACCATAAAACGCATGCGTCACCATTAATAGATGTCTATTATTAATTCATTTCCTTATTAGAGGGAAATCGTCTGGAGCTATGAATCAGAAGTGGAAAAAATGTTTATTTTTTATTGAAAGTTAGGTCTTGATCAAACGGGGGAGGATAAGGAGGGGAAAAGGACGAGATTCGAAGCTAAGCTGTTCCTATATAAAAACAAGAAAGAAATTGCACCCAAACCCAGCAAATCTTTCTAAAATTGACTTCATTTGTATCATTTCCATCACGTGATGTGCTTTACACATGCGCACTATGGCAGCTTACTTGACCCGGTTGCAGAACAAAAATTAGCGGGTGGTTATTCGACGTGATTGGTCTCTGCTCAATTCGTCTTGTGGCTTCCTCGCTCGCCCAAACATCGAGCTGATGCTCGAGTCACGATGACAGTAGTATCAAAGGGGCACCAACAGCATTTATCCCACCTTGATTCTGTCGATGAGCAGCGATATCTCGGCCCCAACCACCCTCGTGTTGGCCACACTCTTGGAATACAGCGCCAGGGATCCTTCGTTCCAGTTGGTCCTGATCACGTTGTAGTCGCCGTAGTTGAGCAGGGCCATAGCCATGTCCACCACCCACTGTTTGTCGCCATTCTCCGTGAAACCGTGGCAGATGATCTTGGTTTCTCTGGTCGGATCGAAGAAGGAGCTCAAAAGGGATGTGTTGGCCTTGTTCAACAAAATCTGAATGCAGAGGGGATTAATCAAAGGCAACTTGATCAAGATCACTCCCCCATGCTTCGGATATAGAAAGTAGTTTGAGGTTCAAAATCAGTACACCGTGGAATCATTGGCGGGGGAGGGGAGCAACGATGTATAATCTGCCGGACGATTGGTGTGGGATTACCCCAATGCAGTCGTTGGTCAATTCGAGCAATTGGGTTGAACTTTTGTTGAAGAATTTGCAAGAGAATTAACAAAAACAATAATTGTTTGATAGTTTAAAGCATGTTAGACAGTAAATGTAGTGAACCATGATGATAGAACAGTATCAGTCTGTATTGATCCAAAAGTGGGCGTTGTCCCTTTATTTTTTTATTGGGGAGGGGGTAGAACAGCCATCGGCATGCACTGACCGTGAATCGAGTGCAGTCATCAATCGCGAGTAACGAAGGCGCAAAGCCCTTCAACGCGCTCTAGGGGTCTCCCCCCCCCCCCCCCATTGAAGCTATTATAGAAGCGATTATAAGGCATTTTTTTATGCATACTTCTCCAACAATAATCTTTGCCAAATCCATGCACCGAGTGCCCCTCCAGAAAATTAAGATCCCCAAGTAACAACTACCTTTTAAAATTGACCTTGGTAACGCCACTGCGCAACCGCAACTAAACACAGTTGGTAAAGGCCTAGTCTTGGTTAGTTTAGACGTTATTATTCGATATTCTGGATCGGCCGCTGCACGGCTCATTTTCAGAACCTGTCGGTTTATAAAGTAGTGCGCCCTCGGATGACAGACCACTTGCACTCGAGGCCCTGCTCTTCAGACATAGATAATGGAGTAAACTTGAACATAGGAAACTCGGAAAATGTTTGACAAAAATGGAACGCTATTTCTGTTTGATGTCCTCATCGACGCATTTTTTTTCAATTCTGAGCATTTTCGGGCTAAGATTTTGCCAGAAAGTGCAACTAATCTTCCCAATGCATCGAAGATGTTTTTGTTCGTGATGGGTGTGATAGTGCATACATTTCAGGTGATAATCATTTTGGGTATTGATCTTTTAAGCCCACCTACCTGCGCCACCGAGGGATTCTTGCGAGTATTGAGATGGAAGGTGGTAGCGATGGCTTCGGGCGATTCCGGCAAGACGCTGACAGCGCGATACGGTGGGTCCAGGAACGGGTAAGCGGTGCTGAAGCACCCGAGGTCCCCGTAGCATACCTCATCCTCAGCGGCGTCGTCTTTGTCGAAAAGACCGCCTGGAATAAAATCCAAATATAAATCCCGTCGGCCGTGCAGCGCGATTTATCCTTTAAACTGAGGGTGCTGAAGTTGAGGTTCAAGCTTCGGCATTTCCTGTAATCATTTTTTAAATTTTTTTAAATTTTTTAAGTTACAACAAATCTGCCTGTGTTTCTGTATTCTGTATTTTGTTTTTGCCTTGGCACCCCCCCAAGAATTGATGACTGAACTGCATTATTGTCCAATGTCGTGCATTGCCTAAAATTAAGACCTTTCAAAGGCATTATTGGAAAAAAAAGAATTGAAACCCCCCCCCCCGCCCAAAAAAATCAGTTCAACATAATAGTAGGCCATATAATTATAATTGATAATAAGCATACAACTCCAGCTGTTTCTAAAAGTAATGTCTACTTTCAGTTCAAAGCGAGGGCTCAAGTTCAGCAGAGAGGATTCAGCAGAGAGGATTCGAAGCTAAGGGAGATGGTCCCTAATGTTGCACAGTAATAATAGGAGAGAGAGAGAGCCTCGGTTTGGCTGCTAATTTTGAAATTCATCAATCTTCATACTTTGTACTTAACGAAAACAATGATTGCTGGAACGAGGGTAGGGTGTATAGTTCTTTTTATGCAATTTTAAATAATTCAATAGGAAGACAATGTGGACTCAAATGTTAATAACACTCATGCAACATTAAAAAAAAATTAAAACGGTATCGAAATATTATTATGCAAGGGCGTCAATCGCTTTTCAAAAGTGGGGGGACATTCCTTGATCAGAACTACTGCGAGCGCGAAGCGCGAAACTCTAACGGCATGGGGTTCCGGTTCGGGCGCGGGCCCGCTTAAGGGGCCCGAGAATATTTGGATTCTAGATGCTCTGTAGTGCAATCTGAGGCAATTTCTGACCACTTTAACCTATTTTTTTGAGCAAAAGATGGTCATAATTAAACACTTTCGAGTTTGGGGTAATTGAATCAGCTGTTCTGAGCTATAGAATCATAATAAACGGCTACATTTGGTTTTTTTCGGGGACGAGGGGGGGGGGGGACAAACGATTATGACATCCCCCCCCCCCCACTTTAAAAAAAACAAAACAAAATGGGGGGTGGGGGGAATTGTCCCCCCGCCCCCCACCGATTGACATCCATGTATAATAAACATTAATTTTGTATAGCGAGATAATCAAGTGCACATATCAGTGATGTCACCCGTGACCATGTTTCTTTTTCCCGTAACATATCCCGAGGGCTTTACTAAAATAGAATTATGTCATGGTCTCATGCGACATCGCATATCAGATGTGAAAATAGTTATTATTCGAAAATTGCTTGGCATGATTCCAGCTGCGGCTGTGACGAGTAATTTCTTTTACTCCAAGGTTTCAAGTTCCCCTAGGCTGCTCGCTTTTCTTAAAGTGAATATACAACATTTATAAACCTCAAAAAACAAAACTATCAAATTTTTACAAAATACATTACTGGGATGTTGGTAAATGACAGTCTAAAACATCCTGTAAAATTATGGCACCTGGTTTGAAGTCATTTCCAAGAAAAATGGTATTTTTGTATAAATTTCCAACGGTGGTCGGCCGACCACCGTTCGAAAAACCTAACTATTCTTCAACTACTGCTACAAATTTACCTTTTTTTCAGTCCAAATTTTGATTGCTATTGGTTATATGTTCATGAACGGGTGTAGGCCAGCTAGACTGGTTTCCTTACCTTACAATTTTCCAGCATCTATAAATTGGTCATTTCATCTTCAATGTAGTCAGGGAACCAGACAAATTGTACATTTTTGTTTTGCTTGGTTTTTCCAGCATTTTCGAACACAAAACTTCAAACATGTCAGTGTAACAATGTACTATAGGCCTACTAACCCCTCAAATAGTTCATTTCTGAAAATTACAGCAAAAGCCAATGTTGTACATTCCCTTTAACGTGTGCCCAAAAAAATGATGATAATGAAAACTTGTCAAGATTATTTTTTTATGATTGACTTACCCGAGACGACGTGAACCGCAAAAAGCAATAAATGAACGAGTTTCCACATCCTTGGAGTGTTGTGGCGAGCTGGGACAATTTCAGGATTATAAAAATGATGATTTTCCTGACAGCGAAACGCTTATATACACCTCCGGCGTCCTTAGAACAAGTTGACACAACATCATAATCTATAGTATTAAGTTTGATATCATAAAATGATTATGACTAAGAATTAATGCTATTAGATTTAAATCCAGGATGAAAATTAAGTAAGATTTACTTAACGGCCTAATATCTATTTTTGTCTGATATTTTGGTAAACAGTGCACGTGTAGGTTTTACCGAGAGTTTTTATTTAGGATATTAGTAGTGTATTTTGAAGTAAGCTGTGTGTGAATGTCCCCGAAAACATCAGGTTTTAAACCAAAGGTGTGATGATCTTTACAATAAAACAAGTTTATCAATTCGCCCCACGAATAAAAAACAAACAGTTTTCAGTTTTTGAACTATGAGGGTCCTGCTCTTGATTCAAACCAAAGCACAAAACGAAAACAATATTTTTGTTGTGTATATACTTTGTCAAAGTTTGCTGTCTGTTTTCGTTCGCAATTCAATTTTCTTGCCTGACTCGTTAGCTTAGGGAAATCCATTTAATGAATATTCTTTTCAGCGGAACATTGAACTATCAACTTAAAGAGAAGTTAATCGCCACTTCTCTGAAAACAACTTTTTCCCCGCAAAATAAAGTATAAAGCTATGTAATAAATGTTTAATATAGCCTAATAACTTCCGCATGCCTGTTCTATTACTTGTCACTAAATGAAACAACTGTCCAAATCGTACACTCTTAATTTTTTGATAGCGCCCTCTGTTGGAAGAAGCCCACCCCCGATATTGATGCATGGTGAGACCACTCATTCGGAACGTAGGTCAACAACCAGTCAAGTTACTAAACTTCCACAAGTCGGTCCTTGAAGGAACAAGGACGCTATAAAATGGAGTTTGTAATTCTTGGAAGATATTTGGAAGTCATATTAACATAATAATAATTACTTATATTATCTTTACTTCTGTAAGCGCCTTTGAGAAACGACTTCAGGTATGTTTCTGTAGGCAGTGATTAAAAATAAGTACAAGCGAGACTTGTTTGGCCAGTCTAATAGTTACTCAGCGCGACCCAAAATAGCGGAATGCCTGTGCATTGTGTTGCAATCATGCGTACGCGTACGGCTGTACAGTACAGTACCATGTACCATGTACGTACCAACGCATACAACGTGACTAGGTACGTAAGCATTGAAACTAAACGATCGCAAGTGATTATTCGATCGTAAAATGCTGCCAATTTGGACGTCAGTGTTCGGCGATCGTGACTTCCAATCGAAGTTCCAAGTCGGCTAGAACGCAAGGATAGGATCCAGTGTAACTTCTGAGAATTTAAGTGGTAAGTTTGTCTGTACACGAATCGTGTTTTACTGTCAAAGAGTTGGGGGAAAGGGACTGGAATTGGAACGGTTAACGGAGCCGAGTGAGTGCGGCGTTGCTTGATGTTTATCTGTGTAGAACAAACCACAAACTGTACCGTGCTGGTCCCCGTATTGACCCATCGTACCCATTGAGCGGTCAGGGCCGCTGACCGAATCGACACATGCATGAACGTTGGTTGGACCTTTTTCTATGGCTGGACACCATGGTCAATTATGATTTAATGCGATTGGCTGAGCAAATGCAGTTTTCTACCGGTAGTTTGATTGTAATGACAGCTTTGCTTGTCATGCTTGTTACACACAGTCAGTGTACATTGTACACACATGTAGTGTCATGAGTGTACACTCACTGTACATGTACATGTACAAAATGTCTGTACATTCAGACATTCAAAGTTCATCTTGTCAAAACTGAGATATCCTGCTGCTGGCTCAGTGGTAGGCCAATTTTTTTTTTTATTTAAAGTAAAATCAGATGCAGTACACACAATGTTCATTTCTTTTGTACAGAAGTACATACAGAATATCAGCTACCCGTACTCATATAAAATCATCCAACATTCCCAGTAATTAATTATCATATTGTTTTATTGGAAAAATGTTGCAACCTGACACCACTTTTTTCTTCATATTTCATCTCAATGAAGGTCAGTCATTGCAAAAATGATGATAAGACATGAATCTGGGACTGAGAAACATTTCTTAAGAAATACTTGGAAAATTTTCTTGACTCTCCATAGACTTTGTACACAATCGCATAAAGCACACTACACAATATTTTAAAATTGCACTAAATACGACCCTGATGCCATGAATAGACAACAAAATCTTCAGCTTTGTTTCTGAGATCTATGCAATAACCTTTTCCTAATACAAAGTATTAACAAAAAATTTCAGAGGAAACATATTGCTGCGATATTGCCATGTTTCCACGTTTACATCAATTTAAAAGAGGCTGTGTTGTGACAGGCCATGTCCTTTCATTGTGGCACTAGCGGGCCTCTTTCAAATCGATTTATGGCAAACTGCACTATCTTGACAATATTATTAAGGACAAGTATGTTTAAAAATGGCTTGGGGCCTGGACGCGGACCTGAAGGCGAGGGTCATCTGCATCCAGGTCCTGAGCTGGTTTACTGGCCAAGCACATACATTTATTCCCATTCATAAACCTTTCGGTCAGAAAGTCAAAACAAGTCCAATCATTATAAATTTGCAACGATTTTGTTCAACAATTTAAATTCATGTTTTGCGAACCCCCCCCCCCCCAGCTATGTTTATGGTATGTGCCTGTCGCACTTTGCGATGTGGCGCAGAACGCGGCTGTGCTGGTGTAATGTGAATTTAGCTTTTAGGACTCTTTGGTACTGTAGTATTGCACATGCCTACATTCTAAGTGACGATTGTGAATGTTCAACAAATAAAAGGGCCAAAGGGACCAAAAAAAGGGAGTCCAAATTCATGTGACACCGGAAAAAAAGTGTTTGTTGTTTTATCAACTGTTTAAAACCACCCACGTGACGGGCTCTCGACCAGATATTTAAATGAATTTCCAGTTAAAATCTGAGACATTTCTTACAGTTTAAATCTGAGACATTTCTTACAGTTTAATATAAGGTTATTATCTGAGAGTTAAGCTGAAGATTTTTCTTTTACTAAAAACTAACGTCAGAATACTACAGTCTTCCCAACCCTCGGATGCTACATACACTTCAAACAAATATTCAGAAAGTAAATTTCTCCGAACAATTTGTCAGCTCGGGCTCGGAAAATTTCTCCAATTTTGATGTGGTTACAACTATGTAGGCCTACTCGAATAATTTGTTCAGTAGTGGAAGACAAACTCACCCTCCCACTAAATAGAGGATCCCAATATTTGTCAAATTTACAGGATACTGTTCATAATTACATTGATCAAAATCTTATTTTTCCATTCTCTGCTTTGGCTATGTTGTTGAAGTCATTGTCCTGTGAATGTTTAAACTAACTAATAAAAGATGTCTTTTGTCACTAAATTTTGGTCCAGAAAAACCATAGCAATGAGCCAAAAATACTAACAATCCGAAGATTAGCCTTTTGCACATGTATACTAGTCTTAGTACACCTAAACTTTTAAGAACGTGGGTTTTTTTTAGTGGTGTGAATGTGTGTTTCTTTGTTATTTATAATATTTTGGTACGTTATTTTCTATCTGTGATTTTCGCAATTTTACTGTTACTGTACTGGGTGAGTAAAAACAAACGAAACTCAAATATCGGGACCATTGTTTTATTGAAGTTCTGCATGTAGCACATTCAAAATCTAGGATATATGAAAGCTCAATTCATGAGCTTTCTTTTTGTACAAGAATCATTCAAATCATAATGGGCTTTTTAAGTAATGGAATTTTAAACACTACCACCGTTTTGTCCACGGATCACACAAAAGGTGTGCATTCTTTCAGCAAACCGAAAACAATTCACACACATCCCTATATGATTTGTTTTCGTTTTGCTGAAAGAACACTTACCTTTTTGTGATCCATGGACCCGTTTTCTACAGAACTTAAAATGGTGGTTGTGTTTAAAAGTCCATAACTTGAAAAGTACATGAGTGATTTGAATGATTCTTGTACTAACAGAAAGCTCATGATTTTTTTTTTTTTACTCCCCGTGTATTGATTCCGGTATCTTTTGCCGAGGCCTTGCCGAGGCCACAAGATACACATGTATACTACGTGAAATAAAATCCTATCCAATCCCAATCCATCCCAGGATTTGACCTGCACAAAGAGATGATTGAATGATGTATGAAATTCAGCTCCCCCCCCCCTTTGTCCTTGAAGTATTGACCGAGGGCATTGCAGTTAATTTCATATAGAGGCATTGTATGTTGATGAATACATGTATGATTCCAGGCAATGCCAGGAAGGCTGTTGGGGTGGGGATGGGGCTTGCCTGTGCCCTGTGGATCACATGTGGCACTCCTCTGTGTATGCTATACAAACTAAGGGAGTATCATTATCAGCCAATATGAAATTGGTTTTGTACTTTATATCAGTGTTTTTCAAGACCAAGAGAGAGGGAAATAAAAATAAAAAGATTCTAGTTTTTGTGAGAATTTTTTGTGCGTGGGAATCAATGTGAACATGAATTCAAGATTCAAGACCAACTTTGTATACATGTGTATAGGTCTACATGGGTCATTCCACCGGGTTGGGACACAATGTGTGACATGTGACCATATTGTAAAAAGTATGAATGCCTTGCTTGCAGTTGCTCTACATAATATTTGTTGTTGGGTGTTTGACTACTGCAGAAAGTTTTAAATTATTTGGAAGTATTTTGCCAAAGAAATATGAGCAAAAATGTCATTTAGACGTAACATTGACACCGTATCAAAAAATATGAGCAAAAATGTCATTTAGACGTAACATTGACACCGTATCACCGTATCCTGTTACGTCAAGATATTATATTTGTACCTTTTTAAAAATTTCTGTGAAACATTACCCAAATTCACTTTATGTACTTCTTACTATACGTGCAACACACTAAGAAAAGCTTTTGTTATGGTAGTCAGGTATCAAATGGAGCAGAAATGATAGCTTGGTTGTGGACATACCGGTGACATTGACACCGTGTCAACCCCAAATGTCTCACTTCCGTTGAGTGATTTTGACACTGTTACGTCCACATTAAGGTATTGTTTCTGCTATATTTGAACCCTGACTAAACCAAAACAAAAGCTTTTTTTGGTGCATTAGGTGTCCAGTTATGTATGCAATGTCAGTTTGGGAAATATTGTACGTGTAAAAAACGGAGCTGGATGAACTACATGTACATGTAACAACCGACGATCAACATTCAACAATTTGGAAAGTTTACCAGTTGGCCGTACTGGACTTAATTTGGTCAAGTTGAAAACAGTCTCCGTACGTTTTGCACAAAAAAAAGTCCAATGCGGACACAGCTATAATAGTGTAAACTATGCATGTATCCTACACTCAACCAAAAAAGAAAGTCCCCCCCTTAATACTTTTTTGTCTAACTCCAAAACTACTGGGCACATCTTGCTCAAATTACGACTGATCAGTACAGAAATTCCTTAGCAATCCAGCCATACTCTTTGTTTGGCTCAAAACAGTGATAATGTGTACAAAAGTATGCAATTTATGACAAATGGTACCGGAAAAAAGTTGCACTTTTGTATGTACATGTACGTGCAAGGTGAGTGTGAACCACAACTTGCACGTATACAAGAGTGCAGCTGTTTTCGGTACCATTTGTCATAAATTACATAAATTCGTAAACATTATCACTGTTTTGGGCCAAATAAAGAGTATGGCTGGATTGCAAAGGAATTTCTGTAAGTACCGATTAGTCGTTATTTGAGTGAGAGGTGCTCAGTAGTTTTGGAGTTTGACAAAAAAGTATTGGAAGGGGGGAGGGGGCTTTCTTTTTTGGTTGAGTGTAGCACACATATTTAAAACTACTTGGCTGTATGAATCAGCCTCTTCTGAGTTTACCCACATGAAACCTGTTGGTCTTGAAAGCAATTGAAATAAACCATGGCTTAGAATTTCAATAATCTAGTCGTCTTTCCTGCAGGTACGCTACGTAAAATGGGAAAGGTAGAAGAAAGAAACCGAAACAGCAAATACAGGTTGGACTTCCGTATTGCAAGATGTAATTCGAGAATTGTTTCCGGAATCAGACACCAATTCACAAAGCAGTTTCAGTTTCTGCTCTGGACTCAATAGTAAATTCTTCACGTAATCATCCTTTATATCTTGTGTGTCATTCAAAAGTTTGAAAAGAATCGAAATCAGCCAACAAAACTTTCATCAAGGCTTTCGAAATAATGCACAGATCACCCATGTACCGTGTACAGGTGTACATACATTACTGTAGTTTTGCTTCACTTCTGTGTTCACTGTTATTGTAAATCCCTATTACTTTTATAGATTTGTGTTTTTTATCTCATGAAGGTGATTTGTGTGTGGGAGTAGGTTTATGGTAAATTGAGGACACACACACATGCAACATCATCGATGAAGTAAGGACAGGAACCAAATCGAGGACGGCCTCGATTAGAAAACGTGTACAAAACCATTAGAGCTGTTGCAAAAAAGTTAGTAAAAACAAAGGAAAAGGGAAGAGGAACAATAGAAAATCCTCGATTTTACACCATAAACAAACGTGCTGGTGTGAGTGTGTGTTTTTCTTCTTTTTTTTGGGGGGGGGGGGGGGATACATTGTGCATACACCTGCGATATAAAGTGTGCTTGATGATGTCTAGGGCTGGCTGTGCATAGTACATGTAACCGGGTACCTAAGTACCCGACCACTGATGTCAGGAACAGGTTCCAGATTATGGGATCGGGTACCCGTAACCAACGTTGCAAATTACTGAGTAGCTTTTCAGACAATGAAAGAGAAAGGTTTTGTGTGGCAATTGTGGGGAATTTTCCAAATGAAAACCAGGCTACATGGAAAAATAAAACAGGTTTCACACTCGCGGAAGTTGCAGTTTTCACCAGAAAGATGTAGGACAAGGTACGCTGCATTGATGCAATGATGTGGTAGTATTATCGTGTGGACCTTTTGGCTTTTATGAACAACCTGAACAGCAACTTCTGAGATTTGAATTTTGGGGTTGGGTTTCTTTAACAGGTACCCCAAATACCGGTACCTGTGTTTTTTTTCCAAGCAGGTACATTGTACCCGGTTCCCATACTACCCGTAAATGCGCACCCCTAATGATGTCTTACCAAAGTTAAAGGTATGGTCCATCATTTGTAATTTGTGCATTTTGTTCATTTTTTGAAGTCTCAACAAAAGTGCTCAAGATCTAAAGAAGGGTGCTGAACAACTAACCTGATGAAGTTTCAGCTCAGCTGTAGCTGTAGATTTCGAGAAAAACAACAGGATCTCAATTTCAAATCAAAAGTTGCTGAATCCTGTTTTGAATTGGGCCTGAAATGAATTCAGCGTCCGAGACACGATCTCAGCAGCTACGCGATGTCGCGCACTGATCCGACGAATTATAGCAACCACGTACGTGCGTCGTGCCAATGCTTGCGCACGCTTTGGCGAATAACAAAACAAACTACTAATTTGAATTTCCTATGGTGCTTCTTAAAAAGCACCGTTGGAAAGGCCTTCTTTTGTTGATTTCTTCAAAATGACAGCTTGCCAGAAAGAATAATTTCACAGAGAGTTTAGTCCCCCTACTGTCTTTCAACCAAGTATGTTTTTCAGCAGTAATTATGCCAGTTCCTTTTTGTATAGCTGCAAATGATGGACTCTGGCTTTAATACCGGTACTTATAAATTTTGAAACACTTTGCTGATATGGGAGCAAAGAGTTTACATGCAACAAGATGCTTAGCCTACAGTGTGGAATGCAAACTTGCGTGCAAAGGATATCTTGCAGCCTTGTACACAGTACACATGTACACTGTACAGTACATATGTACGGTACATCCTATGGACATTTTGTTCATTGGTGGGCCTCAACACACAAAGTCCATGGTTCATACACAATACCAATATGGAGCCCCTCGCCCCCTCCATTGTTATGGTAAACTAAACCAAACCCACCATGTACACAATTTGCATTTAACTAAACCATCTTTAGAAACCTGCCAGCCCATGCAGGACAGCAGTGTTGCCAGCATGGGGCAGGATATGCCTTTGTTGGTGTGTTGTTGCAAGGATTTGGGCCATCCAGTAGAGGGAATATTGGTGGGACTCCCAACCACTAAGTATTGATTTTTTTTCTTTAAGTAGGGGTTTCTACCATTGACATTGCCAGTGTACGGTTGACCCTTATTCATAGGGACATGTTGGAACTGTTCTTAAAATAGAATGAGAAAGTCTCCATAATACCATATACCGTACAATGTACATGTACTTGTGTCAATAAAACATGTACCGCTTACATGAACTTTACCTACCGGTAAATTTATTTTGTTAAGGAAAAAAACCCTTACCAGTATGTGTACATGTAGTTTCAGTTTTCAGTACAGTATGCAAGTTTATAAACAAGTATAATGTACTTTTCTAAGCACTGTCGATATATTGATATTAAAACTCGATTATTTCGATATTATTTTGATATCGATATCGCCAATAGCAATTTTTTAATCATCAGCATTTACGGTATTGAGGAATGATATTGAAAATGTCAAAAATGCGTCAGATTATCTCCAAAATAAATCTCCCGTTTATAATTTTACTTTGTGTTTTAAAACCTTTGCTGTGTAATGAAATAAAACTTGGCGGCAACTTGTGCTTGTGTCTTTGTGCTCTGCATTCCCAGTAATTCACGGTCTCCCCCAATGTACGGTACCTAAAAAAAACACCACCAGTTCTGTCTGTGTGGGGGCATGAAGTCTTACCTGCATGTTTAGTTGACCATCTGAAAGTTTGCTATTTCAGTCCTTCATTTAAAGAAAATCCAGGAGAGCTATAAATCGCTCTCCTCAAATATTTGAGGAGAGCAAATCGCTCTCCTTAAAATCTACGGATAAACAGTGGTAAAACGACGGGTTACCATTGTTTTTGTTTTATTTTGACATAAGGATTTATTCAAGGGGCTGCGTTATTATTAGTTTTTGCATAATAACATAATGCTCAAGTTGCATTACTTTTTTTGTTTTTGTAACTGTAAGACAAGGTAAAATTTATTTTAAAAAACTAACTAAATGGAGATTAATAAAAGGTTTGACTACTGCTTAGGCTTTCATTTTTTAATACAGTTGTCAGTTGGTTCATCACTTGATTATACTTGGAAAATAGAGAGTTAATAAACGGCAAATAAAGCAACTGAATATTTGCTTTCAGATTCGTTAAAAATATATGAAAGTTTCAGCCTGAACTATTTCAATTGCTCTACGAAATCTATACAAAAATGGCCTCAAAATGACACAAACTTGCCCTAAGTTTTATCGAAAATATCTGCCGTCGATAATCTTAAAAATAATGGAAAATGCAGGTCAAGTATGCCATATACACAATGCTAGTCACGACGAGAAACTGGCTAACAACGTCTGAACTTCGCACTAGTACGAGCGTTTGTGATGAACTGTGTGTGGTGGGCCGGCAATGAGACACGTTTTACGGTATAGGATTTCGGTGAAACACGCTGCATCGTTTCACTTCACATACCAGTAAAACTTCCTCAAAATAAATTCATGAACACGGGAAATACATACACAGACAAGAGAGATCAAGTTCTGTGAATAAGCTTGCAAAGATCGTCCTTCTCAATCGTTGTTTTCTTGGCATTTTTACGATGTCTATTCCGTCCGGCCTGCACGCAAAACACTGTACGGCAGTGCATTGCACCGCGCGCGACTATTACATTGACTGGTTACCGCATTTTCATCATGCCTTCATTTAGTCTGGTTCCCCGACCTGACAATTTCCCCCGACGTCTACACGTCTAAATTGTAGGTCAGGCAGCCTTCGTGGCTAAAAATAAACATGACGGCATTAATGGCCCTTTTTCAAAGCGCGGCTTCGTTTCCGAATTCGCTTTATCACTTGTAGCTTTTAATGTTCTGATCAATTTTTTTAATAAATCACTTGCTTCGTAATATCATATAATTATAGTAATACAGTTTGATGTTTTCGTAAGATAACATTGAGTAATGTTGATCTGGAATCTTCAAAATTACGGAACCAAATAGCACTGTTAGCAGGCGGAGCCGAATGAAGACCGAGTTTTGGAAAATCTCGGTAACGGTCGTCAAATTCAAAATTGTACATGACGCAGCAAAAAGTTCGGCCGTACGATCCGAGTATATTTGATGCACAAAATCGTCGTTGAATTTCAAGTTTTCTAAATGAAAACAAGGAATATTAATTATCAACTCATTTCAAATAAAATTAATAAGCAATTAGCAGTTAATTAAACCTATATTATATACTCGGAAATACTCGGGCGCTATCCGATTGCCGACGAAACGACTTCGGCAAACTTCGGAAATTTTCGGAAAAAGGAGGAATTCCTCCCGTTTTAGTCACGTGACGTAAATTGTAATACATTGTATTACCGGAGGCTACCGGACCTAAGATTCATCAGGAATAGTCGGCATCTTTTGGTCTGGGAACCAGACTAGCCTTCATTGAGACTTAGTACGCGGCGCAGCGGGAACCAGTCATTGCTGCACTCGCACGTACGGGCCCACGTGTTTTCATGCAGCTCTATGCGATATGCAGATTGTGCACGCACAGTATACAACCGCTGTACGTACACACACGATCTTTACAGTACGTACGAGCTCGATGTTCGTTCATTTTTTAGCGATGTCCAGCGGCATATTAACGTGAGTTTGGGCATTATACCAACGAAAAATACGTGTAGCTTCAGACTTGAAATCCTTTGCGTTTTATCACTTCTTATTTTTAAACTTCCCGTGTTTGACGAGCCCTCTTTTGGATTTCTGAGGAGCGCTATTTTTGGCGCTCCTTCAAGACAGTCGAGGAGCGCAGTAGGAGCGCCTGCGCGATCGCGCTCCTTAAAAATGAAGGACTGCTATTTAGCCTAAATCTTGACTCACTAGCCTGAAGGTGAGTTAATTTAGCGGTAAGCTGGCAAATGCTGTACATTGTACATATAGGGCCTAAGGTGTGCTCTTCAATGCAAAGTCAGTCGCAAGGTTACAACCCCCCCCCCCCCCCAAAAGCTTCCTTGTGAATAAAACCTTGAAATTTCATTTTAATACTGGGGTTAATTATTTTTTCCCAATAAAGTTTAAATCTGAAAGTACGGTACATGTCAAACATATACATGTACATGTATGTAGCTTGACTTGTAGGAAACATAATTTTATTGTACAGTAATGTAGTAAGAAATATTTAGATACCTTTTTGGAATCAAATAGATTGCAGCGACGTCGCTTTCATCGCGACATCTTCATTCAGTGTACATGTACATGCTGCTATAGTAGTCAAACAATATAAAATTTACATACCTTCACTCCCTTCAGGCATAACAGATATTTTGTATAATAATCTTTGCGTGTTCAAGTTTTTATGAAGTACGCCCTTGTGTACAGGGCGAGTCAAAACGAAGGTGACCGGGATTAATGATTGTTTTCCCTTAAAAAGCAACATTTTATACGTACCAATGATGAATGAGGTACAGTATTAAACAAGCATACATGTTCATGTTTTTCCAATCATCTGCAGAAAAAAAAAGAATTTATAACTGAAATTGATCCTTGCTATCAAAAGTAATGGATGTTTTACTGAGAGCACACATTTCTACAGCTGTTCATGGAATGCAACGGTATATTGCTTTGAAGTTTGAACTTGAAGCCGTTCAGTTGAGTGGGAACCAGAGATTACACAAATGTATGTACAATGTACACGCATACATGTACGTACATGTAGGCATTCAAATACATATGAGTCTAATTAGAGTCAAGACTGAAATACTATTTTTACTGTCAGATTTTTGTTTTGTATAAAGAATAAATCAAGCATTTTTTTGAAATGAGAATTGTGATTTTGTCTGTTTTCCTTTGTAAGTTTCGTTGATTGTATTTAAAGGATTTCATCAAATGCATCAGTAAATGATCAGTGGTGGACAGCTGAATTTTGTGGTATTTCTTTTAAAATACGTACATTTTTTGTAACTTGTGAATAGAGTGTGCTATTACGGGTGTGTACGTGAAAATTTCATACTAGTCAATAACATGTACCGTACTTTGTTCCTACAGTATGTTATTTTTTATTATTTAATGTAGCAAGCCACATACCGGTATTTAGTATATTTTTTCTAACTCGGTCACTTTCTGTTTTAGACCATGGAGGAAGGAACACACCCTGTAAATTAATAAACAACTGTCATGCTACATCTCTTAGTACAAAATTCAGATCCATATTTTCATGTAAACTAGAGCTTTCGTTTCTTGTTTCCCGCACTCCGAATATTTTCAAAGGTGTAACCAGTAGCGTTGCATTTTGACGACAGCAAAAACTTTCTTCTTTTGGACGATATTGTCGTCACCATAAAACTTTCTGATTTTGGACGGTGTTGTTGTCACCATTGCACTTTCCAAAGAAAACCAAAGCGAAACAGTAAAGAGATGGGTATAACTCTTCTTCAGAGAATGGCTTAGTTGCTTGAATGGAAAGTGATCAGTTATTTCTTTTGTTTGCTTCACGTGTTGTCTCACTTTCAGTGACGAATGAAATGAGAAATGATTCACTTTTGTTGGGTAATCCCTATTTGTAGTACTGTGTGTACAAGATTTCTGAATGGACATGACTGACGTTTGATTAAACACCAATCACCGCAACTGGGAATACACTGTACATACTATATAAACAAATACTCATATTTCTATCTTTGGCATATTATTTAGATTATTCTCTGTATTTATTCAGGGTTTTTCTGTTTTATTTCCTGTGACAGATGAATTCAACTAGTAAAAGGACATGCCGCAATAGTCACTGCCGGATTTGGCCACAAAATCAAAAATTACCAAATCACAGTGCGTCTGTACGTCTAATTGCGAAAGCTTAATCAAGAGTCGAGGCTGGATCCCTCATTGGTAAGTACTTTTGTAAATCCTACATGCCTAGGGCACTCTTACAATGAGTCTAGGACTTAGCCAATTCTGCGGGCCGGCCATGAGTGAAATGTGTAACAGATACGGACCCAAGGGAGCAATGAAACTGGCAATGGATCCCAATAGGAAATACAGTGTTGCGTTAAAGGGACGTGAGATGAATTTTACACTGGAATGTATTTTGAGTCGGTTCCATTTCTCTGATACACATGTACTGGTAGCATAATGAGCTTTTATACAAATTTTCCACTTTTGTCTTGTAAGTGGACAGCTAAGAATCGAATTGATTGGAATTAAAAATGAAATGTAGGAAAACTATGAGAGATCCCATTTTGGTAAGGTTTTATTTTAAAGTTCACTTTTGAAGCATTTAAAAGGTTTTTTCCTGTCAACTGAGGGTGCTGTTACTGTATAAATGTCATACATACATATGTGCACACTTTTCAGTTTTTCTCTTTGAAAACATTTGTGGATTGAACTTTGTTCATTGACAGGTACATGTATACGCTATGTACTGTCACAATGTCGTGTTTGTACTGAATCAACCGTGATTCACCAAAAACAGAAAGTTTACAAACAATTCAAAATTCTGGCAGTTAAATTGATAGCAGTTAAATTCTGGCAGTTAAATTGTAGCTTAAATGTTAAAATACACTTTCTTCCTTGAATGACACCACAGTTTTGCGCATTTATGGAAATGTGCACTCTCATAAAAAAAATTAGGCACCAAAAATGCTCTTAAACAAGGAATTAATTATGAAGATTGAAAATAAAGTAAAAATGGGTCTATTTCATGGCCCTTTAAGTAGAATGAGCATACATGACTTTAACAGGTGCTCACAGTACGGAGTTTTGCTATTTGCGGTATCAGGTGTATTCCATCATTGGCGACAGCAGAGCTGCTTGATAAGTGACATCCCATTGGCATGATTGGTGGTCTGTCTGTCAGGGAATCTGTTGTTCCTTTTTTTTGCAGAGTGCAAACTTGCGTACATACTGGCGTGGTTACACCTCTATGTTCCGACACCCCTATGTTCTGACTGCACATATTCCTATTCCTAACCCTAACCCTAACCCTAACCCTGACCCTAACCCTAACCAGGAGTAACACAATCTAGGTTGTCGGAACATAGGGGTGTCGGAACATAGAGCAGTCACCAGTGGCGTAATGCAGGATTTTACTTGGGAGGGAGGGGGAGGGGTAGGGCAGGTATAGTTTTATACTGAGACACAAAAAATCATGGTAACTTCAATGTAATCAATAATGGCAGACCATTTTTTTTTTAAGTTTTAATTTTTTTTTACTGATATTTGGAGATTTTACTTGGGGATTTCCTGGACAATGTGAAAAATCCTTCATTAGAGTGAAGACACCCAGTATATTTACATTTTTGCGTACATGTACAATGTACAAATATGTAATTTAAATAATTTAATGTTTACAAAGTTCTGTTTTCCAATGTGAAGTACAATGTACATGTACATGTGTACACTGTGTAAATATATTCCATCGAGGTTACATGTACATGAACATGTATGTTAAAATTAAAGTTTTAAAAATTATTTTCACAGAGTTACATACAGGTCGGTGTCACATGAAAATCCGACTCCTATGAAAATCGGACCCCTTTTCCCTATTATTGGTTAATCTCTGTCACGTGACCGGTTACTTTCCTAATTACCATACTTACGCATGCGCGGTATTACCAATGAGTCCGAATTTCATAGAAACGTACATTCACGCTACACCGGCACTGGAAACCTTGTGTACTTTATGCATAGTAAATAACTGTACATGTTGAACTGTTGCACATGTTGATGAAATACCAACTGTTGATAATTTCATGTTCGTGACAACTCCCCATCTGCTAATCTCTGGACTAAGTCAAGAGGATCTACAGAAATTGTTGGCATGTGTTACCAGTACATGTTTTGCGCAATTGCACGCGGACATTCCCCGGACCTGGCATTGCGATTAACGTGTAGGCCTACATGTAAATGCAATTTCAGGTTTTAATTTGTCTTCATCGCTGTTGTTTGTTACCTTTTGCCTGCTGTAGTAGATTCTGGTTGGTATTCCAACTGCGTGCGCAATGTACTGAAGAACAAAAGTTGCCGGTTTCAGACCATTCAATTTGCATTATGGGCTAATCCTGTATGACAACACTGCCCGGCTTTCCTCATCAGCCTACAACCAGTGCCCTTACATCATTAGGGTGTAAGTCATATACTACCAACTATTAAAAAATAGTCATAAAATTTCTGGAGTGATATTTTTCAGCAACTCACGTTACGGTAACTGACGTAACAGTTTGTCCACCCATCTTTGGTGAAGTTAAAATACATAAGAAAGTAATAATCACTAAAAAAAACTCAAAATATATGACCCTTTCTTTCTTCCTTACAAACAAAACCTCACAAAACTAGAGTTGTGCATGTAAAAATAAGGTGCCAAAATGACCAGCTAAACATGTCAAATCTATGATTTTAGCAAAAGTACAATTTCCCCCTAAAAAAATACACCTACTGGTATTCCATCTGACTGTCACATCACTCAAGTGAAAGGTCTTGTTGCCCCCTTCAATTTGATACCACATTTGATGTTGTGGTGTTTGTCGTTTTGAAGGTTTCATAAATGTTCCACTTTCAGCCGTGTCCACATTGCATGGAAATGCACGTTTGATGACCTTAAAGGGAATATACAACATTTGCAAACATCGAACAATAAAACTACCCAATTTTTACGAAATACCTTACTACGGTAGGATGTTGGTAAATGACAGTCTAAAGCATCCTGTAAAATTTTGGCACCTGGTGTCAAGTCATTTTCAAGAAAATGGTATATTTGTATACATTTCTAACATTGGAAAAACCTAACTATTTTTCAATTACTGCTTCAAATTTACAATTTTTTTAGTCCAAACTTTGTTTACTATTGGTTACTTGTTCTTGAACGGTGCAGGCCAGCTACACTGGTTCCCTTATCTTACAATTTTCCAACATCTATAAATTAATCCATAACTTCAACCATGTCAGTTAAACAATATTTGATCTATTATACTAACCTCTCAAATAGTTCATTCTGAAAATTACAGCAAAAGCCAATGATGTACATTCCCTTTAATAACGTTACAGATAATTATGTCTATTTCCTTCAATTCACAGAACTCCCAAACAGTCCCAAGGATGTTGTGCCTGAGAGAGACGTCGCATTCTACTCACCTTTGCTTCACCTGTTGGCTGCACTTCATCATCGTCCTGTGTCTGACGGTCAGCGCGAGAGGGCTAAACATGGCCCAGGCCCAGGGCACAGGTAATAAACAATGCTTGTACACAGATTTGCGTTGAACTACATGTACATTGTAGGAAAATAGACTGCACCAGGATTCGAACCAGCGCCCCTCTCTTGCAGGTTCAAACTCTTTGGAGTGACGTACCGGTGCATGTGCTTTAGCAACTGAGCTTTCCAGCCCGAGGGCTGGTTTGTACTTGGCGTGAATACAAAAGCGATTTCGTGACGTCACATCAAGTTTTCGCGTTGTGAATTCATAAGAGTTGAATACTCATTTTTTGACTCGCCCATACATGTACATAGGTCCAATCTACCCACAGTCACCTTTTGGTTGTGAATGTTATACACATTGTATGTAATCTGTGAATGGTTTCGATGTGGTAAATTTTGCAATTTTAAGATTGGAATTGTAGAAATGACAGAAAGGGGTGATTATGGACAATTGACTTTGCCTTTTGGTCAAAGAATTTTCTTACATGATCCCCCCCCCCCCGGCTAAATTTTGAAATTTTAGAAAAACAGGTTTCCAAACAATTTTACCTTTCAAATCATCATCCTGGAGGTCACTCTATGTATTAGAAGTCAGTGTTGTAGTCGAGTCCTCCTCATCCGAGTCCGAGTCCGAGTCCGAGTCCTTGAGCAAAGGACTCGAGTCCGAGTCCGAGTCCTTGTCAATTTTTGATGTCCGAGTCCGAGTCCGAGTCCGAGTCCTTGAAAAAAGGACTCGAGTCCGAGTCCGAGTCCTGATATTAACGGAACAAATAAAATTTGAAGTATCAAAAATCCAGCTGAAACAACAGTCAACAGTCCTGCAGTTCAACACGGTAAACAACACACGCGAACGTGGTTAATATTATTGATTGTGTGTAAAGTGAAGCGAGCGACGCAGATCATTGAGATTTTGGGTGTTTTTTTCGCCCAAACACCCCAAACCCGGAAGTTGTATCGTACATGCAATACGCGGCACGTTGGGCGATATTGATCATATTGGGCGTGTAAAAGCACCCACGTGCGCTAAATGGGTATGAATTCGAGCCCAATTGTATGGTGTTGATTCCATGCGGCTGAGATAGCTCCTTGTCATTGTGTCAACCATGTTAGTAATATTGAACAAAAAGTCCAACACATCGGCAAGCAACTGAATAACTGATGAATCGATTTATTTGGTGGGCAATTGGCTAGGTTAGGTTGGAATGAATCAATTGATCATTGATCAATCGGCAAGTTATTTTTGCGAGCGGCAGAACTGCGGAATTCGGTTCCACAGCAAAACCAAATCAAGATGAAAGACATAAAATAATTGAAATAAAACACCTTAAAAAGACCCGATTTTGCCGCACTCGAGCCGGACTCGAAGCCGAGTCCTCGAGTCCTTGGGGTCCGAGTCCGAGTCCGAGTCCTTGAGCAAAGGACTCGAGTCCAAGTCCGAGTCCTTGAAAAAAGGACTCGAGTCCGGACTCGAGTCCGAGTCCCGAGTCCGAGTCCTACAACACTGTTAGAAGTTACCCTTAACCTTCCAAAATCAATGAAAATCCATCCCCCATTTTGGTGGATTTTGGGGGACTTGGGCCTGGAGGCCTAAAGCAAAGCATGCATTGGAAGCAGTGTGATTGATGGATTTTGGCGGACTTGCTCCAGTACTTGGCGGACTTGGTCCAGTAAAAGAGGGTAGGGAGTAAGGTATAACTTAGTATACAACTCCAAAATGTCAGTCATATGCATACACATACACATTTCACTTTAAAAAAAAAACCCCCAAAACTGGAAACTATCGAGCATGAAAGTTTGAATCTAGTTCGACAGGTCCCATGGAAACTAGTTTAACTAGTCTTATTTGGCCTTTGAAATGATGACAGAGGTTTATATAAATACGAATATGTTGAGAATGCCGGTAATTGCGCAACTAACTTGTAATGTGAAACGTTCCCCTTATCAGATCAATTGCTGTAACTGGCGATGCATTACAGTGGGAAAATCCCTGGCATTGGCAATTTCCTTTATAGGTTTGCAATGTAGATTTGGGCTGTTACTCAGTCTTGCATGCAAAATTGTGCTAACAAACCAAGACGGAATGCTTTTTAGACAGCTGTTTCTGTCTTAAGAAAGTGCTTCACATGATCCATGAAATGATTTAGTAAAGTAATCTATTTTCTCTATTTATAAGCAGAATTAACTTTTGCCATAACTCCAGGTACAATCATGTCATGCGGAACAAACCCCCGGCCTCCCTAAAAAAAACAACCCAAACCTATGGGGTAAGGCTTTGATTGTACATGTAAATGTAATACAGCGCGTGTTAAATAAAAATGTAGCAGTCAATCCCTAACCCTGCTCAATCAAACAAGATCCAACTATTTTACCGTCGGGTCATGTTGTATTGAGCAGTAAATCCTTTGTATACATGTACGTATTCCTGTTGAAATCTGTTGGATTCAGCAGGCAACTGATCTATGAAACATTCGGAGTCAGATTCTGTTGGGAAGGGTACTGGTAAATAAGGCCAAGTTGGACTCTGTTGGATCCAGTGGGAAACAGAAGAATAATGCACAGTTGGATTTCTGTTGGATTGAGCAGTCACTTTATGTTATCAGCTACCCAACAACTTGGCAAGTTGGATTGTGTGGGACTGTGTTGGGTTGGATTGAGCAGGAAACTCATATGAGTACATGTACCGGTACATGTAAACCATCAGACTCTGTGAGATTTAGCAGGGTAGTCTTGGGGAACTACTAGGGGGTTAGGGTTAAATATTAGAAATACCGGTACTAGCACTCTCTAATTGAAAAACTTAAAATCTATAGAGTCTGAAGGTGGTACAATGCATGTACTCTACAAAATGGTCTTTATCCCATCTCATTTGGACATCCCAGTCCAGAGATACATATAATTTTTTTAGACAATTTTGTTGATTGATAGAACTCTTCCGTGTCTTCAGGCTGAAAGATCTCTCCTTTGAGTCACACAAACTGAATGGAACACATTGTATTGTGTACTGGTACATGCCACCTCTACCAGTACCGGTAGTTCAGTACACTTGTGCGTACAAATAACTGCCAATGTCGGAATTCATCTCCTGAATACACGAACCAAGTTGTCAGGGTTTTTTTTTTATCCTAAATAGGCCTGGGGTGTGAAATCTCAGCTTTAAAGCTGATTTCAGCTTTTTTTGTTTTGGATTTCAGCTTTTTTCCCTCACTTCTCTCACTTGCTGTGTACAAAATACATGTAGCTGTTTACAGCTATTTTTTCAGTGGTCACTCACACCCCTGTAGGCTTTTCAGTTTAGGTTTGATAAAATCAGGCAAAGTGTGGCCAAGGAAACGTACTGACCACACATACAGTACCGGTACATGTAAATGAAATCACTGTTCACCTAGATCATGGAGGAATAAATCCTCCATGCCTAGATGCACATTTCTAGCTGACCAGTGATAAAGTTCAAGTTTCATTGACAAAATGATCTGGTGTTTTGGAATGTGCCAGTCAAATGATGCCGGTAGATTGCAGGCTGCTTCTTTGCCGGATGATTTGTGGTTGTGTACAGCCTATTGTATGGTAAAGGATTTGTAAAGATTGTGTCACCAACTTCAATGCCTTGTGGTATAACTTTACAGATGAATGCGTTTGGATTTTCTTTTCATCCAGATTAATGTGTACACATATGTACCATACATGTACATGTATGTATACATACAATGTACAACAATGTACACATATGCCCACCCAGATTGTTCATTGAATAGCCCATAACAAATGGTACCTCATACATGTATACAGTGTACCGTACCTTGAGTATCGTTATCAAACTGATAGTGGAACCATACATTACACGTACATGTAGGTTAAACCAAGTGTTAGAAAAGTTTTATGCAGATCACATCGCTGTACCCCACAAACGTGTACAAACATGTACACATGTACATCGTGTACGTGTACTGTGTACCGGTACATGTCTGTACAGATCTGTAAAATTTGTGCAATACTCTACACGTGTACATGTACATGTACATGTATAAAATTTACTCGTACCGGTACCATGAACTTGTACGGTAAGATGAACATGTTCACAGTGTTTCTGTATGTACATGTACATGTACATGTACATCATATACATCATGTACATCATGTACATAATGTACATAATGTACATGGTAAGTGTAAACTGTACAAAATTGTACAATGTACAAATGTACACGTTTTCATTAACTTATTCAGTGTGCATACATTGTACAAATGTATACATTTACAATGTATTCTGACATTGTATGCTAATAATTTCAACTTGTGTGATCTGTGTCATACATGTACATGCCATATGTTGATGTAGCAGTTGAACTTTGAGATCAAAGTTTAAGTGGTATCTATTTGTGCACCACATTTATGAGAAAGTTCAGTGACATTCCCTGCACATGTACCGGTATACATGTACATGTACCTCTATGATTATTACCTGAATTAAAAGTGTGTCATGTACATGTATTGTACATATGAATACACAAAAAGACGGCCAAGTGGCATGCTTATGTCCTACAATTTGTATGACTTCACCCAGTGCGTGCAAGAGCCAGACCCAGAGGTCAGACCACAAAGAGAAACCTGTCACTAGAAATCTTCAAGTCAAGAGCGTCAGCATCCCACTGCTTTGGTGCCAGCGAGTAAAAGCACTGACTGAGGATCCCAGAAACACATGTAAAAATAATTTGGCCTAATCTGATGAAATTGATTACTTCCTTGTGAACTTGTGGTTGCACTCATGGGGAGTTTCCCCTCTTTGTGGCCTGCCTTTGTAATGTCAACTTGATGAAGGGGTGACGCTGTTGCAATGACACACTCAACAACGACACACGTACATGTAGGCCTTCAGTCAAGGCATTTCCTGTTGAAGTTATTTGGCCGTGATAGTCTTTTCAAAATACAGTGTGTGTTTATTTTTGGAAACTTTGTTTGCGTACACATGTATCAGGGCGATGCATTGGTCATCCTATAAATTTAGAGTCCCAAGTGTGACATTTTTTTTCTGTCCCTGTGTTTAGTTGGTACTTTGTAAAGTATCATTAAAGGGAATGTACATCATTGGCTTTTGCTGTAATTTTCAGAAATGAACTATTTGAGAGGTTAGTATAATAGATCAAATATTGTTACACTGACATTTTTGAAGTTTTGTGTTTGAAAAGGTTGGAAAAACCAAGAAAAACAAAAATGTTCAAGTAGTCTGGTTCCCTGACTCCACAAAAGATAAAATGGATCAATTTATAGATGATGGAAAATTGTAAGGCAAGGGAACCAGTCTAGCTGGCCCGCATCCGTTCATGAACATGTAACCAATAGCAAACATAATTTGGACTGAAAAAATGGTAAATTTGAATCAGTAGTTGAAAATAGTTAGGTTTTTCCAACGCTGGTCGGCCGACCAGCGTTGGAAATGTTTACAAAAATACCATTTTCTTGAAAATGACTTCACACCAGGTGCCATAATTTTACAAGATGCTTGAGACTGTCATTTAACAACATCCTAGTAAGGTATTTCGTAAAAACTTGGTAGTTTTATTTTTCGATGTTTGCAAATGTTGTATATTCCCTTTAACAATGACTTCAAACACTTTTTTATTTGTTTGTTGGGTACCGGTAGGTACTATTTGGGTCATTCCACCGGGTTGGGAAGCAGTGCATGTTACATCCATATATTTGGTTATATTATTAAAAGTATCAATGCATTCTAAACAAGTGCTCAACATAATATTTGTCTTAAGGTGTTTCAATACTTGAGAAAGTTTGAAATCATTTGAAAGTCCTTTGACAAAAATATGAGCAAAAATGTATTAATTCGGATGTAACATTGACACCGTGTCAATGTTACATCCAAATATTCTTTTTTTCATTTTTTACACGTACATGTATGTAAAATATTACCCAAACTGACATTGCATATTTACAACTGGACACCTACATTGTAAACATCAAGAAAAGCTTTTGTTTTGGTACAAAAGCAGAAACAATACCTCAAGTGTGGATGTAACGGTGTAAAAATTATCAAGCTATCATTTCTGCTCCATTTGATACCTGACTACCATAACAAAAGCTTTTTTTATTGTGTTGCATGTATACAAATGTAGTAAGAAGTATGCAAAGTGAATTTTGGTAATGTTTGGCAGAAATTTAAAAAAAAACAGGTGCAAATGTCATGTTTGGATGTAACACTGACACGGTTTCAATGTTACGTCCAAAATGACATTTTTTGCTCATAGTTTTGGCAAAATACATTGAAATGATTTCAAACTTTTTGCAGTCGTGAAACACCCAACAACAAATATTATGTAGAGCAACTGCTACAGTAGCAAGGCATTCATGCTTTTCTTAATATATATGGTCATATGTCACACTTTGTTCCCCAACCTGGTGGAATGACCCATTTACCAGTACAATCACTCTTGGAGGACGACTGCATTAAGTGCATCACAATTTTTCACCCTGTCTTTGTCAGTGTTACAAAATGTACACTGCATCAGACGTCTACCGGTATGATTTCATAATTCTGATGCACTTAATGCAGTCGTCCTCCAAGAGTAATTGTACCAGTAAATGGGTCATTCCACCAGGTTGGGGAACAAAGTGTGACATATGACCATATTAAGAAAAGCATGACGTCTGATGCAGTGTACATTTTGTAACATTGACAGGGACAGGGTGAAAAATGTAAAATGGGCCTTATATTTATAGAATGACCCACATGTGCTTGTACATGTATACATGTACTTAAAAGGTTTTATTTTATTAGAAGACTTGTACACATGTATACCCCGGTACATGTACATGTACATTGTATGCTTAACCACTTCGTTTCAGAGGATGCGATAACATGCACTGGCTGTTTTTATATACAGGCACGGCTGACCGGTTAGGACGTCAAGATTGCCTCGACTTGCCTCCGGGTGACGTCTTAACACGCTAATCCCTCTTACCTTTTGTACGCACGCATTTTGTAAAATTTATGCTCCAGTGCACATCACAGAGTATTGAAACATGAGGTTTCGGCAAGAAATATCGTGCAAATACTACTGAAATTACTGTTGCGAATCAGTATTTGTGGCGTTCGGCTGTACAAATGTACATATCAGAAGTTGGCTGGAACAGTTGCCTTTTGCGAATATGGAAAGTTTTGGCAAAAATAATCCTATCGCGAAGTGGTTAAAACAAACTTTTTTTGTGCAAAATTCCATTCCTTGAAACATCACACATGCTTACTATGCTCTACATTTTCTCATAAATATTTCATGCATAAATGAATCATCAAAGGTTATTTGGACAGGCTTACTAATGTTAGCCCAAAACTGTGACCTTGAAAAGTCAAAGTCATTAAAAACTTTATGCAAAGTACTTTATTTGTGATGTAATGTACATTGTACACATCGTTTAAATTAGGCTTTCTAAATACATGTATGCTACATGTGCTACCGGTACATGTACATATACATGTACGCAGGCCAAATACGAGTATATAGTACACATACATGTATGTACACGTGCTCATATGTACATACTGGTAGATGTAATTTGTGACCACAACATTTGGCCTGCTTTGTGAAATGAGTCATATTTCACAGGCCATTGGTTGTACACGTACATTGTAAATTAGCAGAAAGGAATTGAAAAAATAGACAAGTCATCAACTTCAAGTCAAAATCAAGTACACATGTGCATTGGGTTAGGATTATTTTTCTCTGTCATTGACAGCCCTGTGGAATTTCTATAGCTACTGTTTATTTTTTCTGCAACATGCATGTCATTGACAGCCCTGTGGAATTTCTATAGCTACTGTTTATTTTTTTCTGCAACATGCTGAAATTAAAAAAAAAAAAAAAAATACTAGAGTTCATAATTTAAGTTTATTAAAACAGGTGCAGATCCTACATGTCATTTGTTTTTTGGCTTGTATGCATAGTAGAAAAGCCATTGTTTGTGTTCTGATTTCTTTTTTCTTTTTGTACTTCTATCTCAAATCCCATTGACTTTATACACCTTTTTTGTTTGTTTGTATTTTTGTTCATTCAATATTCAGTTGAGATCTTTCCCGTGGAGCCCACTATTCTGGCCGGCACCGACTTCAACCTGACGTGCACCATAGGTCAGTCCAGCTCCGTTTTGGCCCAGGACATCAAATGGAAGCGAGGTGGAGAGACGCTTCCTGCCGAGTTGTATAGCGCCCTCGACGACAAGACGTCACAGTTGCAGGTTCGGAAGGCGGAGTTTCAGGACAGCGGCCTCTACTCCTGTGTGTCGGAAAAATCAACGCTTGATGGTGGTAACGAAACACAAGTGTATGTCGGAGGTGTGTAAGGAATTGTTGATCTGTTTGTCTGTTTTATTTTGTCTTTATTAACCCTAACCTCCCTGAATCCTTCAAAATCCTCTTTGCCAAAGTGGAGGAATTTGGAGGATTGAGGTTACTTGGCAAAAGTGCGTTACTGATTTCGTAGGATGCACTTTGTCAAGGTCTTGGGCCAGACCTTGTGTTGTTTTTGCTCAGCCATGCATAAATATAGGCCTGGATTATGCTTGAAATCCTCCGTACTGCTCCAGGATGTCACTGGCCAAGCCTCAACATATTGACAGTCACTGCCGCAGGATTCAGGCAGTGGTCACCCCTCCACGGACCATATTCAAGAAATAATGGAGGAATTTGCAGGATTGAGGCTATATGCTATTTTTCCATGAGGCCAATTGGAGGATTTTGCAGGATTGAGGCTACATCCTAGCAAAAAGGCCTAGGGAGTTGGGGTTTAAAGTACATCCTGAGAGTGTTTGGTAACTTTTTTCAAAACTTGGTTTTTTTTTTGTCTGTGGCTACAGGTAGTCACAGTGTATGTTCACTCTGTAATTCCTGTGATTGGTCGAAACATCAAGGGCTGCGCTTAGCCCTAACCCCCCCCCCCCCCCCCCGGGTCCTTTTTACTAGGAACAACCTTCAATCCGCCAAAATTTTGCACTTATGTTCAAATGAAGGGTACCCAGTGCCTTAAAAGTGGTGGATGCCAACAGTCAATTTCGCGAAACAGTGCGGAACTTATGCTGTGCGTAGGATTTATGCAACAAAGTTTGTTGCACAGCTGCACAGTAAACTTACGATCGATTTCGTGAAACATTGTATAGCTGTGCAACAGTTAAAATGATTCAAACATGTGGGACAAAGCTAATTACAACTTTTTTTTATGACTGCTGTTTGTGTATGATAGCTGTTCAGTCACAAAACAGTGGTTGAACTACCTCCACCCACCATTTTGAATATGCTTTTTTTCCAGCTACACTAAATACCAGAGGTACATGTAAAATACCAATTCTTGACTTCAAATACAAAGCTGCGAGTTTCTTGTATCAACCTTGATAAGTTGAGCAATGACAGGTTCCACGACGATTCATGAAGAGTCGGTCAAAAAGTCCATCTATAACTTATGCCACCTAAAATGATTGCGTAAGTTATGCATTAACATGTTGCGTAAGTCACGTTTTTTTGAGGAAAAACACACCCACGCAAAATTTGAGACTACAGGAAAACGGTGCATACTGTGGTAAGAAAAAAATTCCCTTTTTGAAAAATACAGGAAAACGGTGCATTGTGGTACTGTGGTTAGAGAAAAAGTTCCCTTTTTTGAGAAATACAGGCAAACGGTGCGTTCTATGGTAAGAAAAATGTTTCCTTTTTGAGAAACACAGGGAAACGGTGTATTAGTGGTACTGTGGTAAGAAAAAAAAGTTCGCTTTTTGAGAAATACAGGAAAAACGGTGCATACATTGTACTGCGGTAAGAAAAAGTTCCCTTTTACCGCGGTCTCAGCCGGCTGGCTTAACCAGACTGATTTAAGCTGGCTATCGCTCATCTATAAGCCAGCTAAGAGTAATGATTCACCAACAAACGATCCATGGTACAGCTACAGGCTGCAGAACAGTGCGTACGGTGGCACGCTTTGTAAATTATATCTGTACCATCTGTCCGTGCGTGCAAAATTGCGAGAGTATTGTGTAAACTGTAAATTATGTAATGGCAACTAAAAAAGAGGCTCCAAGCAAACAATGCCGTCCAGCCTTTACGGAGGCCGTAAAGCTACATGTAGCTGTGATTGATAGCTATACAAATCATCAATAACTTTCAACTGAAAAGCCATTCTAAGGACAATTATGTACATGTATGTATTTCAAGGAAAAGATACATGTACATGTACCGGTACATGCATATTAACACGTGTATTATGAATAAAAGAAAATCCAACTTTGGGCTCCGTGCGCCAACGAAAGAGGGCACCCTTTTACCTAGCAACGACGTCCCATGGGCGGGACATTTAGCTGGTTGACGCGCACCGTTCCTTGTGTGTGCCGCAGACGAACGTTCACCAGGGGATTTGTACAATGTACACGCAGTGGTATGGCCGCTCGTCGCAGGAAAATTGCAGTCAGGCAAGATGGCAAGATGGCGATGCCGGTGAGGGGGTACTTGTAAATGGAGTGGATAGACCGTTTAAAACCAGTCCGGCCCAGCCCAGGCTAACTTATTTAAAGATATACGTAAAGTCCATCATTTGTAATTTGTGCATTTTGTTCGTTTGAAGCAACAAAAGTGTTCAAAATCTAATGAAGGGTACTGAACAACTATTAAACTTGATGAAGTTTCAGCTCAGCTTCAGCTGTATATTCCGAGAAAAACAGCATTCTAGGATCTCAATTTTAAATCAAAAGTTGCTGAATCATGTTTTGAATTGGGCCCGAATTCAGCATCCGAGACACGTTCTCACTGAGCCAATTGCAGCTATACGCGACGTCGCGCACTGATCCGACGAATTATATCAACCGCAAGCGCGTGTGCGTCGTGCCAATGAGGGCGCGCGCTTCGCCGAATAACAACTACTAATTTTTTGCCAGAAAGAATAATTTCACAGGGAGTTTAGTCCACTTACTATCTTTCAACCAAGTATGTTTTTCAACAACAATTATGCCAGTTACTTTTCGGATGGCTGCAAATGATGGACTATAGCTTTAAGACTATCTTGAACTACATTTGTAAGACTGCATCATTGCAATGGTCTAACGTACATGTATAGACCGACAGCCATGAGCTTTAAGACTGGATCATAGACAGCTTTAAGACTGGTTATTGCAATTCGTCCCAGGGGCCAATGCAGCTTATCACATAATTTTACTTGTATATGTACGGTAGCACAAGAATGTATTCCTTAGCAACGACAGGTCACCGGCCAAAAAGTCCATTGATGCATTGTATTGTTTCTGACTGGTTCCCAAGCTGTTAAGGAACAAATGTACATATTTAACTTCACTTTTTTAATGCAACCATTGCTAACACCAATCAAAGGTGCTATTGATCAATAATGGCAGGCGTACCACGAATAACTGTGGACACTTCTAGTGGTCTACAAAGTTTCATAATTACAGCATGTCTACACTCATGTGATTAGTTTACAGGAACATAGCAAACGAAACGGCAACTCCCACAATCGGTAACAATAAAAGATCAATACGCTTGAAATTGATTCAGGTTTTGCACGCTAAGTTCACGCACGGCCGCGCTTACAGCAAAGAGGTTGGGAATGTGGTTTTCATGCCTCAGGCAGGATGGCATATGCAGTGTTTGTATGCGTGCTGTTTTGTGTGTCAAGTACACTTGGGTCAATCCATTTTTGACTTTAAAGTGTCCTGAGCCCTACATGTACGGTATATATATTGTACTTGCACATGTACACAATAGTTATGTTTTATTACCTCCTGCTATCTGAACAGTCACAGACAGTAAAAATAAAATCAAGCCTCTTCCCCTGCCATGCCTTTTACACAGGCTAGTCACCAACAGTCATGACAGTCAGATCATATTTCAAGCAAGCACTCTGATTAGTCAAATTCAGTCAACAGACAAAAGCAGGCAAGAAGTAGGCACAGCCGGCTTATCAATCACCTACAGTCAAAGCAAAGCTGTATCAAGTTACATAAACAGTCACAGCCAGTCAATCCAGCTTGATGTGCAGTTGGCCGGGAGCTGTTAACTATTAAACACAGTCACCTGATTTTGACTGAAAGAACAACCTTGCGCAGAATGTACCGGTATGTTTGCTATAGGAGGGTTAATGGGAAGTAGCCAATCAGGCAACATCAAGATTAAAAAAAAAGATGGCTCCTTTGCATTATTGCAGTTTTTCTTACTCGCCCTGTATACAACCCCAACCTTGCTGGGTCCATGTACATGAAAACATTTCTAGAACACTTAAATTTAATAAAAAACTTAACTTCTTTCGGCGCCCAGCGTAACAACTTTTTCCCTTTCTTTCCTAGTCTCAACTTCTGCCCAGTCACGCGTCCATTATTCTTTGAAACCAACATTTCTCTATGTGAGTGCTTTGGTGACTCAACTAGAACCTGGTGCAGAGAATTTAATTTTTGGCACAATGGTCGTTGGTATCATTCGCGTAGCAAGCCCAGCTGCTGGGAAAAAAAAGTCTTTTTAATCAAGTTAGGCCATTGTGTAACGTAAAGCCCCCAGGAAAAAAAAAAAAAAAAAAAAAAAAAAAGATAGAAAATGTATGTTTTGCACGAACAGTGAACCAGCTCCATTATCTTAAAAATAGACCGAGCAGTGTACGCTGAGCCTATCGCACCATGAAGTACAAGCATCTGCATCAGATTGGAGAGTGAACAATTGTTACCAGGCAGCAAAGAACAAGGGATGTTGACAACTTGGTTTCCTGTCGGTTACGCTAGATAGTTGTTCCTTTGCCCCTTTTCAAGTTGTGTGCTATTAAAATGTGTTTTTTTTGTATTTCAGAAAGTCCCTCCTTTGGTTGATATTTCAAAAGACTGCAGTTTTCTGACACCCTCTAACATTTTACGCTCAGTTGAACTCACACAAATTCTCGATTCGTGTATAAATACATAAGTTTCCTTATGAATGTACCGTGGTCTGCAGTACAGTACCGGTATATACATGTAGGCCCAAAATTGCTTATGCCGGCCAAATCACGATTTGTATGCCCTCAATTTTGTTTCTATTAGAGCATTTTGTGGTTCCTAAACTGAAATTTTTGTTTAAAAAAAGTTGGGTGGAAGCTGTGAACAGGACTGCGAGCTTGAATATCTGTGAAATTCAGATGAAATTGGGCCCTAAAATTGCTCTATTTTGCAATGGAGCGCAGGTGTCATTTTTCAAAATAGCAATGGGCCATGGGACTACTTTTAGGGGTGATCATGTATGGGTGGAATTTACTCCCAAAAGTCATAGGATTAACCCCACAATAAATGAACAGAGAACGAAAGATGATGAAATAAGCTTTCATTTGATAGGTGTCTCAAACACCTTGGAGAGTTGTGAGCATTTTTCCTGATCTTGAGAAGTGGCGGTATTTATCATTGAGGTCTTCGGCAGTTAATTATCTGGTCTTCAATCTTAGACACTTTGCAATATATCCGATCACTATCGAGGAATCTATTCACTGGATCTGAAACAAAACACGGTAATCTCTCCGAGGGATCTCTGACTTCAATTTCCCAGGGTTGCAGCAACTGCTAATGTACCGGTAACAGGCGTCGTGACTTCAGGCTGAAAAAAACAGGACGATCACGAATTGGAAGACTGCCAACATAAACCTACATTTGCTGTATCTTTACCATCTACATTTAAACAAATTGAACTCACAGGATTTTTAAAAGGAAAAAGCTCTGACAAACGTGTATATATGTACAGAATTTGTTGAAAGGAAATAGGCTACAAAAGAAGAGATAAATAAATTTAAAAAAAAACACCCCCCCAAAAAAAACCCCACTCAAACAAACAACTGTATTCAGATTCGTAATGATGGACATGCCATCATTGTCATGTCTCACATTACTGTACCATGACATGAGAACCTGATTGAAGTTGTCAGGAAAAATTAAGTTTAAGAAAATGGCTTTTTTCAAGCGTGCATTTCCTCAAAGTTACTGTCATTGCCAAGTAGGTTTACATCTAACGTGACTTTCCGCAGTAAAGTCCATGGTCCTCATGAATGTATTCCTTAACTCGCGATGTAAGGTACTCATGTACAAGTGGTCACTCTTTTATACATGTACCGGTATATTTGTGTCCCCCTTTCCCTTGTAAATGCACACCACCACCATAATCGGAGAAATGATGATAAAATGAAGCAGCTTAAAGGGAATATATTAACAACATTTGCTTTTGCTGTAATTTTCAGAAATGGATGGATTTGGGGGTTAGTATTTTATAACAATTATTGTTACACTGACTTGTTTGAAGTTTTGTGTTCGTAGATGCCGAAAAAACCAAGAAAAAAACAATAATTTTCTTGTGGTCTGGTTCCCTGACCCCGCTTAAATTGAACTGTTGAAATTTAAAGACGTCGGGGAATTGTAAGGTCAGGGAACCAGTCTAGAAGGCTTGTACCCGTTCATGGATGTGAAATCGATTGCAAACAAATTCAGACTAAATAAATATGGTAAATTGGGGGCAGTATTTGAAAAAAGCCAGTTTTTTTCCAACGCTGGTTGGCCGACCAGCGTTGGAAATTGATACAAAAATACCACTTTTCTTGAAAATGACAGCTCACCAGAAGCCATGATTTTACAGGATGATTTAGACTGTCATTCACTAACAGTCCAGTAAGGTTTTTCATAATAATTTGGTATATTTTTTTTTTTATGTTTGCAAATGTTGTATATTCCCTTTAAGGTTTCCATGTCAGGGCACCACCTGATAAAGAAAGAATACATGTACAAATAATGAATGTTTATGAGTGCAATGGTAAGAATAATGTCATGAGGTGACAGATGAAATGTTCCATTCCACGAGACAGATGCCAAGTGGAATGTTCCATTCCATATGTCACCTCATGAAATTATTCTTTCCATCGCACGAATGTGAAACTTTCATTATTTGCAGTGGAACTTTTATTTACCGTGGAATAGAACTTCTATTTTTGCGGTGCGGCCGGGCTGTGGGTTGGGACGAATAATTAACTGACTTGTGATCAACGACCTACCAATCAGGTGACGGGAATTTACTGAGGCATTGTATGATGAACAGTATTTAATTTACCGTGCGATACGATTTTCAAGGGTCCCCTTCATACCCGGTACTGGCAATACAAATGACATTTTCTCACATGTATTACTATGGCTCCGATTGAAAATGGACCTGGGGGACAAAAACTCATTATTGTTGTATTGTTTTGGATAATTACATTTGTACTCCACCATTTCACTGGATATAATGAACATGACCTGAAGGCAAAATATTAAATTTTGAAAAAGCGTGAGTGAAGGTAGCGGTAGCTACGTAGATTCCATAGGTGCACGAGCTTGATGAATAACAATTTGTCATTAATCTGAATCGTCTCATTGGCTGATATTAACCCTTCTAAAAGTTCTATGCAAACATACATTCTGTGCCAAGTAGTCATTTCACTTTTGGTCAAAATCAAGTGACTGCTTTCAATAGTTGAGAATTCTCAGCCTACATAAAGCAGGATTGACTGGCTGGGACTGTTTAAGGACAGACTACCGGTATTTTTGCTTTTACTCCTGGGGAATGATAACAGCTGTGAACACAACTTGCCTGCTTTGTCTGTTGACCCAGTTTGACTAGTCACAGTGCTTGCTTGACATATGATCTGACTGCTGAGACCAGCTTTTGTTGAAAGTATAGCAGGGGAAGTGGAAGTGAATTTTGACTGTCTGTGACTGTTTAAATAGCAGGAGGGTTAGGACTCTGTGCACAAGTACCCCCTCAAGAGTTTCAAGGAGAGAGCTGGGGGAGACCGCACTGGGTGGGACTGGAACGCATTGCTGCGGGTTTGCTTGCTGCGGGTTTGTGTATCCCCTACGGAGTAATGACCAAGCGCCATCTCTGTTTCATGAAAACAGGGTGGTTAAAAAAAAAAGGACACCCACATTTGACAGCAATTTTCACCTATTTTTACAAATTATTTTTAAAACTCGATTAGTAGCTATTAAAGTACTGGCCTTTAAGCAAATGTGACGGAATTTTTTTTTGCATCCGCACATTTTGTCATTGAAGTATGCTAATTTGAATATTTTATGTGCGAAACGTGTTTGTCCACGGAAGTATACATTCCCTTCGCTTGACTGAGCTCAGCTATTGGAGCTTTATTTGAAAGGGCATGACATTTGATTGTTAAGTTATGTAATGTTATGCAACAATGAACTTAAGCCGACAGCTCATTGAGGAGATGATCTTAACACTGACATAAATAATTGGACAGCTTCAATAAAAGTTACCACGGCAAAATGTATTTTGGTGGGAAGGTTTTTTAATTTTTATGAACTACGAAAACGTCCAATGTACATAGAATAACCCATGGACAAGACTGATAAATTAGCATAATATCACTATTTTTGCGACTTTTACAAAGCTTTTTTCACCAGGCATGGTTAAAGGCCTATACTTTACTACTACATGTATGTGAAGAAATATTTAAAATAAGTTCATTGAGTAGGTGAAAATTGCTGTCAAAAGTGGGTGTCCTTTTTTTTTTAACCACCCTGTAGAGTCCCCTGTTCTTCAAACTTCTCATAGTTAGCATGAACACTTTCATACATACATACCGGTACATTGCCATCGAACAGTTTTACTGAGACCATTTTATTAAAAAGTACTGAAACACTGTAATCATAGTACATGTATGTTAAAGGGATATAATGCAGATTTTTTCTTCAGGATATTCAGAGTATTACGTAAATATACTTGCAGTGGAGCGTCGCTATACCGAACATTCGGCTATATTGAACATTCGGCTATTCGGAACATCGTCCTTGGCTCCCAATTTTTTTGTATAAAACGTACCGAACATTGTAGTTGAAAAATGTCAGCAGAAGAGCGACAAGTGGCTGTTATTTCCCCATGGAAAAGAAGGGAAACGCCATCCGTTGCTGTAGGTAGTAAGCTCAAAAACTGAGTATATTTGTAATTACATGATTCAGTAGTCGGCACGTGTTTAAAGTCATCCTTAAGTAACGACCAGAGCGTGCAGGGTGAAGTTCTGAAGGCGCTATTTATTGAAAAGTGAGTACCGGAGCACCGGCAGCTTAAAATCGCTATACCGAATGATTGCTATCACAAATAATTTCTGTGGATCCCGCGATGTTGGTCATGGCGGCGTTCCACAGTAGTTTGTAAATTTGCGCCTTGAATAGCCAGTTCCTTAGTCCCTGGTTTGTCTTTTGAGTGAATGATGGGGGGTGGGGGAGGGGTTGAAAATGGGGAGGGCACTTTTTGTGTCCTGACCAATCTTTAAAGGTTTCCAGATTCATTACCACAACATTTCAAAGGAATGGAAATACAGATGAAAACAAGCAGAGGCCGGAATCCCTCAGAGTCTGCAACCCAATTAAGGGCAAAGCCTTGCATCTGCCGAAGTGGCAAGTGCCCCGCTTGCTTGTTGACATCTGTTGTGATCTCGATTACAAATGGCCACTCCTACTCACAGACAGTTATCCAGAGAGAAAAAAACAACCGATCCATATTAAACGTGGCCTGTTATTAAGGATTTGCCAAGCGCTTAGTCGTGCAGACCTGAATGCGCCGTGGGCGTGCGCTAAGATTTATTGTCGTTGCTAATGAATTAACTACAAAGGTAGGAGTCGTGATGTCCCTCTGTTTGTCTAGACCCCACAATGCCTGTAATTGGGCTGCTTAATCATTCTTGACATGCTTATTATCAAAATGCCCGTTACGCCTATGTCCAGCGCCTGTTAACCTTTATGTGAAATCATCCCCACACACAGGATATGCTGTGAGATAAATAAAGGCCTCGTTGATCAGTTTTGTTTTTTTCCCTCTCAATGATTAGTAAAACCCTGTATCTGGTAAACATATTTGTAGATAATTGAAATTCCCTTCTTTCTGAATGCAGTCAATTGTAAAAACCTCTTCCACCATACCCACTTGATGCACTTTAGCAGTAGGTGAAGCCCAGAGAATTTTGTCTTCGGTTGAAACCAATCAGTTATCTCTGTTGAACCTGGTTGTGGGCCAAATTTAAAAAGAGCTACATGTGTACAATACTTGTGTATCATGTCAGAATACTCCTGTTGTAAGTACGTGTTATGTATAACAGCAACTCACTTATTGCAGCTACACATCTGTGGCCGCTGACTAGCGTTAATATTCACTGTTGCTTTCAATTACTTTGACTGTACACATGCGTGCAACGAACGTTAATGTTCACTTTGCCATAACAATGAATCACAATAAATCGCTTAGCGAATTATGACCGCGTCCAACATTTTGAAATCTATTTTGATCTTTGCGGTCTTATTTTAAATTGCACCTAGACCACAACAGGAGGCCCAGAATGTACAAAGACACACTTTATAGACACTTTCCCATTTCGGAGGAAAGAATTGCATGTAATATACCTCCATATCTTCCAATTTATTCCTTTCTGGGACTCTGACAAGCAGACCCTAAGTGGTAATCGGCATTAAATTGTGAAGCCAGACGTAGATATAAATGCCGACATGTCGCTTCCTCGTCAACATTCGGAGGAAGTCCATTAACCAGGCGGTCGGGAGATTTCCTTTCACCGTGCCCGTGTTTTCCATTAGGGCACGCCACGCGTACCGGCAGAGATTAAAGTCTTCTGCCGGTCAGTGTTACGTAAATTGTAGTGCCGGTTGAAAACAAAGCTGTGTTTGCCTCCCCCGGCTGTCGTGGCTGTTGACGTCAGGGAAAGTGAAAGATAAGACCAAGTTTCAATTAGCTCAGCGTGATTAGTCTAGTTAGTTCCTGTGGCAACCTGCCAATCGTGGAGGTGATGGATATCGGTTGTTTTGCGTACATGTACGTGTATACTAGTACAGTATGTACGGTACATACATGTACATGTACATGTACAGTATCCCATATACATACAAATGTACATATATGTTTACCAGTACATTACGTTTGATGTACATGTACATGTACTTGTGTTCAGGGTGAGTCAAAAAGAAAGTGACCAAATTAGAAAAACAACTATTTTAGAAAAATATGTGGCTCGCGCCATTTCATTAAAATACCATACATAGGTTAAGTACATTGTTATTGACTAGTAACTTTGAAAATTTCACCTAATTTGGGTGCTCAATTCCCAAGTTACATGTTCTTTAATAAAAAAGAATCGCAAAATTCAGCTGCCCGCCACTGATCATTACCGTTCTACGAACTGATGAATACCCATTAAATACAATGAAACATGGACATTTTCCCACCTCCATTAATGAACGAAAACTTGCAAAGGAAAGCAGACAAAAATCGCCATCAATATTTCAGGGGAAAAAAAAGAGTTCACTTGTTCCTCATATTTAAACATCTGACAGTAAAATTAATGTTTCACTTTTAGTCTTGACTCAAATGATTAAAATTTGATTTGTATTTGAATGCCCGTGTGTATAATTCTCACTCAGCTCAATAGCTTCCAATGGCATTCCAGGGACAGCTATGAAAATAGGTTCTTTTAGTAAAACATGCACACACTCTAGCATGGATCAACTTTATTCTTTTTTTTCAGTTGAGTGGAAGAGTATTCTCTTTTTGAGACATACAAGTCCTTCATTTGAATATCAAATTGGCTTTTTAAGAAACAAAAATCGTTAATCCTGGTCACTTTCTTTGTTTACTCAATCACCGTTTACAGTTACATGTTTACAGATGTAATTGATTTATGCTGACCCATGTACATGTACCTGAACGTACATCATGGACCATTTTATATGTACCTTATATACACGTGTATTTTTCAAGAACTTATGAACAGCCAATTATGAAAGCATTTATATGGTACATGTTCACTTATAAAAGTTACATGTAAATGTAATACACTTTGACAGGTTGGTGTTTTCCTGTTAAATGTATACATGTATATATGTATGTTTTACCAGTACACGAAGGGGGCCACCTGTTTACCACATACACTGTACTGGGTCTATATATGTCATAGTTCTGGCATTGTACCGGGACCTTGTATGTACATGTACCTGATAATTATGGTAAAACAGTTGAAAACTTCCCCTCAGTACGGCTGCTAATGCACCCACCCACACTGGTCTGGTCTACCATGGGCCTACGTACTGACGTACTGTACATGTTCATGTTTGTTGTAATGTCTTTCATTATTTTCTGTGGACTTTGTACATGGGAACCATAGCTTTTACAAAGACCTACTTCTACCATAGTGAACTCCAACTCTCCAGTTGACATTGTCTCCAATATTTACATGCCAGCACTATCCTTTTTAGTTTTGTGGTTGTACTGTGTACTGTACATGTATGGAGGTTCAAAAGTGAAGTACTGGCATCTGCTTTTCTGCTTACTTAGATGAAAGCAGATTTAACATTTTTGTAAAATGCATTTCTACTTTTCTGCTGTACATATTCAAACAGCTTTTCCAGTAGATCTAAAGCCAAAAAGCAGATATCCGTTTTGGATTTGCTACTGTAGGATAGAAAGTAAAATTTGCCTATCTGGTTGCAGAAAAGCAGAATAATACAAAAATATATTTACAAAAATGTTCAATATGTGTTTCTCGATTCTGTTTAGCAGAAAAGCTGAGGTCCACTTTCGAACCTCCATAAATGTGACAAGAAGTACTCTTTTGTGAGTTTGCATGGTTCTGAAAAGAACCATTTCACTAGAACATGACCGCGATGCCGTGCGATGTAATCATTTGACACACTCTAAATAAGTGGTACCAGCATTTATACACAAATTGCAATAAATTGATTCATTTGTAGGGTATAGCATCTGAAAGTCTGTATCCGGATTACCGTACCTGTGGTTCTTAAACTCTTGAAATGGTCTGAAATAAATTGAAATTCAGATGATTTCATTTATGACAAATTTAATTGCTGCAAACTTGTATGAACCCTAAACCCCTAATACTGGTAGTTCAACAGGACTACCCTGCTAAATCCAACAGAGTCCGACGGTTTCCTGCTTAATCCAACACAGTCCAACACAATCCAACATGCCAAGTTGCTGGGTACCTGGAAATATAAAATGACTGGCCTGCTCAATCCAACAGAATCCAATTGTACCTTATATTTCTGTTACCTGCTGAATCCAACAGAATGTAACACAATCCAACTGTCCGTATTATTGGTTTTACTGCTGAATCCAACAGAGTCCAACAGAATCTGAGTATGAATGTTTTCAGTTGCTTGCTGAATCCAATAGATTTCAACAGGAATATGTACATGTACATGTACCTGTACACAAGGTCTTTATTGCTCAATCCATCAGGATCCACGGAAATGTGACATACACTCAACCAAAACAGAAAGTCCTGCTTTAATAATACTTTTTTTTCTTACTCAAAAACTACTGGACACAGCTTGCTCAATTTACGACTGATCAGTAGAGAAATTCCTTAGCAATCCAGCCATACTCTTTGTTTGGCCCAAAACAGTGATAATATGTACACAATGACGCAATTTATGACAAATGATACCGAAACAAAAGTTGCACTTTTGTATACGTGCAAGGTGAGTGTGAACCACAACATACAAAAGTGCAACTGTTTTCGGTATCATTTGTAATAAATTGCATAAATTCGTAAACATTATCACTGTTTTGGACCAAATAAAGAGTATGGCTGGATTGCTAAGGAATTTCTCTACTGATTAGTTGTTATTTAAGTGAGAACTGCTCAGTACTGTTTCAGTTAAACAGAACAGTATTGAAAGTGGGGGGGGGGGAGGACTTTCTTTTTTGATTGAGTGCAGTGTTCTAGCCAGGCATCAAATAGCGCTAGCCCCCGCTACGCTTTCGGAAATAAGCGCTACGCTTAAATCGCGCCGCTACGCTACCGCTACGCTACCGCTACGCTACCGCTACGCTATAAATTTTGGTTGCGAAAAAAAAAAATCTGCCGTTTGTTCGTATACAAGCGCAGCGACTTTGAGCATTGCGCACTGGCCGTACGACACAGCGAAAAATAAACAACGATCCCACCACACGTACCCCGTACGATATCCCTACCGTGATGCTGCGCCATACGCATTCGCTATGAAAGCAATAAGCACGTGCTGTTTTGTGCTGCGTAGATACAGCGCTCCGTACGGACGTACGTGTCACCAACATGTCACGTACAGAGCGCTCTGTGGACCACACCATTTTGCGGTATCGGGTGTGCTTTCCTAGGGTCAATATTTACAAGCATTTCAGCTGTTTTAAAATTATAAATAATACTTTTTATCAAGTCCAAAACATGTTACTGTTTGGAAATAAGTTCGTCAACGTCGGAACATAATTTTCGTAAAGGATTTATTCGAGAAACGATGTCCAAAGAAAGGTTACGCACCCCTACGATATCAATGGATGATGGATCCGTCCATAAAGATGGCCACACGTGAAGAATTCTCCTCGAAGAATGTCGCTGTCGACTCGTTGCTGATAATAACAGTTCGATAGGTTTGGTAGAAAAAACGGATCTGTTTGTTCTTAGGACAAAACCAATCAGCAAGTATTGCAATAAAGCAAGTTTTTAGCGCTCCACGAATCCGTTGCTTTCTCAAATGCTGAGGGAAAATTTGGTCGCGTAGTTCGCCGGCGTAGCCGGCGTGGGCTGGCCTGCGCCCGCACGCCGGGCCGGCCGGGGAAGCAATTCCCGGTGATTATTTCTCATCGTCATTATCTACAATTATATTTTTTAACATAACAAAAATGAGATTTCTCCTTCACATTGTGTTGTAGCATGTGGAAATTGCAATCGCCGATGACTTTTTCTGTCTGAGACCTCCATGGTTTTACAATTTTTCTCCCTGCCGATCGGATGGTTTTATTTACAAATTTAAAATCAGAACTACTGCTACTACGGCAGCGCTACACAACACAAGGCTTCTTGAAATTAAAACTGGGCTGTCAGTGTCTCTTGAGAATGAGATGGTTCTTATTCCTCCAGGTAAAACCTTGTACATGCATGCCTAATTACTCTCTGTTTTAGTTTTAGATTGATTAAATTACACTGACTTCAAACTTGAATTCAATGAATCGTTACATGAATATGAAATGTTCATGCGATTTGTTCTCGCACTTAATATTGACAAAGTAAATCTCAATTTTTTATACATTGTAAAACATTGAAGAACTACTAAAAATGGTTAAACATCATAAAGCATCGATCTTGGAACAATTTATACATTGTAAACATGTTCTAAAATTTGAAAACAGAAGAAACTTTACAGGAGCAAGAGTATCAATCATTGAAACAAATAAAACAAAATTTCTTATAATTTTAAACACTTCTGCTAAAAAAAAATCAGGGGAAAGTGGCAGGGAATCGCCTCAGATTGCACCACAGAGCATCTAGAGTCCAAAATTTTCCGGGGCCCTTAAGCGGGCCCCGGACCCCACGCCGTGAGGGCTTCGCGCTCCGTGCTCGCATTAGTCTTCGAACCAAAATTACCCCTACGCTATAATTTCACCCTGGCTAGAACCCTGATTGAGTGTAGTTGGATCCTGTTGGATTGAGCAGGTTAACATCTTATCCTGCTTTGACCATGATTGTTTGTCCTCAACATCAGGAAATGAGTGTATGCATGCCTCGCATTTTCTGGATTCTGTTTTCGCAATCCTGATGCCTCTGAAGTACCGGTACTTTTTATAGGTCACACATGCGAGCATGAGGCACAGTCATTAAACTAAAAAATCTTTCATAGATGCGACCTGTCGTATAAGAATAAGGCCTACCTTTGACTTTTCAAATCATATGCATCATGTTAAAGCGCAAATCATTGACTTCCCAGTGATACCAAATTTATTTCTGCACCTTAATTTGTTCCAAAGTTACGCCATAGGACCTTCAACAGTGTCCCGTTGAACTTCGCCGGCCTCATTTCGAGAAAACGTCTTTGGAAAAAAAATACGCATTGCGCTGCCAACAGCAGTGAAAATGTTCTTCGGTTTTTCCACTTTTCGGGGGTACTTTTTTCCCAGCAAAAATGCTTAGCGTGAATCTTGGGTACATTGTGTACCTTAGCTACTTAAAAATACCAAACACTCAAAATGGATTTTGATATGCTTTTTCTAATACATGTACATCCGACTTCAGGTGTTGATTTACTCAAAACACGGTTAATTTGCAGACATTCCTCATTTTGCCAGAGTATGTCACAAATTGCATTAATTTTCAATAACATTTGAAGCGGAGTTTCCACCAGTTCTCTCAGAACCACACATGTTCATAAGAGAGATTTTCTTTCAGGCAGAATAACTGAGTGCAAACTCGATACCCTTATTGCATTAATTTTGTTGTGCGCTCACAAGCTTGATCCTGCTAATAAGAGTAACTTTCACTGACGCCAGGAAAACTGCTTTTCGCATTTTGATTAAGTACCTCGGTAATCATTTAGACTACATGTACTTGTAGCTAGTGTCTGCCATATTTCAAACACTAGTTAATGTCATGACGCGTACGGAGTTTGATCCATCAACCCTAAATTTTAATCAAAAAAATGTGTAGAGTGCAGATAAAATATGTCCATTATTTCAGATACAGGTAACGGTACAGGCTATACATGTATCTGTATACAGGTATACATGTTGTGTTCTGAACAATATGTTTTTCCAGTTTTACAATACATGTGCACAGAATTTATTGTCATGACTGTGCAAAGCACCATTGGCAAAATTTCATTGGTATGGGGGAGGGGGACAAAGCCTATATGAGTTTTTATTATAATCTCGATCCTAATGTCTTGTGGATGTTTTGACACATTGCATACATAATCGCGCGTAGCGTTGAGCCATTTACGCAAATGTTATGGTCAAAGTCGCGATCCATGGTTTCAAAAAAAATCTTTTTTGAATGTGAAGCAAATGTACTCATTTGCATTCATTCAGGGACGTTGAATTTTCATGTTCATAATGTGAAATACAAATTGCTCTGTTTGATTGAGCTGTCTCAGTTGTTTGATTATGTCCAAAATAAAATTGTGTGATTTTACAGTAATGTTTCCCGTGCTATTTTCGAGTTTCATCCAAAAAAATAGATTCCTTTTCTAACATTGTCTCAACCTGATGAAATTTTAGCTCAGTAAATGCTGTACATTGTATATTCCGAGAAAACAATATTCTAGGATCTCGATTTCAATTCAAAAGTTGCCAAGTCGATGTTTTGAATTGCGCCCGAATTCAGCGTCTGGGACACGTTCTCATTCTGCTGTTTGCATTTACGCGATGTCACGCACTGATCCGACAAATGGTAGCAACCGCACGCGCATGTGTGTCGTGTCAAAGCTTGCATGCACCCATTCACGGCTTCTCCGAATCAAAAACAAACTACTAACGGAATTAAAAACAAACTACTAAGGGAAATTTCCTGAAATATATACGTCTTTAGACGCATCTTTGGAAATTACCTTCTTTTATTGTTTTCTTCAAAATGGCAGCATGCCAGAAAGAATAATTTCGCAGGCAGTTTAGTGCCATTACTTTCTTTAAACCAAGTAAGCTTTTCATCAATAATTTTGTCAGTTACTTTTTGGATAGCTGCAAATTATATGCTCTACCTTTAAGGCTAACTCCTACATAAACCTATTTCATTATTTGTTTGTCTTACAGAACCCCCAGATGCAGCCCATGGCCTGATTTGCTACTGCCACAACTTTTGGGACATAACTTGCAAATGGGAGCCGGGCAAAGATACCAATCTCAACATAACCTACACGCTGCAGTACTACCCTACCATGTAAGGCACCTCAGTAAATCAGCATTTTTGTTTGAGTCTACTAGCAAGTAGCAACCATTTATTGAGCGCATGTGTAGACAATATTAGTTATCCCGGGAGCGCGAGTGGAACACGGAACAAAGTAGTGCGTCTGTGTCCAACACACGAGGCTGAAGGCCGAGTGGTATGTGGGACACAGACGCACTACATTTTCCATGTTCCACGAGCGCGAGTGGGACAACAAATTTATCTTCAAGCAAACTTGAGGCACAGTAAAGATGGAACACGCACACTGTACACCTACTTTTCAGCGTTGCACAGAATGGCGCCCGCATTTTAAAATAGCGCAATACGCGGATTGCGGTTAGGACTGTGGCCGTGCCACATGGTCATATGTAGCACGGCTTGTTGCCATGAATCAACCAATCAGGATCGAGGATTTAAGTTAACTTGAAGATAATAACACTGAAAAACTGTTGACGAAAGCCCTTTTCACAAACTCAGTTTTAGAGGGCTGTACATGTTTTAAATTCTTGTACATGTACATGTATCTGAATAAAGACTGGTCTTTAGAGAAGAAAGTTGTGCAGTGTGCTGCACTCATGTGTTTACGTGGCTCTTCCAGTTAATTTCCATGACAGAGCCAGTAAACCATGATATCTAGATAATGATTCAGAGAAATGATTCAAAACTCCTTGTCTGGCATCTGCTGGACCGATGCATTTTTTCATGTGCAAAAGCCTTCCAAACAGTGGAGTTCTTTCTGTGTGGTGTACATGTATCCTACAGAAATTGAAAAAATGTCAGCGGGGGGACATGTTCATGAGTACGAGTATGAGTACTTTGCCACGGTATAAGCACAAGTGTGTGTATCTTTCTTCTTTTGAGTATGAGTACGGGTACACTCTCATGAGAACATGTGCCTGTATGAGTTTGAGCACGCAGAACATGTACTCGAGTATATGAGTTCTGTAACACTGCAATGAATCAATAGCTCTTTGGCACTATTGGGAAGTAAGGTTGAGATCCAGGCAGTAAGGCTTCAACTAAGTCAGGCAGAATTATTGAAACCTAGACATTTCTGATCATTTGCCATTCCTTATTTTTCTAACAGTAAAGGCAGCGGCTTTGGGAACTGTACAGAGGAAGGCAGTTGTTTTTGCTCCGACGAACTGATGTGCACAATGTCGGGTTCTATTCATGGGCCAATACAGCTTCGAGTCTTATCAAGTAACAAGTTAGGCCATGCTATCTCCAAAGAACTGGCCTTCGACTATGAATCTGAAAGTAAGTACCTGACTCAGTGTAGGAACAGCAGGGATGTAGTCAAGTCCATCACAAGTCCATTACAAGTCCGTCACAAGTCTATCTTAAGTCCATCACAAGTCCATCACAAGTCCATTGCAAGTCCATTGCAAGTCCATCACAAGTCCATCACAAATCCATCACAAGTCCATCACAAGTCATTCACAAGTCCATCACAAGTCCAGCACAAGTCCATCACTAGTCCATCACAAGTCATCACAAGTCCTCCAGTCCTAATTCAACTCACAGGCTATTCATGTTCATGTACATGTACTTTTTTTAAGATTGTGTACAAAGTGCATGGAACTGATTGTCTACATGCGTGATATGCGCCATGAATCCCCGACAGCTGGCGCCTGCCTAAATCTCATTGAAACCTGCAGAAATTTGCCTGCAGTTGTGCGCCAAATCTTGCACAGGCGCGCACGCACGACGCGCACAGTGGTATCACACACGTAACCAGAAATTTGAGGAAGTCATTTATCCTTGTGTACAGGATCTGTGGTAAATCTAATGTTACATGTATCTAAAAAGGTTTCCTGCACATGATCACCCTGTTTTCGTCTCAGAAACCTGTTACATTTTCCACCCACTGACATGTTTGATGTTCCTGTTTCCTCAACAGCTGTTCCTCATCCGCCAAGAAATGTCTTAGCAAAACCCATCCCAAGATCTCGACTGAATGTCACATGGGAACTCCCGCTTGAATGGAGGACGATTTACAAGGACTTCTTGTATTACAAACTTCAATATTACAAAGAAGGCACAGACGTGTGGATGGAGGTATGAACTGAATTCTATTTGTGACCTACTGAGGCAAAATGAGGAATGTCCCCCAAAATCTTGTTTTGGGTAATCAATGCCTGAAGTTGGATATAGTAAAAAAAATCATGTAAAAATCTTTATTGATTGTTTTGTATTTTTGAGTACCCAATGTATCCAAGATTCACACTTAACGTTTTTGTTGGGGAAAAAAATACCCACAAAAGTGGAAAACTGAAGAAACTTTTTCACTGCTGATGGTGGCACAATGCGTGTACTTTTTTCAAAGACGTTTTTCTTGAAATGAGGTTAGAGAAACTTGGCAGGACACTGTTGAAGTTCCTGTGTCATGTCTTTGGAATAAATAAAGCTACAAAACTAAATTTGGTTCCATTGGAAAGCCAACAATTTGCACTTTATCGTGATGTGCATTACTTGAAAAGTCAAATGTGGGGTTTATTCCTCATTATGCCCTGGCAGGTCACAATTGTCAGACATTAACATTGCTGTTTTACGTGTTCCGTTAAAAACCAGATGCTTCTCGGCAGAACTTGAAATGGAGACACATCAATAAAACAACGTGGGATGGTTTCAGGATTTTTTGGGCAAAATTGCGATCCTGTATGTACATAATATGTATAAAATAAACCATAAATTTTGAGACCATCAATCTCCTTTGGAAGGTCGTTCACTGACGTGATTGATACCGGTAGATGCATGTCAATTCAACAAGTTTATCCCTCTTGGGTTTTGCAACAAGGAAGTCGCCAATGTTAATTGATTTTTATTGAATCAATATTTGGTTTTGCCCTTCACTGAGGTATAAACACTGTATACTCAGTGTGTTACCGCCCGAGTGAAAGTTGGACAAAATCACTTGGGTGGGACTCGAACCCACGACCTCCTGCTTTCTAGTGCAGACGTCTTACCACTCGACCACCGAGCTTGCGGGATCAGTTGGCTGGTACATGCACATGTAGCAGCGGGTGCCGCAATTAAATTAATCATAAGATGGAATTGGCGTGATGTAAATCAACATTAGGCTTTGTTCTTCACCGATACACACGTCGGTGAGGGGCAAAACCTTATATTGATATACACGTACATCACCCTATACGCAAATTCTATGAATGATTTTTAGTGGCATAATTTTAACACAGTCACTGTAATTGAATGTAATTGAAAAGATCTACATGTAATGCCACAGTATAAAGTTCAAAGGGAGGGTATGTGTGTACAGTCCGTGCAGTCACTGTGTGGACCTCTGAACAAAAGATGTCCACACAGTGCAGGTAGTGAAGACGTTGTGTGGACTCGCCCATGCCACACAACATTTCCCCCTCTCTGAAAAACACTTTGGAGGCATTTTTGGGTTTGGGTTATCCATCCCAAAATGAAGAGGAACACTCAAGGAAATAATGATCAAAAATTTGAATTCAATGTCGACTTATTGTTGACCTCCCAGTACCCTGGACCTTCGGATGAGTTTATAAAAGGGAAGACATACGCCGAACTTCCGTCCCCTGCATCGCTGGATGCCTACACCGTTTACTGCGTCAGGGTAGCAGCTAAACTCGACAACATTGATGCTCTGTGGAGTCAGTGGTCAGATTTGTCCTGCAGCAGAACGCTGGAAGAACGTAAGTTTGAAATATCTCTGTTGATCAGTATACACGTGTATGGACACAGCGCTGTACGGAATACAACATAAATCTATTTTTAAAAAAATGCCCGTTCTGGTCAAACTCTCAGTGCTGAGATTTGTTTTAAAAAGTTTGCGCAATATCAGTCCTTCTGATTTGAAAATCACAGGCGTGTGGAAAAAGGCACACCTGGATTTTTCTAGGTGTGTGGTTTTCTAGGTCTGAGATCTGTGGTGCAGGGAAATTCAGGCGTGCAATTATTCACACGTCTTGGGAAGCTTTTAGGTGTGCCATGGTGTGGGGGTGTGATCGCACGCCTCAAATCAGAAGGACTGCAATATGCCCCGAAAAAGCGGTGGAAAATTGGGACTTAAGATTTAGAGTTTTTTTAATCAAAGTGTCATCTTTATGGTCTTTAACTTTACATGGGATATTCGATATATATTGATAAGTGAAAATCCTGATAGCAACGGTGGTTACACAAAATATCCTACGTTATCCTGCGTTCCACCTGCACTCGTTGGGAGTTGAGTGCCCATACTAGCCGTGTAGGAATTGTTAAAATCGCGTTACAGATGATTGCTGATCACTTTCTTTCTTAAACGTTACAGTGAATCACATTTGTTTGTCTTGATTTTGCTCAGCGCCAGACGCAGAAGTTAATGTCACGTGGAGATCGCAAGTCAACGCCCAGAATGACTCCCTCCGCGATGTGGTCTTGGAATGGGTGGTAAGTGCATCACGTGTGTCCAGGGGTGTGACTAGGGGTTTGACGTGGGTTCCATCAGGCCTTTTCACGCTAGAGACCATTATCATGTTGAGGCCATCTTGGGCCAAGTTCGGGCAAGGACCATTAGTCTACTAGTGGTTGATTTGTGACGTACCTTACGCCTGCGCACTGATAGCAACGTGCGAACGTCTCTAGTCAAACGCTGGTCAAAATGTCATCACAAAACTTCTGGATCCTGGCTCTCTGCTTGCGTTATGAATGCGCGCGGCTATTGGTTACCAGCGAAGCAACCAATCCCAGTAGGCTGGTTCTTCTTCTTCCTTACAAGTGCAGACTTCATGGCTGAAGATAATCGCACTGCCAGAAACACCGGGGCGAACCCCTTCTCTTAGCGATAAGTGTACTGGGTTCTTTAACGTGCATTACATATTATACAACACACAGGACCTACGGCTTTACGTCCCATCCGAAGGACGAAGCAATAATGGTTAAGTGCCTTGCTTAAGGGCACCAGTGTCCGCGCCCAGGCTCAAACCCACGTCACTGTTGCCTCTGAAACACCAGAGCGTGAGTCCGGTGTTCTTAACCGCTGGGCCATGACACTCCACAATAGTCGACTAGCGTAGTCAACCACCGTCGACTAGACAGAGTTCGGGCAAACATTAGTTAACCATTGGTCGACTATAGTCCTTGCGCGAACTTGGCCTTGATTTTTGCCCATTCAAATGAACGTAACCAAAGCGAGGCTAGAAGGAAATAAAGTCTGGTTCCTATTTGCACAAAAAACAATTGTCATTCAGTACTGTCATTGGATACAGGGAACATGACTAAAATGGTGGCAGCATGATAAAGGTCTATTGTCTCACTCACCCGTGTTGAAAACAATACGGGTCTACTGTAAACGGAACCGGGTTCCATCTAACAAGGGTCAACAAGGCGTACTACTCTACCAGTGTGCACACTGGTGGGCTGTAGATTTTGGGTTTTCTACCCAGTTAGAGCCTCTTGATCCTGGGCCCGATGTCACGAAGTGTTACAACGCGTCGCAACCAGAGCTACGGCGTGTAACAGACGTGTCATATGATCCATTTTAACGAAACTTGCGATATGTTGAATGCGTCGTAATTTCCTTGGCAACGGCATAAAACCGCTTATAAAAGTTACGACGTGTCTAGTGGTCATCGCAAAATAAGAAGAGTCCTTTTCTTGTCCAGTTTCATGCCATAAACATTACATCATAAACAAGGGTATAATACCGAGACAATATGTGTAAAGTTGTAAATAGAAAATTCATTGAATAATTGTGAATTAGCCTGGAATATTGCAGTTGAAATTTCAAAGTACCGGTAGCTATACAGTCCACTGAGAGCTTTTTTCCCCTTAAAATTGCATCACACGTCCGCCATTTTGTTCAACGTTTTAAAACTTTTTTTCAAGAGGAGATCCGACAACTCTTTGTTGAATATCAGACGACTGTTTACTGTATGCTGAATAAATACATAATGATGGCCTCTCTCCTCCCAGGTGTAGTAAATAAGTACCTGGTAGGAAGAAATTCCTTCAATGCTTGAGCACCGTAATGGCAGCCGTGCTAAAGCCAGGGTAATATTGGAGTGCCAGGAGCGTCACTTCGTGACGGACATGAGTGCTATACAAGAAGCAAATATTATTATTATTAAAACAACCAGGTTGTCCCTTGTTAGTTGGATTCAGCTGAGAATCAATCCAGAACATGACATTGTTGTTAATCTGAAACCATGACCTGATTTTTCTCCTCTTTCTTTTTGTTTCAGCCTCTTTCACAGGCCAATGCACGCGGTAAAATCCTGGGCTATCGCGTGATCAGAGGCAACCGTAGCCATGAAAATGTGACAACAGTGGACCCTTCCACGACAAGCTTGGACATTCCTGGTGAGTTTTAAGTCTCTTCAATGTACTTTTTGTTGTTACGTACATTTCGTTTTCCCTTAAAAGTAAACTTGCTTTATTTAGGGCCTTTAACCGATTAAACAAAGCGCTGCCATATGTCGCAACTTAAGTTGCGATACGTAACATGTTGCAAGCAGCGACGTTTCATGCATTCCATTTCATGAAAGGTCCTTAACAACGCCTCAAGTAACGACATGCCTTTTGGTCATTGCAAAATAAGAAGCGTCTTTTTTTCTGAGCCAGTCTGATGGCCTAAGAATTAAATGAACGAAAGTGTGATACCAAGGCAATTTCTTTGAATTTGTAAATAGATTAGAATTGAAGTAAATATGAATTATAACAGCATGTTTTTTTCCTTGGAAAACCACCTCATCTCTCCGACATTTTGTTTTAAAAACTTTTTGAGAGAAGACCCAACTCTTTGCTGAATATCATACGACTATTTAATGTGCATAGAATAAATTAGTGTCGCACAATGACGTGTTTTATGAAATGGTTCGCAGGTCAAATTGCAGCCATGATGCGTTGAAGGAATAAGCTATACTGTAGCGCTGTAAAGTATTATAAGACAAGTTTCATGTAATAGTTTCCAGTTGTATTAAAGAGGTTGTTTCCGTCATTTTTCGTTTATACTACGCTGCATCGGAAGTCCTGTTTAATACGTCATGATTTACTGTGTTTTGTTTGCTGCCCCCAACGACGACTTCTACACAAATTGCACGTTCGGGTCGAAACAGGACCTGAAAAACAGCTCTCAAGAGTACCTTTTGTACTCATTTCAAGACAGACACAATAGTTGTTTTTATTTCATCACACCTTAGGCTACATATACCCGAAAAATAACGGAAATGTCTTCAAGCATTCCACAACCTCTTTAAAAGAAATCACCAGATTTTTGGGGCTGACAAGGCCAGTAGATAACTTAATATACATAAAACATGGACTGTTTGCAGGTTTGGAACGATACAGAGGATACAGATTTGCCATTGAAGCATTTAATGGTGCTGGCCCCTCGCCACGAAGTTTGCTTGATATTGCAGCTGAACAGAAACCAGGTGAGTACCAATCAGCTACATGTAGGATGTTGTCATCAGTGTTATTAATGAGTACTTTTATCCGAGTACAAAGTACTGCCGAGTACCAAGCTATCTGGAACTACTCACATCTGAGTACTTTGACCCTTGAGAACGAGTACAGACTCCCCGAGTCCAAGTACAAGTTCTTGGGCCTCCGAGTACCAGTACTTTATGGAGAACTCCGGTGAAAACAATTAAAATCTCAAATAATGGGATTGAAACTCAAAACCATCATTTCAGTACTGAATAGTCATTAGTATCGATAAAGTGGGGCTTGTGCATCTCATTTTGTTCATTCAAAACTAAATAAGTCAATTTTCCCCCGAGTCCTTATAATTGAGTAAGAGTACTTTGATGATATCGAATAGTCGAGTCCAAGCACTTTGCTTCTCGAGTACGAGTACCATGAATTTGAGTCCGAGTATTTTGGCATTCGAGTGTGAGCGCTTGTACTAGTATTCTCAAAAAAGACTCGGAGTTGTAATTGAGAACGAGTACGAGTGCTACAACACTGTCATGGCATTCTGTCTTAATCGAGGACAAATTCTAGTAAAGGTAAGTAAAGTGCCCTTATGAAAATCGTCACCGAAAAAGAGTAGGCATCTTTATGTAATGGCACAAAATGGATGGAGCTTTAATACCAGAAACCTTTAATACGGGGAACTGCACTCCTTTTACACAGCTCCAATAACTTATGACTTCGTTGTTTATTTTTTTATTTCTAACCTAGCTCCCCCGTTCATTGTGACAATCATCATTGCCATTGCGGTTGTGGCTGTTACGTTTGTGGTCATTGGCGTCATCTGGTGTCTTGTCAAACACTACCATCTGCTTAAACCGGTGCCCAGTATCTCCATGATACCTCTTGAAAGGGTAAGATCAAATAGAAATCTTGGTAGATTTTTCATGCCTTCCATACGTTCTACCTCCCTAGGCATTTTTGCTAGGATGCAACCTCAGTCCTCCAGCTGCCTCCATGTACAAATTGCGTACAGCCTCAATCCTGCAAAATCCTCCGTTGTTTCTTGAATGTGGTCCTTGGAGGTTGACCTTTGCCTCAATCCTGCCAAATCCTCCAGCAATCGCTGTCAGATGTTGAGGCAGAGCCAGTGACATCCTGGAGCAGTGTGGAGGATTTCAAGTATAACCTAGGCCCACAGGGCTGAGCATAAATCACACAAGATCCAGCCCAAGACCTTGACACCGTGCATTCTCCAAAATCAGCCACACATTTTTGCCATATAGCCTCAATCCTGCAAAATCCTCCACTTTGCAAACAGGATTTTGGAGGATTTGGGAAGGGTAGGGTTAATGAGTGTGGACCACAGGAGCCTGGACTGTCGATGCTTGTTAACAGTTCTCCTGAGGCAATTTCGTTTGACATGTTTTATTAAACCTTCCTCTATACTAGTGCAAACTGCAAAGGGAATGCCACTTGACCACCAAGATTGCTGATGAAAATTGGCTGGTTTGAATGAGATAATCTCGTTCATAATTTGGGAATTTCTTAAAATGTTTCATTCCAGTTTGATAGAGTCATCAGCCGACCAGGGCAGAGAGGAGCCGTTGAGAGAGAGGTCTTTGACGAACCGCGCGGGCATCACACCCCGAATGGAGTCCTCCCAAACGGAAACATTCCCGGAGGCTCCCACCCACCTGCTGGCGGAGCGGCAGCAAACGCTGCAGAGGACAGCGAACGGGATTATGTCCGATTACGGGAACAGGCCAGCCCAGATGAATCCTTCCCACTTCTGCGCAGCAACTCTGGGAACGGGTCTTGCTCAGGGAAGAGCAACTCTTGCAGGAAAATGTCGCAGGGGAGTGTGGACTCGACAAACTCCTCTGGCGTTTGCTCCGATAAGGATCCGGAGTCTCCGGGGTCGACTGTTGCGAACTACGGCAAATTTGCCAAGCTGTACGTGCAGATACCGGACTCGGCCTTGTCGGATTCGCAGCATTCTGGTCCGGGCCAGCCCCGGCTGGATTCAACGGACTCGGGCTTTGGCGACAACGGCAGCGAGTATCGGATGCCCAGCTACACCAAGCTGTCGACCATCCCGTCGGATCCTGGATCGGTTGAAACGTCGCCCGGTTGGGAAACCGACCCCGAGGGTGACTATAACCATGGGGACGTTTACCATCGCATTGCTGAAGGAGAACCCGTTGCAAGTAACCAGGATCTGTTACTGGGCCAACCGACGGTGCCTGCCTACACGAGACTCTCATCCATTCCTGCAGCTGTGATTAACGCTACGGCGCCCTCTGTTTGCAATGAAATGCATGTGACCATCTCAGATGGAACAGCGCCCTCGTTTGGAAATTCTGGAGTAGGCAGTGTGTAAAAAAAAGTGTAAATATTTGTAAAATGTTGTAATATTCAGAGTATTTGTCTGTCCCTTGGGGACAACGTTTTTGTTGGATTACTGAACCGAAAAGTGCAAAATTGATGAAATTGCTGCTCTATTAAAATAATTTCCTTATCCTCTTCTACGGTACCGGTACACAATAAAATACTAGAATTTCAATAACTTCTTAATGCAATAATACCCAAGTAATCTTCGGGCATGTCTGTTCTGTTTAAAGAATCCATAACTTCAAATGAAAAAATTCAAAATTATAGAAGCCTTTATCATTTCTCAGTTCAAAACTCTCATTCTTGTGGATACAAGTTAAACTTGTGCCTTCTTTTTCTGTGGTTATATAAGAACATGTTTTTCCTTGCAATTTTGCGATAATGTTTTTCTTACATAAAAAGAGACACTTCTAACTTTACATTGCGATCAAAGTGTTCTTTTGAACAGCTGAAAAATCCAGAACAATTCAAATAAAATTTCTTGATCTCCAAACCTTTATAATTGTAATATAGATTTCTCCTGAATTCCTTTAAAAAAAAAATTCTTTTCCTTTTTTTGCACCGAATGTCTGTATTTTCTATTTTTCTATTTCTTTGTTATACTTCCAAAATGGACTTGTTTCTTTTTTAATGCTTCCACAAAAATATGAAAATGAATGTTAGATCTTCCATTCTCACTTTTCAAATTTCAAAATAAAAGTTAGTTTCTTCATGAAATAACATGTATGCAAATCTTGACTTCGCAGATAAGAATTGTCTTTATGATGTTCTGTTCTGGATGAAGGAAATCCTATTGTGTGCATGTACATGTACGCAACAGAATGAACTTACATGTACATGTATGCAAAATGCACCATGTGCAGATCAACACATGTGGGTTGCATGCATATTGGACTGCATACGTAATTCATTTAAAGAGGTTGTGGAATGCTCATTTTAATATTATAGCCTAAGGTGATATGTGAAACGACTATTGTTGATTCATGAATGGTATCGGTAGTACTTGAGATTGAGTTGAAGTTCTGTCTGATTAACGCGTATCCAGTAAACGTTAGCAGGCGAACGTGCACACCAGAATCATGACGCACAGATACAGGACAAGCAAATGCTACTTCCGCATCGGGAGTCCTGTTTATTACGCCACTGCATTTCTCTTGTTTTGTTCCTGTTTGTGCCGACGACTTTACTGTTTTTGTTTGCTGCCCGGGTCGAAACAGGCATGACAGGACGGAAAACAGCCTCAAAAGAGACAAAAACAGCTTTTATGATTGAAACAATAGTTGTTTTTATTTCCATCACACCTTACGCTTTCATATACTCCTTTAAAAATACCGGAAATGTCTTTGAGCATTCCACAACCCTTTAACATTTAGCAGCCGGACTGGTGCAGGCTGTTCATGTAGGTGAACATTTCCTTTTGGGTACAACCTATCTTCTTTGGCAAATAAAACCAACTTCCTTGTTTCGTCGGTCCATGTTTCTCAACATGCAATTGCAAAATTCAGAATCGTTTGATATACATGTATAGTAGTGAAATATACACGTAAGTAAATGTGTACGATCGTTGCAAGCCGCTTGAGTTATAAGATGTTCTGTTATGACGTGTACATATATGCACCGGTAGAACACTGCAGTAAACAGGAAAATCCTTCCAATATGGAGTTGCTTGTAATTGTGCTGCATGTACATGTACAGTGCATATTTATGTAATAATTCAATCAGATCCAAGGGGGATGTATTGACTCCATGTTCAAGTAACAAAGACAGACAACTACATGTAGGCAGCACTCCTGAATGCATTGCAGTTGTACACCTCCTGCCCTCGCTGCGACAACCTACTTTATTCTGAGTGTGTACAAAGCCATAGTGCCTTCGCGTAAGCATCAGGCGTCGTCGGCAATGTTGCCCCCTGTGGTCTCCCCCAACTCTCCTTTTCTGACTGTTGTGCACATTTAGAAAGACGTGCGTACATTTGTGTGCCATATGTGTGCCAACAGTCATCATCATCATCATCATCTTCCTATACTCGCACATGATGTATACACATCTTTCCTGCCAGAAGCACCGGGGCGAACCCCTTCTTCGAGCAATAAGCGTTACTGGGTTCTTTTACGTGCGTTAGGCCTTATACAACACACAGGACCTACGGCTTTACGTCCCATCCGAAGGACGAAGCAAGAATGGTTAAGTGCCTTGCTTAAGGGCACAAGTGTCCGCCGGCGGGCTCGAACCCAAGTCACTGTTGCCTCTGAAACACCAGAGCACGAGTCCGTGCTCTCGACCGCTAGGCCATGACACTTCACACATCCATTGTGTTTCGCTTGTGGAGCTCTGACAAGTGAAAAAGCAAATCTGTTCACGAACTGTCCATAAACCCAGTAGGTCTCTCTCAAAGATAGCCATCTGTGTAGGAGAACTGCAAAGTTCTACGTATTTTACGCAATCGAGCACGCATTGCGCAGTGTTGAAAATGTTCAAAACACGCACACTTGTTGCTCGAAATGTGTTATGTGACTTTCTTGTTGAGCTTATTGTATTAAATTGTGATAATTCTTGTGAAAATGAAATGTGCACAGTATGTAAGTGAAATTCAGCATACATTTCACTATATCTTTGTTTCCAAATACACAGTAAAATCGAACATGTATTTTCAAACTACATGTACGTGAGTGTAGTAAGATAATTTAGGTTGTGTACATTCTGTTTTGGTACCAACGTGATATGTGGTACAGAGATGCAATGCTCGTAGATTTTCTTCTTAAACGTTACATTCAAAGTCTCACTGAGTGTGCAATGATTTTGCTTTAATCTATCCCTAAAGATTCAGGGATATATTTTTGTGTACAATTTTCGCACAATTGTAGATTTTGCTGGATGGTTATTACTTTCGTATTTTGATTTTGGTCTTTCATTGGGAATTTGGATTCACATCTGTGCATTACCAAGGACCAAAAATAAAATAGGCTTATATCAAATGTTTTTATGTGCATTTCATATTTGACTTTATTGTGGTTTAACACGTATTTTCAGAAAATGAATATTAGTCGATGACCAATAATGACTTTTTCTGATCCATACAGATGTAGTTACATGTACATGTATTTTAGCTTTAAAGAAATACCCAGGAAAATGTAGCAATTTGTTTTGTTGTACATAAATGGATTTTATGGGGAATAAAGTATGAAATTTAACAGATTCACACATAAACTCTGTCACACCTCCGCCATGCAAAAAGTGGAATTTTAAAACCTTTGAGTCACAAGAAATTCAAAATACTCAAGCCCGGCCCAGACACGAGAAACATTGTTATGTCAGTTTCTGGTGTATGGATCAATGATTGGTTCAACAAACAGTCGCTGTTCATAAATGATTTTTGGTATGGTTCCTTAACCCTAACTCCCTAGCGTCTTTTACAAGGAACAATTCCATCAAAATCCATCAATCACTGTGCGTCTATTACAAAACTGTACATGACATAATGGAATCCACCACTGACGCACTGGTTGGCCTTCATGGACTTGCAAAACAAGGCTTTTATGACAATAGCAGTACAGGAAGCTAGGCAAAATCAATCGGATACCCCTGGCACTGCTTCAGGCCATTAGGGCCCAAGTCCATCAAACTCCATCAATATTTGGTAATGCCAGGCCTTCTTGACCAAGTCCCCCAAAATCTGCCTCAGATTTTGTTGGAGTTGGGGTGGTTAGGGTTATTGAACCTTGAAAGTTTGGATGGCGGTCACAGGAAACGTAGCAATGGTTGATTTTGTGTCGTTTTTAAAAGTTGATAAACTTTTGGAATTGGAAGGGAAAGCTCATTCTCAGACAAGAAACTTATTTCGCAGAAATCAGTGTTATTTTGGGATGAAACCTATTGATATTACCAAACAGTTATTCAAAATGTGCTTTGTGCCTGTATGTTGTGTTTGACTTGAAAAGTGTGAAATTTGGAAATTGGTCACACAAAAATTCAGGAAAATTTGATTTCCTTTTTAATTTTGTTTTAAAATAATTTGAAATAGAATGGCATATATGCATTCTCAAGTTCAAAAACGTGAAGGACGTGGTAATAATTTTTAATCATGGGAATTTGAACAAGGAAGGCGGCAGTTGGCGAATTTTGAAACAAAACTGACCGATGGTTTTGAGAATTATGTAAGGATTAAGCCGGTGATGAGAAAAGATGGTAAAAGATGAACTTTCTCTTGATGGAAAACGAATACTTTTTTGAGTGACTGATAGAAAACAAAATTCTCAGTTTTCTTTTCTCCGTTGCCAAATTTCTTTGGAAGGAAATTGTTTATAGGAAGAGTGGTCTGTTGGATAGTTGTCCTAAGGAGAGGAATATTGTGTACAGAGGAAATAATTGAAAGTTGAACTCAGGGTTAAAAAATCATGTAAATACTAAATTATTTAGACATATTTTTGGCAATTTAAATAGTGCCTGATGTATATAGTGTTGAATGTACATGTACATGTCGAAAAGTCACCACGATGCTAGTAATTTGAAGAATACATGTATTTCAAAAACGGCAGCTTCGGTGCTTTTCTATTCTTGAACAATCGAGCATTCATATGAATATTCATAACCGGTATAATTACTAGTGTCGAATGTTTTGTAAATGTTTATTCATAAGTAATGAGCACTATGAATGCTTCTGTATTCATATCTGTATGAATAGTCATAACCGGCATTATACGTGTTCAAATGTTTTATGAATGTTTATTCATAAGTAAATTTGCATATGAATACTTCACTTGTTAATACTTGGGATACTGTTTCTATATATTCATTCACTGCTGTTCTCAATTTAATGCAAATTTCATACTTGAATATTCCTGTATAATTATTCCTGTATATGATTCTGGTACTTGTCAAACGTTCTTGTCTAGAGATTTATCTTTAATTATGCAGGATTCTCTTCAAGCTTGCACTCTATCCAAATGTTCATTTCTACCTCTCGCACTGAAACGTGCCTCAAAAAGTACAATTCAGTCTAATTGTTCAGACTTCTTGTAAGTACATGTTTCACTGTTTGTTTTTGTAATGTTGACAGGTTCACATTTGACATGTGAATTAATGCTAATAAAAAACCATTAAAAACATTTTCTTGTTATTTTCTTTTTTTGATTCACGTCTCCGAATCGCACTGAAAAAATTAGGACTATATTTGCTGTGCAATGGTGAAATTCTTGCAAGGTGCCTTTTCAAATAGTTGTTGGTCATTATTGTTAAACAAGCATATCAATGTTAAAGGATTTTTTTTTTAACTTTTTTTAGACTCGGCTGTGCAACACTACTTCAACTGGAACAAAAGAACAAGATGGATTAGACCAATACAGTTTTTATTTCTGCAAATAGTTCACACAACATCCATATACATGTATAGAACAAACAAAAAATACAAAAAGGAATTACAATACTCATGATTAAAGACCAAATGTCTTGATTTTAATTCAGTCTTGAGAGTCGAACTCCGAAATTGGATAGGATAGATTCCATGCCTGGAAACGGAATCGTGATTCCACTTTTTTTGTGGAACTGATCCCAGTGGCAACACCTCCAGTTCACCCCCCCCCCAAAAAAAAGATTCAGGCACCTCAAATTTATCTAAAAGATCTCTTTTAAAGGTACACAGGTTCATTTGCTTTTGTTTGAAACAACAAAACTGCTCAAAATCTTATGACGGGGGCATAGCGACTAATTTGTTGAAGTTGCAGCTCAGTTTATACGATACACGTTACTCTTCCTAAGACGCATCTTAGCAATTCACGAAATTGGCCTCCTGACAAAAATACCAGGTCATGTGGCCTATGAAAGGCATATTCAAACAATATTATGACATAGTGATGATCAGCGATATGAGAATTACAAAATGTATGAGCATAAAAAATGGGCGTCGCGATGGGGGGCCCCCCGGAAAATGAAAAAAGAAAAAAGGAACGAAATACCAAGCCATCTTGCCGTTAATTTGGGGGGGGGGGGGTAGGGCAAAAGCTCCCCTGGTCACACTCGAAAAATGATAAATTGAGAATATAATGAAAAAGTCAAGGAATTTTGGGGAAAAATTTGCTTTGGCCCCCCTAAAAAAAGCCTGGCGACGCCCATGGCCTAAATGAGTTTTGAGTATTTAATGAACGTCAAGTGTGCTTTTTTTTCTGACAAATAAAAATGCCTTACACTCGGTACAGATGGGCTTAAGGCAACAGGCAGGAATTGTGTTAGACTATCATCAGGATGGCTTGCTCAATTACCTGAATAAATATAATTTTATGAGACACAGCCTCCAAAATATTTCTCAACGCAGAATTTGTTTTAATAATCATTGTACATTGAAAAGCAGGTTGACAAATTCATTTTGACACATAAGTGCCACATAATTTGTTAGTACATTTTGGTAAAAATAAAATATTTATGTATAATTTATTTGGATTTTTAAAAAAATACTTGTACATGATTTTAAAAAAACCTACATGAATGAGTTTGATAGTATACAAATATTGAATGCTTCGAGTGGTGTAGTAAAACTAGCCGAGGTTATCCATGGACATTCTATTAAAAAATGCTCCATGGATCACCGAGGGAGGCTAGTTTTCCTTTCACCACGAGATAAAGCGTTCAATATTTGTTTCATAACACTTCACCCACAGATTCTGCTTGGTTTCAATATTTTAAATTATTTAAATCTGAACACAGTTGAAATAAACTTCAATTTCAATACAAATTTGGTGGAAAATGTATTTCTCTCTTCCAAACTACCCCTTCACAAAATGTTTAAACCCAACTCTGCGGCGCGCTCTCTTTGGCACAAAACGCGTTACGCGCAACGTGCACACCAGCATGCATTTGCACACAAAGACCGTGCCGTGGATATAGTACTTTGGTTGCTAATGGTATAGTACTTTAGTTGCTTCGGGTAAAGTATTTTTGGCTGTGCAAAGAAAGATAGCAAAAATAGAAAGTATCATGTGACTCGCTCTCGGCCAATCAAGACACAGAATCTGTGGGTGAGGTGTTATAATACAAAATAAGCAGATGAATGTATTCAAGGACATTTTGAAAACCAAGTTTCATTGTAAGAAACTGGAAAGAAGAACCAGAAAAAATATGAAAATTTGAGGAAGATTTTGTGGATAAAAAGTAGGAAATTTATCCTGTGGGAGGCAACTTTGACGAGAGAAATTTGTGAACGTGTGGCCAGATCTTGTCAGACTCGGTCCCGGTAAATTGCTCCAGTAAGCTCATTTCTCTAAAAGAAAAGAAAACGAGGAAAAAAAGAATTGCCTAATTAGTCATTTAAAACTAAGACAGAACAATTAAAATATCAACAGAAATGAGAACACACAGCAAAACAGGCAATACACCTGAATGATAGGTTAGTACATTTTATACACAACCTGAATTAATCCCTTTTATCTGATTGATGGGTCATTTTTCATGTGTCAATGAGTTATTCGTTCCAACCCATGGCCCATTCTAGTCTATGTGAAAGACCGTGGCAAATTATTCAAGTTTGGTATAAAACAAATACAGTAAACTCCGGCTAAACCAACATCGCACAACTCGTCAAATCACTCAAGTCGGCTGTCTGACTAAAGTCCCGATTGTCCGTAATGCATTTCCATTGAATTTTTTATTTCTTAGTCGGCTTTCATAAGTCGCCATTTCGCTCAAGTCGTCGCGTTACTCTCGTTTACAAAATCCTTGTGTAAGTCGGCATTCAAAAAATCATGCATTGGCATCGACTTCCTGTTCTGTGGTTGGCAAGAAGTGTCGAGTGAAAAGTGGTTTGGCACGCCCGTGATCGTGTGATCGCTGCATGCATCGGTGTCGCAAAGGGTATCCTACTGCATACATCGCATATGCATCTTGGGCATACCAGTACCCTCTCTAGTCTGTACGCATGAGCTCTGTCCATTTTGGGGGTCGTCTTATTGAATGACTAGTGCTGCTGTCAATGCGTGCGTGGTTTATACCGGACCACGCATGCATTTAATTTGTTACTGTGCAAGTACATAAGTATCGTGGTCTCCACTATCAATACCCCAAACATGATGATACAATTCGAGAATTAATTTGCTGGATTCAACTCAAGCATTATGGAGATAAACCAGGGTAAATCGAAGCCAATTAGTGCAATGAATCATGTGTGCAAAAAGGCCATTCACATAAGTCGGCAAAATGACGACTTACAGCAGATGTCGGCATTCGCGTAAGTCGTCACAAATTCTCGGGTCCCGAGAGTGCCGACTTAGCCGGAGTTTACTGTGCATGTAATGACTGTTTCACATTCGTAGAATGGAAAGAATAAGTTCATTTGGTGACAGATGGAATGTTCCATTCTACTGGGCTTCGCCTCATGGAATGGAACATCCAGCTGTCACCTCATGAAATTATTCTTACCATTGCACTCATAAGCATTACATGTATTTGTAAAATATACCTTAGGCCAAAAAAAAAAAGTCTCCGGTTTCTGGTATGCGCGCGCATCGCCGTAGCCATGCGCGTCGGCAAAATGAAAACGTTTTTTTTTCAATGAAAGATGATGTCTCAAAACCGCCAAACTCACTGGTTTGACTGGAATCCTGCTGCTGCACAATTTTAACGTGTTTTTAGATTGGGTTATGGTCGAGAATAAGCTTTATGTGGCCTCTCTGGACTCCCATATATTTGCACTAAGTTTAGTCGGGCACCATTTGCAGTCATCAGCCGACATTTGAAGCAAAAAAGTCAGTTTAAAAAAAAAAAAAGCCGCGTCGCCGCACCACTTTTTGGGCAAGCTCCATACCAGAAACCGGAGACTTTTTTTTTTTGGCCTTAGCCACTCTTGGTGTGGACACCAATTTTGTCATTGTTAATATTTTTTCTCTGTGCGGGCAATGCAAGGATTAATATTTCTAGCATGTAAAGGGATGAAATACCTCAGGTTTTTTTTATTTCAAAACATGAAAAAGCCAGAATTCTGGCTGCAGTCCAAAAACTGGCATCTCTTTTTAAAAAAATCGAGTTGTTGGCAGAAACTGAAGTATTAAAGTTTCGATATCTTCCCTACCTGAAGAAGTCGGTTACCGGTGTTGTCAATTCTTGGTAAGCCTTTAGCCGTGCCAACACTGTCTCTGGCCTGTCGTCGTCTCGCTGCGTGAGTGGCTCACCGGTTACGTCATCTTTACCCTGCAAACAAATAAATACCGGTATCAAATGCTGAACCCAAACATGGTGAGTCCTATGGCTTGAGAAACTTTGTAAGTTACCCCTCCCCCCAACACACACACATCTTCGTAGACACCAGCAATCGTGGACCCCCTATTGTCCCTAATCCTCATTTCTTTGTTGGTACTCAACACTCTTTAGCAACAGCTCTCGTTGGTTTTGTACTCAAATTTCAAACGTGGACGTTCGGTCAATCGAGGGCATTTTGTTTGTGCCCTAACCCTTTTGTCCGAGGTCCACGATTGCCGGTGTTTACATGCTCACGTTTGTTCATGGTGTAAATCGAGGATTTTCTATTGTTCCTCTTCCTTTTCCTTCGTTGATATACTTTTTTGCAACAGCTCTCATTGGTTTTGTGCACGTTTTCTAATCGAGGTCGTCCTCGATTTGGTTCCTGTCCTCAATTCATGTGTGTCCTCGATTTACACCATACCCACACACATACTCAAACTATTAACACCCCCCCCCCCTACCAATCCACTGAAATGAACATTTCAGGAACTCAAACCTTACCGGTTCCTTCGGTGGGTTCCACTCCAAGTTATACACCCTTCCACTGGCTGCATGCACCCAACGTCCCTCCAGTCGACTGACAATGACGTCAAACGGGACATCGAGGTTGATGACAGTGTCGACTGCCACATCATCTGCTAAGGCTTTGGCCTGCTCAACGGTACGTGGAAAACCTGAAAGAGGGCGACAATCCAGCAAAACCTTAACGGACTGGCCAAAGCTGTGACATAAACTCTGCAGGCCGTTCCACACTATTGTCTCGTTGATCTGTGTTGAAATATAAGCTATTAGCAGAGCTGGGTCCCATCTGATATGGGTAGGCAAAGGGTACCATTGCAGTGTTCTCTAACTTTGAAAATTAAACGTCAGTGCGCCATCAAAAAGCAGAGGAGGTGGGCGCTGCATGTATATGCAGATGAACATGTAATTTATATATGGATAACAGCTTTTAGTCCATTTCTAACACTGTATTGACAGTTAAATCTTTCGCTACGGCGAGCCACTGACAGCGGCACACACAAATTGTACAGGTCGTACGGCAAGCCGCTGGCAGCGGCTCGGTGACGTCGCTGTTAATAAACAGGGTATCCACATGACGTGTGCCTTATCTACATAATTTATATCGTATAACCTCTGACCCTAGTTTGAGCCGCTGCCAGCGGCTCTCCGTCTCGCCGGGGTCTGCTGCAGGTTATTGTGAGCAGTTTGTTTACGGAGATACATTTAAAGATGGCGGCGCCCACATCGACGCTCGGCGGAATTTCCAGCGATTTATTACGTCCAAACGGGACAAAATAGGTAAATTAAATTCCGTAGCGAAAGAGTTAAGTACAATACTGGCTCAGCATCATCTCTTTTAAATACATCAGTGGCCAGGGACTCTGAGGCAGTTTGGCCTTGAGACTTTTGATCTGATGGATTGCTACAATGGGCAGGCTTGTCAGTTTGACAAATGTTGCATGTTACTGCTGTTGGCAGAGTTTCTGACCAAAATATAACCTGGAGGGTAAGGGTAGTCCCACTTGTTGTCTTTTTTGTTATTTTTTCATTTTTTGTTTTAAAGCATGGCGGCAACTTTTTAAGCATGGCGGCAACTTTTAAAGCTTGGCGGCAACTTTTAAAGCTTGGCGGGTGCCTCAGAAAGCATGGTGGGACACCAGGTTATTTTTACAGGTTGGAGAACACTGCATTGACACTAGTCCGAACATTTGGGACTCTCAATACTGTGTATGACCATGTGAGTCCCATAACTTAAGGTATTGAAAACATGCAATACAAGAAAATAGACTGGCACCTGAAACAACCAGTCAAACACCGCTTCAGTACTGCATCAATCAACCATGCCAAAAGAATTTAAGAAACATGTGTCATAAAGCGGGAACTAGTCTCAATTTACTACACATTTCTCCATAGTCAAGCCACCAGACTATTGACACTGTATAAGAGGTCAGTCTTTTCAAGTAGTTGTACCATGGATGGACATGTACCAGTCCAGTGTGTAGCCCCATTTTGGAATCACTTGACTTCCCTCTCATGTGCAAAATATTGAAGAAAAAGTCTCCTTTAAAAATGGAATTGAGTCTGCAAACTTTGTCGGTGAAATACTGAGGACATTTTCTTTGCCCCCGTGGAATTTTTGGAGAAATTTGCTGGCTAAACTGTGAGTAAAGTGGGTCTGATTTAGTTTTGCACGTTTCAGAGCACTCCAGAGCCCTGTCTGCAATCAACCATGCAAAAAGAATTACAAAAACATGTGGCATAGCTTCAATCTTGCAAAATCTGCCAATTTGTAAAGGACATTTTGGAGGATGCTCGTTATGTAAAGCATAGAATGTTTAAACACATTAGGCCTACCATCAAGGAGCCAGTCTGTGGACGATAATCCTTTCAGTTCATCCAGTATTAGGTCCACCATTAACCGGTCTGGTACCAAAGCTCCTCGCTCTATATACTCTTTTGCCTTTAAACCAGCAGCTGAACAAAAACAAGGGGGAAAACATTTAGTTACAATTACCAGGTTTTGATGGCATAGGCCTATATGGCAAACAAAAATTCTGCTTCCAATTGCATGGCATTTGAAAATAGGGTAGGTAATCTACAACGTAGGTAATGGAATTTTTGGGGGTTCAAATGATGATTTGGGTGGCATGGGTGGCTTGTGCGTAAAGCACTCGCCTCTCACCAAGGTGACCACGGTTCGAATCCTGGCCGCGGATCCTGGCCCGGCCGTGGATCACATGTGAGTAGAGTTGTGAGTTGGTTCTCTCCTGTGCCACAAGGATTTTCCTCCGGACCCACCGATTTTCCTCCCTCTGGAAAAATCAAACACTTTCGATCTCAGGCTGTGCTCCGTGGTCATATATGGGTCGATGTGGCCGGCATGCAGCCATAGGCGCCTTTACGTGCCAGCAGCCTGACCACGTTGTAGCCGCATCCTTTGCAATTCAGCGTCCCAGCTGCCAGTAAAGATGATTAGCCTCCCAAATTATTATTACTAAATAGGCCTACTTGTTATTATTTTAAAATTTCGTTTAAATAACAAGCCAAAACTCACCTAGAAAACACTATGTTTTCCTTTATGCAGTGCTAGTCCGAGTAACTAGGACTCTACAAATCGCCTGTTTTAACATTTGGACATGGTCGGGCAACTTCTATCAGCCGACCGTGTCTTAATATTAAAAAAGGTGATTCGTAGAGTCCTAGTTACTTGGACTAATTAATGCAGTGCTATCCTCTCAAAATGACAAAACGATAAAGTTGAGACAAACAAATAAATCTGAGAGGTACAAAACTTAGTGTAAAAAAACTACCACAGGGTTGTCTATGGGGCGTGGCTAACTCACAAACGGTTACAGGTCAATTGATACTGATAGAGGGAATGTTATGTAATAACTATACCCCACATGAAAGAAGTGTGCTTCACAAAATGGGCTCTGCAGCAAAAACTACTGGACCGAATCGTGAGATCCTGGAACTGTGGTAGTAGTACAAGTCTCAATGTAGTGGAAGTACATGAAATATGCCGCTCCGGTTTGTTTTCGGCCACCCTGTATAGGCTTACACATATACACTGATTTGTAGTAGGCCTATACTAGCATTGTAATTTGTATAGAGGGACGGTTCAATTCACCTGTTTGACTTCGCACCTGTGCCCTGAGCAGGTCGCCGCTAGACAAGTGATTCAGCTTAAAGTCTCTCACGATCCTGGAGGAGATGGTCCCTTTACCGGACCCTGGGGGCCCCATAATGATGGCACGGAACACTTTGCTTATCATGGCGATTAAATGTTGTAATTTAGGCTCAAGTCAGTACAATAATTGACATGATCTACAGTACAAGTTTCGTGTACCGTGAAGCCTTGTTGCTAAAACTCTTTGCTCGCACAGCGCCCTCATTGTTGGTTAAGGAATTGGGCAGCCAAAGATTGAACATTATGATTCTCATCATTTCCTTCTGTGTAGAAAGTTGTAAATGAAATTAACTATTTTCATAGCAAACAATATAAAAAAAATACTTTTCCTCGCAGATATCCACGGTTAAAGCAAAGTGACTACTCTAAATTCTTTAATGATAAACTTTTTTGGTGCCAAAAGTGTTTTTTTTTAATGAAGAATACAGAGGGCGCTATGCAATTTGTATAAGTGAAAAATCTTACTGGACGTGCGCGATGCTGAAGAACCACTTAATAGCGCACTATCTACCAACAGTTAGGTACTCAGGGCGCTGGACTATTATATATATTTTAACGACAGGTAAACGAAATTAATGAGAAAATGTGAGAACCATTATGTAGAAATTTATAAAGGGTATACATGCGTGCTGCGGCACACCCCTTCTCTAAGCTAAGCGAGGCCGGGTTCTTAGACGTGCACACATTCCACACAACACCGTGCCCCACGGCCTTACGTCCCCGGAAGGACAAGCAATAATGGTAAAGTGCCTTGCTCATCAAGAGCACATGGGCCAGGTTCCCTGTCAGGATTCCAACCTATGTATCACGGCACACGACTGACACGAGTCAAACACCATAACCATTGGACCACAGCCCCAGCCGCCCACATAAACAACTTTGCCGATCCGAACCAACAAAAATATCGCATAACGTCACCTGCCTCTAATATCGATCCGGTCGGATGATTTTTGCGATTGGTACGAGCACTCCCCATCGTTGTTGGGAATTCAGTTGCCCTCAAGCGACGATCGGAAGTGGAGCGATTTTTCTGTCCTCTCCGAGTCTGTGAGCTGGGTTGATCGTCTGACTCTCAAACATCAAGCGCAAGCCAAATTCAGCTCGGATCAGCGGTAGTGCTTACTGTAAGTACCGTAAATACGATTGTTTTTTAAAAGTGTTGTATTAGTTTCATCAGATGATTACTCCAGTGGCGTAGCCACGGGGGGCGACAGCCCCCCCCCCCCATGAAACCTTGTCGCCCCCAGTTTCCCCGCTGAGATTTTGAGTTTCAAAAAAAAATTATCATTGATCTACATGACGCCTCCCATGAAATGTTCTAGCCCCCCCCCCCCCCCCACTGAAAAATTCCTGGCTACGCCACTGCTTTACTCCAACCAGTACACGATGGGTGATGATTATACCAGGCTGTGGAACTCCTTTACCGAGAACCTGAAAACATCCAAAAATTTGTCTACTTTCAAACGGAAATATAAATCGACCCTGTTGTATAATTATTATGATCCCGTGTAACCCATTAACTTCGAGAATTGCTTGTGCAACAAATCTTATCCTGCTTGTTAACTGGCATGTAAAGTTTGTGTATTGTCCTTGTCTATTGTCTGTCCTGTGTCTTATGTATTAAAAGCAACTTTAAATTTATATACAAGGGGCCTACGATTACGAGCTTAGCTTCTTAGTGGGTTCCTCTACAGTCTCACTATCTGTTTATATAGTATCATTTTTGTATTATTTACGATCATTAAAAATGTGGCACTGTGGAAAATAAATGAACAATGAAAATGAACAATACTTGCGAAGTTGATCATCACACATAATTGGGAGTTGAACTTTCTTCTGATATGACTTGGAATAGACACATAAACCAAATTGCAGTCAAAGCAAACAGAACCCTCTGTCTACTCAAAAAACATTATCCAGCTGTAAAAAATACACCAAAGAATTAACATACAGTATAAGGCACTTGTTCGACCACTTCTGGAATATTGTCAAGTCATATGGGACCCCCACCAATTGAACACCATCAGCGTGCATGAAAAAGTTCACAGACGTGCAGCCAGGTTCGTCCTGAAGGACTACAGTAATTCATCGAGCGTCACTGCAATGCTCAAAGAGCTAGGCTGGGACCCTTTGGAAGAAAAACGCAAGAGCTCGACTATTCACAATCTACAAAGAAATTCACGGTATAATTCGAAGTAATATCTCTCATCTGCGAATTCATCTACCCAGTGAGCAGCCAACCACCAGACGTACTACAAGTACAATTAAGACAAACCAATAGCACTTTAAATCTTCAACGCATCCAGTCAAACAAAAACACCACCCACTCCACCCACTATACCCCTGGACAATGGACCGATCCAGTAAGCACCGCCCCATGGTATTCTGACCAATCACAGCCGTGATTTATGTCCGACATGTGTGCACAAAAGTCCGACATGCGTGCACGCGCGTATGATGCGCGCGGCAGGAAAATGCATGTGGCATTGGAGAGGAGCACGTGTTAATTTGCCCACGTGCGCAGTGGGAGGGGCTTACTGGATCGGTCCATTCCAGAGCAGAGTGGACAATCAACCCACACTGAACGCCTTCAAAACCCAACTAGACAAGATAAATATCAGCCAACTGTCCACCCATGCCCATTTCAAAATTAAGTAATCAACCAGCACCATGACAGCGTTACCTGCACGTGATAGCCCCACCATAGGCGATTGTGCAGTAGCTTACAGATACAGATACAGATAAAGCCACGAAGGATTTGGTATTCCAGAAAAGTTCCTTCTGATTTACTTACAGTAACCAGGCTAAAAGTCAATGAAGGTGGTAACAAATATGCTCGATTTCTCAATCTGCCTGGAAAAAGGTACCGCTGGGTAGAAAACTATCATTGGACCCCTTCCAAAGAGGCTGTCCCGATCATCTTCTTGAAATGGTTAAAAACAATTCTCCCTATTTTTTTCCGGACAATAATAATTCTCCGCGATTTTCTTCTAAACCGTTAATGGTATACACTTAAAAGTTTGTCCATTAAATAAAACCTGCTCCCAAGGTGTACATATTACTCTGATGTAACGATGACGTAATCAGATATCAAAATTACAAGTGATATAACTCATGAACACAATGAACTTTTCATACTTTGGGATAGACCATACCTTGTTTAATATTTTTGATAAACGCAGTCAAAGTCGTCTGACTAGACCTTTCCTTCCGGGGCTAGATTATATTCAAAATAAAAAAAATGAGCCTCATATCAAAACAAACCAAGATTTATTCCAAACAGTTTATGGGGTGATCATAAAACCTGGTAGGGACCTCAATCCAAAGGTGTTATAAATTGTGTGGCTTCATCATGACATCAGCAGATATCAAATTAAAAGCGATTTAAGGTCAATATATAGGAATAATCACTTTGAACTATAACTTTCTATATGACTGGAGTACCGTTTCACTGTTGGTGATTGGTTTGACAGTGCCTCGGGCAATATATTTGATTCCCAGGCACAAAGCTGTTTGACATTACTTCCGGTGTTACCGGTTGTGCAGTTAATAATTGAATAAAACTTGAAAATCGAAGCAACTTACTACAAACAAACAAATTATGGAAGTGCTTAGGAATGTCGAACACAAAAAAAGTTAAAAAATAAACAATTTTAATCAAATTGTCACAATTTTACCAAATTGCACCTAGATATTCTTTACACAACCACAATTGACTTTACAAGGTTTCAGAAACATGACGACATCAGACCGGTGTTAATAATATTGGGGGGAGAATTTGACAATATTCTCAGGGTTTTTTTTAATTCAAAACCATCATTATTTTGATCCGTGTTTAACTATTATGATCTTACCACCAATAACGATATCCGGTAAATGTACAAAACCCTGAAGAAACCTGTAGAGAGGAGACAATGAGAATAACTTTTAGAGGTGGGAAGAACTTGAATCCCAGAAGAATATTCTTGGTAAAACCAAAACTGGAAAACCTATCCACATGTTTTCCGGGCAGGAATCGAACCCGGGCCATAGCGGTAGAAGGCGAGGAAAGTAATCACTGCACCAACCTGACTCCCTTAGGTTACGAGACCCACGATGTTTCTTTTTTCCCCCAAAATGTATGTTTTACTTCAACAGGTGAGTTGCAGGGTGACCGTAATAAGGTCATGGCAAAATTCTGCTCAATGCATTTCAAAAATCTGTCAGATTTATCAAAAATCTGCCAAATTCCCAAGAATTACTCGAAATACACTACAAACACTTAAAATCACACTACAGATTGGTAGAGTGTTGCCTTAATTAGGGTTCAAATTACTTTATAAACAATCTATAGTCACATAAAGATGTTATGAAATTATTGCGTAAATTTCAGGCAAAACACGACGAAGTCGTTCCCAGTGAACCTAAGCACCTAGACCAGCCAACCTGTCCCATTATTCAAGCGTTTGTTTGAAAAAGACTGAAGTTTTTTTAAACAAATGTACCATGTTTTTCAAATTTGCTATGGTTTTCTGTCAAATGATCATTTTTGCAGAATTCTGCCAGAAATCTGCCAAAAAATCCATTCTGTCAAACTCGTTTTTTACAAAATATCTGTCAAAGTTAGCCGAAAATCGGCTAAAACGGTCACCCTGGTGAGTTGTTACACGCAGCCTATTTTTAAGATCTTGAGCATATTTGTTGCTTCAAACGAAAACAAACAATTGCACAAAAACAATCCTAGCAAATGGGTATCATATACATGTATGGTGAACTGGGCGACAAAATGGGTACAGCACACAGACATTAATTGCAGGCCAGGCGATAATCAAGAACGCAAAACAAAAACCTTTTAGCATTGTTGTCAATGGAAACTAATAAGACTTTTGCTTGGAACAGAACGGCTGATAAAACTTAATATCTCTGGAGTAATTTTCATGTAAACACTAGCATACTGCGTGTGTATGTACAAACTGTGCTTAGAATATTAATTATTTTGGCAACTATATAACGCTGTAAAAATTTTTACCAAGAGTATAAACTGTTATACACTGCATCATCCCTGTGCATTGTTTGATTGAGCGAAAACGTTGCATCTTTTATTCAGCATGATTTTTTTTCTCCATCTACACAGAATTTCATTCAGATTATGACAGTGAATTTTTAAGATTCAAAGGGAGGTTGAATCTGCCCCGGCTGTTAAAATGCCCCCATAGCCTGGCTCCTCGAAGGGTACATTCGCTCTAGCTTCGGTTCTTGGTTAGTTGCCGGGGCTAAAGTGTTATTTGCCTCGTGATATAAGGCTATATGATAGAAGAGTATTAGAGATGGGAAAGGTATTTGCACTTTGTGGAACGTGATCGCTGACATTTTACATTGTGCATCACTTCCTCTTCTTCAGGGTTGATCCACTGTTGTTTGGATGATTTTGCATTAAGTTGCGTAACTAACCGTCTGTAGAAAGTTTGTGGCCCCTGAAAATGACAATGAACTTTGTTCCGTCAAAAAGAGGGAAAATGAAGACAAACGGATCGTGAAGGTTCCAAGGACGAGACCGCTTCCCACGCTACTTAAACAAAGCTTTCAGGGGAAAAAAAATGACATTAGAATGGAACACTCAAATAGATAACTAACCATCCAAAGAGCAGTGAAATCAACCCGGAAAAATTGGATTTTGTTCAAGTTTTCGACTCCAACTATATACATGTACACTACAGTCAGTTGATTATGTTTGGGTCAAAGTTCATGTTCCCGAAATCGACGTGGCACTGCCGGCAACGATAGTTGTGCAGTACCCCCCGGCTCGGCATTCAAGAAAAAGTCAACAGAAAGAAGTGACAAGTGTCCTTTTTTTTCAGGGATAGCAGGCACCAGTCACATACTTAAGTGCGCACAACACGGAAGCTCCGACTCGAAAAACAAGAACAATGCATCACGACATAAAAGCCAGTCAGAAAACTTTTGAAGTTTAAATGAAAGGAATTCCCAGCGGCAGCACAGTTCAGTTCACACAATACCGACGTTAAATAGCTCGAAGAAGTTTGGCCATATTTTTACAAGTTTTCTGTGGTCTGCTTCCGCAAATTAATACTTATCTGATTGATGTCTATCGTATGAGCCTTTATCTACAGGGTGTCCCCCAAAAAAGGAACCTACAAACAAAGCGAAATGATCAAGCTTTGAACTTAATGACTATAACTATGGTTCGTCTTCCATGTATGTTTAAAACTAGTGGCTGTAAGGTTTTGATTGATATCTTGGATGTTTTCCTATGGTCATGCATCACAGATATACATTGTTTTAATTGAAAATGGTTAGTAGAAACTTTCTTGGGACATGTTTAGGTAAAACATACTGAAAACGACCAGACATAAGGCAATATAGCTTTAAGGGATATTCAAGAAAACATGAACAAAAACAGGATTGTCATCAATGGGTGCATGATCAATTTTGTGCTGCAGCGCAAGTTGAGTTTTTGCTCCATCCGACCCCAAATTACCCCCCCCCCCCTTGTTCGCTCGAAATTGCTGTGATCGGAGGACGGTCCATCGGCCCTATTCAGATTTTGGTCGCATTTGTTTCGAATTTGACAATATTATCGGGGTTTTTTTTAAATTCAAAACCATCATTTGATCCGTGTTTAACGATTATGATCTTAGCACCAATAACGATATCCGGTAATGTACAAAACCCTGAAGAAACCTCAGTGTAGAGAGGAGACAATGAGAATAACTTTTAGAGGTGGGAGGAACTTGAATCCCAGAAGAATATTCTTGGTAAAACCAAAACTGGAAAACCTATCCACATGTTTTCCGGGCAGGAATCGAACCCGGGCCATAGCGGTAGAAGGCGAGGAAAGTAATCACTGCACCAACCTGACTCCCTTAGGTTACGAGACCCACGATGTTTCTTTTTTTCCCCCCCAATGTATGTTTTACTTCAACAGGTGAGTTGCAGGGTGACCGTAAGGTCATGGCAAAATTCTGCTAAATGCACTTCAAAAATATGTCAGATTTATCAAAAGTCTGCCAAATTCCCCAGAATTACTTGAAATACACTATAAACACTTAAAATCACATACAGATTTGTAGTGTTGCCTTAATTAGGGTTCAAATTACTTTATAAACAACTTATAGTCACATAAAGATGTTATGAAATTATTGCGTAAATTTCAGGCAAAACACGGTTGCGTCACGACGAAGTCGTTCCCAGTGAACCTAAGCACCTAGACCAGCTAACCTGTCCCATTATGAAAGCGTTTGTTTGAAAAAGACTGAAGTTTTTTTTAAACAAATGTGCAATGTTTTTCAAATTTGCTTATGGTTTTCTGTCAAATAACCATTTTTGCAGAATTCTGCCAGAAATCTGCCACAAAATCCATTCTGTCATATTTTCTGTCAAACTCGTTAAAAAAAAAATCTGTCAAAGTTAGCCGAAAATCGGCTAAAACGGTCACCCTGGTGAGTTGTTACACGCAGCCTATTTTTAAGATTTTGAGCATATTTGTTGCTTCAAACGAAAACAAACAATTACACAAAAACAATCCTTGCAATGGGTACCATAATTATACATGTATGGTGAACTGGGCGACAAAATGGGTACAGCACACAAACATTATTGCAGGCCAGGCGATAATCAAGAACGCAAAACGATAACCTTTTAAGCATTGTTGTCAATGGAAACTAATAAGACTTTTGCTTGGAAAAGAAAGGCTGATAAAACTTCATATCTCTGGAGTAATTTCCATGTAAACACTAGCATACTGCGTGTGTATGTACAAACTGTGCTTAGAATATTAATTATTTTGGCAACTATATAACGCTGTAAAATATTTTACCAAGAGTATAAACTGTTATACACTGCATCATCCCTGTGCATTGTTTGATTGAGCGAAAACGTTGCATCTTTTATTCAGCATGATTTTTTTTCTCCATCTACACAGAATTTCATTCAGATTATGACAGTGAATTTTTAAGATTCAAAGGGAGGTTGAATCTGCCCCGGCTGTTAAAATGCCCCCATAGCCTGGCTCCTTGAAGGATACATTCGCTCTAGCTTCGGTTCTTGGTTAGTTGCCGGGACTAAAGTGTTATTTGCCTCGTGATATAAGGCTATATGATAGAAGAGTATTAGAGATGGGAAAGGTATTTGCACTTTGTGGAACGTGATCGCTGACATTTTACATTGTGCATCACTTCCTCTTCTTCAGGGTTGATCCACTGTTGTTTGGATGATTTTGCATTAAGTTGCGTAACTAACCGTCTGTAGAAAGTTTGTGGCCCCTGAAAATGACAATGAACTTTGTTCCGTCAAAAAGAGGGAAAATGAAGACAAACGGATCGTGAAGGTTCCAAGGACGAGACCGCTTCCCACGCTACTTAAACAAAGCTTTCAGGGAAAAAAAATGACATTAGAATGGAACACTCAAATAGATAACTAACCATCCAAAGAGCAGTGAAATCAACCCGGAAAAATTGGATTTTGTTCAAGTTTTCGACTCCAACTATATACATGTACACTACAGTCAGTTGATTATGTTTGGGTCAAAGTTCATGTTCCCGAAATCGACGTGGCACTGCCGGCAACGATAGTTGTGCAGTACCCCCGGCTCGGCATTCAAGAAAAAGTCAACAGAAAGAAGTGACAAGTGTCCTTTTTTTCAGGGATAGCAGGCACCAGTCACATACTTAAGTGCGCACAACACGGAAGCTCCGACTCGAAAAACAAGAACAATGCATCACGACATAAAAGCCAGTCAGAAAACTTTTGAAGTTTAAATGAAAGGAATTCCCAGCGGCAGCACAGTTCAGTTCACACAATTCCGACGTTAAATAGCTCGAAGAAGTTTGGCCATATTTTTACAAGTTTTCTGTGGTCTGCTTCCGCAAATTAATACTTATCTGATTGATGTCTATCGTATGAGCCTTTATCTACAGGGTGTCCCCCAAAAAAGGAACCTACAAACAAAGCGAAATGATCAAGCTTTGAACTTAATGACTATAACTATGGTTCGTCTTCCATGTATGTTTAAAACTAGTGGCTGTAAGGTTTTGATTGATATCTTGGATGTTTTCCTATGGTCATGCATCACAGATATACATTGTTTTAATTGAAAATGGTTAGTAGAAACTTTCTTGGGACATGTTTAGGTAAAACATACTGAAAACGACCAGACATAAGGCAATATAGCTTTAAGGGATATTCAAGAAAACATGAACAAAAACAGGATTGTCATCAATGGGTGCATGATCAATTTTGTGCTGCAGCGCAAGTTGAGTTTTTGCTCCATCCGACCCCAAATTACCCCCCCCCCCTTGTTCGCTCGAAATTGCTGTGATCGGAGGACGGTCCATCGGCCCTATTCAGATTTTGGTCGCATTTGTTTCGAATTTGACAATATTATCGGGTTTTTTTTTAAATTCAAAACCATCATTTGATCCGTGTTTAACGATTATGATCTTAGCACCAATAACGATATCCGGTAATGTACAAAACCCTGAAGAAACCTCAGTGTAGAGAGGAGACAATGAGAATAACTTTTAGAGGTGGGAGGAACTTGAATCCCAGAAGAATATTCTTGGTAAAACCAAAACTGGAAAACCTATCCACATGTTTTCCGGGCAGGAATCGAACCCGGGCCATAGCGGTAGAAGGCGAGGAAAGTAATCACTGCACCAACCTGACTCCCTTAGGTTACGAGACCCACGATGTTTCTTTTTTTCCCCCCCCCAATGTATGTTTTACTTCAACAGGTGAGTTGCAGGGTGACCGTAAGGTCATGGCAAAATTCTGCTAAATGCACTTCAAAAATATGTCAGATTTATCAAAAGTCTGCCAAATTCCCCAGAATTACTTGAAATACACTATAAACACTTAAAATCACATACAGATTTGTAGTGTTGCCTTAATTAGGGTTCAAATTACTTTATAAACAACTTATAGTCACATAAAGATGTTATGAAATTATTGCGTAAATTTCAGGCAAAACACGGTTGCGTCACGACGAAGTCGTTCCCAGTGAACCTAAGCACCTAGACCAGCTAACCTGTCCCATTATGAAAGCGTTTGTTTGAAAAAGACTGAAGTTTTTTTTAAACAAATGTGCAATGTTTTTCAAATTTGCTTATGGTTTTCTGTCAAATAACCATTTTTGCAGAATTCTGCCAGAAATCTGCCACAAAATCCATTCTGTCATATTTTCTGTCAAACTCGTTAAAAAAAAAAATCTGTCAAAGTTAGCCGAAAATCGGCTAAAACGGTCACCCTGGTGAGTTGTTACACGCAGCCTATTTTTAAGATTTTGAGCATATTTGTTGCTTCAAACGAAAACAAACAATTACACAAAAACAATCCTTGCAATGGGTACCATAATTATACATGTATGGTGAACTGGGCGACAAAATGGGTACAGCACACAAACATTATTGCAGGCCAGGCGATAATCAAGAACGCAAAACGTTAACCTTTTAAGCATTGTTGTCAATGGAAACTAATAAGAGTTTTGATTGGAAAAGAAAGGCTGATAAAACTTAATATCTCTGGAGTGATAGTCATGTAAACACTATACATGATGCGTGTGTATGTACAAACTGTGCTTAGAATATTAATTATTTTGACAACTATATAACACTGTAAAATATTTTACCAAGAGTATAAACTGTTATACACTGCATCATCCCTGTGCATTGTTTGATTGAGCGAAAACTTTGCATCTTTTTCTCAGCATGAGAGTTTTTCCCCCATCTACACAGAATTTCACTCAGATTATGACAGTGGATTTTTAAAATTAAAAGGGAGCTAGGTTGAATCTGCCCCGGCTGTTAATATTAATGGCCCCATAGCCTGGCTCCTTGAAGGATACATTCGCTCTAGCTTCGGTTCTTAGTTAGTTGCCAGAGCTAAAGTGTTATTTGCCTCGTGATAAGGCTATATGATAGAAGAGTATTAGAGATGGGAAAGGTATTTGCACTTTGTGGAACGTGATCGCCGACATTTTATATTGTGCATCACTTCCCCTTCTTCAGGGTCGATCCACTGTTGTTTGGATGATTTTGCTTTAAGTCGCGTTTAACCGTCTGTAGGAAGTTTGTGGCCCCTGAAAATGACAATGAACTTTGTTTCACCAAAAAAAAAGAGGAAAAATGAAGACAAAAGTACAAAAGTACGGATCGTGAAGGCCCCAAGGACGAGACCGCTTCCCACGCTACTTATAGACAAAGCTTTCAGGGGCAAAAATGGCATTGTCAGAATACTCAACCAAAGAGCAGTGAAATCAACCCGGAAAATGGGCTTTTGTTCAACTTTTCGACTCCAACTTAACATGTACATAACAGTCAGTTAATTATGTTTGGGTCAAAGTTCATGTTCCCGAAATCGACGTGGCGCTGCTGGCAACTATAGTTGTGCAGTCACACCCGGCTCGGCATTCAAGAAAAATTCAACAGAAAGAAGTGACAAGTGTCCTTTTTTCAGGTATAGCAGGCACCAGTCATAGTACTTAAGTGCGCACAACACGGAAGCTCCGACTCGAAAACAAGAACAATGTATCACGACATAAAAGCCAGTCAGAAAACTTTTGAAGTTTAAATGAAAGGAATTCCCAGCGGCAGCACAGTTCAGTTCACACAATACCGACGTTAAGTAGCACGAAGATGTTTGGCCAAATTTTTACAAGTTTTCTGTGGTCTGCTTCCGCAAATTCATACTTATCTGATTGATGTCTATCGTATGAGCCTTTATCTACAGGGTTTCCCAAAAAGGTAACCTACAAACAAAGCGAATTGATCAAGCTTTGAACTTAATGACTATAACAATGGTTTCGTCTTGCATGTGTGTTTAAAACTAGTGGCTGTAAGCTTTTGATTGATATCTTGGATGTTTTCCTATGGTCATGCATCACTGAGATCCATTGTCTTAATTGAAAATGGTTAGTAGAAACTTTCTTGGTACATTTTTTAGGGAAAACATACTGAAAACAACCAGACACAAGGCAATATAGCTTTAAATGATATTCAAGAAAACATGAACAAAATAGGATTGTCATCAATGGGTGCCTGATCAATTTTGTGCTGCAGCGCAAGTTACATTTCGGGGAAGGACGCGTGAGGGGGGACTGGAGATGATATATTTTCTAATTTTAACACCTCCTTCCCTGTCCATCCATGTAACTCGAAAGTCAGGCACCATAAAGGGAGGAAACGAGGTGGCATCCTAAGCCTTGCTGCCGAGTCAGCAAAAGAACCCTGTACCTATACGCAGATGCCAACCTGGACTTCGCAGACAGTCCCAACGTGTGAGTCAGCTTACCGACCGACCGAGCTAACTGCTGTTGGTAAATGACTACGGGAAATTAATACTCTTAAATGACAGAACCGCGGGCATCGAAAACCAAAAAAAAAAATACACCAAGCGGGTTCGAACCCCTAACCCTGGGTCCGCTGTCAGACAGCTTAACAACTAGGCTGTTTCAGTAGGTGCTTTTCTCTTTGCATTTAAAACATAATCCGTATCTCCGCAGTGGGCGAGTTACTTTGTGTTTCATAGCTGCAAGAAATTCATCTTTTCTTGTACTTACACTATACAATGTCACATTAACGTCAGCCGGTGACATAAGAATCGTGACCACGCGAGTGCAATGACGGCTAGTGGCGTTAATCTGTGCTGACGAGGGGGGGGGGGGATAGGGGATGACCAAATGCGTTTGAGGGCAGTTTTATTTTCATCTCGAGGGGGCATTTTGTGACTTAATGTGGCAAAATGAGGAATGTCCTCCAAAACCATGTTATGAGCAGTGATGTAGTGCCTTGATGCTGGGCCTTGGCCTTAAGGCTGCCTTAAGGCTGGATTTTAGGGCCTTGGCCTTGGCCTCGAGGCTTGAAAGCAAAAGCCTTGGCCTTGGCCTTGGCCTTGAGGGTTCAGGGCCTTGCAATTTTGAGTCAAGGCTCTTCAAGGCCCATAGATTTTTGCATTTTCCAGATAAATCTGTTCGAAATTTTGCTGTTACCATTTTAATCGTTTTACCATGGAGGAGGGATAGATTGTGTGTTGGGCACACTTCCACTTTTGTAGCATCACATTTTGTTACCATTGTAGTAGATTTGCTGCAAAAAATATTCCGTACATTTGTGTAAGCCTAGTGAGATGATCACTTTAATTGCATATACTTATGGAATTGATCTGATTGGTTGTATATGTCTCCCTGATAAGTGCTAAAGATTTGCATGTATCTGTTTTAGATAATGCTGATATTTCTGACCATGTTGGGCCAGCAAATAAAAATTTCCCAAATCAGTTTCTTGGATCCCCCATTTGTTACACTTGGGAGAATTGTGTGTCAATATAGAAGTAAATCATTATTTTGTTTAGTTAAACCATATTGAAGACCTGAACTTATATTTTAATAGATACAGTGCAGTCACAAAACGGTGTAGGCCTATGCGACCTATGCGAGCATGTTGATTGCAATTAAAGAAATGATGTTTTTCGTAACGAGCAATTCGTGATGATAAGGGCGGATCCAGGGGGGCCAAAAGGGGCAATGCCCCCCCCCCCCCCAAAAAAAAAAAACAACGAAACCATTCTTTATATTTGACGTCGTAATAAAGGCAGGCAATGAGTACACCACCATCTTTTCCTCAAAAAACATCGGTTAAAATGGTCAGAAATTGCCTCAAATCGCACCACAGAGCATCTCGAATCCAAAAATTTTTTGGGGCCCTTAAAGGGAATATACATCATTTGCTTTTGCTGTAATTTTCAGAAATGGATGGAATTGGGGGGTTGGAAATATATATAGCAAATATAGTTACACTGACTTTTTTGAGGTTTTGGGTTCGAAAATGCTATAAAAACCAAGAAAAACAATCATTTTCCTGTAGTCTGGTTCCCTGACTCCATATAAGAAGAAACAGAGCAGTTTACATACATTGGGGAATTGTAAGGTCAGGGAAACAGTCTAGCAGGCTCGTACCCGTTCATAGGTTTGTAATCGATTGCAAACAAGTGCGATGGTCAATTGGGGCCAGTATTTGAAAAAAAGCCAGTTTTTTCCAACGCTCATCGGCCGATCAGCGTTGGAAATTGATACAAAAATATCACTGTCTTGAAAATGACAGTATACCAGGTGCCATGATTTTACAGGATGCTTTACACTGTCATTCACTAAAAGTCCAGCAAGAAATTTCAAAATGATTTGGTAGTTTCATTTTTTGATGTTTGCAAATGTTGTATTTTCCCTTTAAGCGGGCCCCGAAGCCCAAGCCGTAATTATTTGACCCACTTTTTTGGGGGGGACCAAAATTTCTTTGCCCCCCCCCCCCAAAAAATTGTGTTCTGTATCCACCCTTGCGTGATGATGTGTCACTCATGTGACTATAACTAGTTCTAGTTATTATTATTATATCAGTGGTCATTTCATAAAACAGGGCCTTGGCCTTGGCCTTGGCCTTGAGGGTTAAGCCTTGGCCTTGGCCTCGAGGCTTGAGGGTCAAAGCCTTGGCCTTGGCCTTGGCCTTGAGGGCCAAAGCCTTGGCCTTGGCCTTGGCCTTGAGGGTCAAAGCCTTTGCTCCAACACTGGTTATGAGTAACCAACGCCTGAAGTTGGATACACTAGGAAAATCATGTAATAAGAACCGGAAAATGTCCCTGTCTAAAACAAACACATAATAAAAATCTGTGGCTATAGATTAGGCCTATTGGGAGTGGGGGTACAAGGACGGATCCAGAACACACTTTTGTGTGTGTGTGTGGGGGGGGGGGGGGGCTGTACAAATCAAGCCAGGCCAAACTGGTCTAGGTCCTAGCTCTAACAGCCTGTTGGCACCAATTCTCGAGGGCGTCATTCGCTTCTCAAAGTGGGGGTGGTACATACATTTGTATCTGGATCAGTACTAATTGTGCGAGTGCGAAGCCTAAACTGCGCGGGGTTCGGGGCCCGCTTAAGGGACCCTGAAAAAAGAAATGGATTCTAGGCGTCCAGTACGTGGTGCGATCTGAGGCAATTTCTGACGACTGCCAAAGTTTTAGCACAAGATCATCATTTAAACATCTTTTTCGAGTTAGGAGTCATTACATCAGATGTTCTGAGCTATAGAATCAAATGTAAGCTACACATTTTTATTCAGGGACGAAAATTGTTGGGGAACGACATCAGTTCCCCGTTCCCCACCGATCGACGCCCATGGTTGGCACCGTGCTTCACAATGACGGACTTTTACACGTACATTTTATACGTAGGGCCAATGCATTATACATGCTATACAGCGTCAGTTGGTGAAATCGAAAATTCTGAGAGAGACCCTCAAACCTTTTTTAAAAACTTTTCTCTCTGCGCGTGTGTGTGTGTGTGAGTAGGCCTATGTGTTTTATGGCAAACTGCGGTATTTTTTTTGTAGGCCCTCCCCCAAGTTTTCGTAGGCCCCCAGATTTTTCCGGGCCTGCACACAACTTTGTATTAGATGCATATTTGTATCTTAAACAGTGCTTCTAGTGTCATGTGGTTTCCAGCACCCCCCCCCTCGAATTTCCATAACTGGGTAATTTTAGGACGGTTTATGGTCATTTCCAAATCACCGACACCGATTTACGCCACTGATTTGCGGGCACCAGACGGTGCTGTGCTTGTGACCTGAGGCTTGTCTAGAAGCCACATTATATAAATGTCAGAGGTGAAATAAGTACTTGTTTGTGTGCTTTTTGGTTGAACGTGATCGCTGTCACGTGATCGCTGTTTGTGTCGCATCCCGTTTTTGGAGTGAAATCCACTTTTGTTAGGATGATTTTATATCCACCGATGCTAACCGTCTGTAGAAAGTTTGTGGTCCCTGAGAATGAGTTTTTATAAACTTTTTTTCCGCCAAAAAGGGGGAATCTAGAAAAATTGGTTTTCTAAGGACGAGACGGTTCACACGTTATTTAGTATAGGTTTTCCCGGCAAACAAATTTCCTGAAATGTTTATTTACTTCTAAAATCAATCATTCATTTTCGTCTGAACTTGAAATCACGTCTTTAATCGTATTTTAATTCAACGAAAGTTCCATCGTTTTCATTGTCTGCTGTGCATTCGGTTTTGAGAAACAGACGGCCAACTACGTTACCTGCGCATTCATTTATGCAAGCATAATATACCTTTTCTAAATTGAATTCAGGTACAGCTAATTTGATTGACGGTTAAGAAACCCCTAATTGTATCTGGTGTCGATGGCATTAAAATAAAAGTGAAATAGAATGGTGAATGTTTGAAATCGCCCTCTAAAAGCGAAGCCCAAAAATTAATGCACTCATGAAAAGGAACGTGTTCCTTTTTTAAGGGAGGGCAGGCATGTCACATTTAAGTGCACACAGCACGGAAGCTCCGATTCGGATAAAAAACAACTGCACAATGCATTAGGACATCATAAAAGCCACACAGAGAAACTTTTAAAGTTAAAAGAATGGATTTCTCAGTGGCAACACAGTTCAGTGCACGTAACACAATAAATGGGAAGAATTTTTACGAATTTTCTGTCTGCTTCCGCATATTAATAATCATCTGATTGACGTTTACCCGGAAAAGTTCTGTCAGTAAATTGGCGCCGGGGGTTTCCCCATAGCGACCCCAGTGACGTGTATCATCACCCATCCGTCAGTGAATGAAACGAAGGCACGTCGGCATGGAAGATGTCAGTAAATATGAGAGACATCTCAAGGCTTCATCATGCATTTTCCATTTAAATGTCAAGGTTTTCCCTTTTTATCATGATAGCCCAGCTTCACTATTCGTTTGTGGAATGGTTATCGGTAAATCTACAAGATGAGTTAAACAAAACCGAAACCAAAATGTCGGGAACTTTGTTTTAGGGAAGTGCTGCATGTAGCACTTTCAAAATCTGTGATATAAAAGCCCAATTCACAAGCTTTCTTTTAGTACAAGAATCATTCAAATCGCTCATGTAATTTTCAAGTTACAGAATTTTAAACACAACCAGCGTTTTAAAGTTCTGACCACGGATCACAAATCATGGAGGTAATTTTGAATTTCAGTGTTTGTTTCGAACAATTGCGACACAAATTGGGAAAATTCCGACACGTATACTATAGCCTTACTTTTTTTAATGAAATTTGGACAAGATATGAATTTCTTTGTATTGATATATCTGTCCCTTAATCGAGTTGGAATTAGTTCGAGGGCCCTGAGGAGTCTTTCCAGGAAGTTAGGAGCAATTTCATTTTTGACCAAAATCAGTAAAAATTGCAAGGGGTTAGCCTTACATTTTTAATTAAATTTGGCCAAAATATGAATTTCTTTGTATTGATATGTCTGTCCCTAAATCGATTTGAAATGTGTTCGAGGGGCCCTGAGGAGTCTTTCCTGGAATTTAGCAGCAATTTCATTTTGGACCAAAATCGACAAAATTGCAAGGGTGAAAAAACAGTGAAAAGTTTCCACATGTACAAGTACCTTTTCACGAATACGAGTATGAAGAAAGGTAACTACTTTTCATTCTATAGTGAGAGTATGCCCACGAAACAAACTGTACATGTACTTAAGTACGACTTACTATACGAGACTAGTCTTGGGTCCAAGACCTTCCTGTTGTTTATTCCTCGATCACATCAATCGCGGACCCGTGCGTCAACGTACGTCCGATCACTCTCACAAACGATCGCTGATAGAGGGCGCTACCTTGAGACGAACCGCTATCATCCACGAACCGCTATCACAGGAAGGTCTTGGAGATCTCGTTCGGCGGTGCTTATGTATTTCATAGTTTTTCCTCCGACTTTCCGGGGGAGCCAATGAGCGATCAAGTTGGAAAGTGGTATGAATTATTCATGATCGTCGATGTACTAGTATATTTATATGCCCAAACGTAAGCAGCAAGCTATTATGGGCGCAGCCTGGAAAATTACACTTTTCCCGAAGCGAGTGGGCAGGCAAACGAACATATCTCGCCCGCGGAGACAGACATCAAGAGCTTGAGACTGCTTAGGCTTCAATGAATCTAAACTTAAGCGGCTACACGCATACGACTTAGCTCGATCTATATCAGATTCACTTGCCACCCAAGAAAAACACGCTGATGAAGAAGCCATGTTGATCTGAAACGTTTATGATAATGATCTGACGGGTGCATACCTGCAAATAAACTCCCATAGACACTAGTGCTAAATGCCCATACTTCAAAATTCTTTTAAAAATACTCAAAACTCTCACAGGTATTCAAGCTGCACAGAAAAATGATGATCAATGTGTCATCTTTCATTTTCTTTTCAATTTATGGTGGGTTCACCATTGACTTTTCGAGATATTTTCACACAAAGCTTAAGAAGACGACCCCTATTTTCCCCAAAGCGGAAAAGTAGCCATCTTGAAAAACGATCCCTCCACAACATGGCAAAATAGCGCCACTTTCGAGCCCAATAGCATCCAAAATGCTCAGAATTGGAAGCCCAAAGTCCGGGCCAGAGGTTCACTACCATATCTCTTCAATTCCCCAATTTGACGGCGCTCAGAACTCTCTAATATAGAATATTTTGAGGGTATAACTTTTATTCAAGAGCTTGGCGGATCGATTTACCGGTGTGCACCCTGACGATCGACGCGACGCGTGCGACCCTTAACCCTACAATGACGTCACTCAGTCACGTGCTATGAATAATTCGGCGAATACACATTACCATAATTTGGCCACACCCCCCGCCGAACGAGATATCCAAGACCTTCCTGTGATAGCGGTTCGTGGATGATAGCGGTTCGTCTCGAGATAGCGCCCTCTATCAGCGATCGTTTGTGAAAGTGATCGGACGTACGTTGACGCACGGTTCCGCGATTGATGTGATCGAGGAATAAACAACAGGAAGGGCTTGGACCCAAGACTAATACGAGACGAGTACTTAAACTCTGTTATTGACTATTTTGGGTGAGAAATGGGTAGGCTTTTCAATCACATTTCAATAAAAAAAAATCTTTGATTAAATTCACAGACACTCCATATTTTTGGTGAGAGATCCTAGACGATCGTCAACCATGACCCTACCGAAGGTGTTGGTTCTGCTGATGTTGATCTCATGCCCTCTGACCTGCGTAGGTGAGACTGGTGCAGCCTGACCGTTTCATATCTTGCGATGTCCTCAACTAAGTTTTTATGGGTATTTCTTTTTTGGGGGGGACGGCACTAGTTCAATCTAGTTTTATTTCATAACTTCATAATGAACACAAATAAAGTACGTAACTTAATTGATAAACAAGAAATAAAAGTAAATGACACAGATAAATAACAAAGATACATGGAAAGCAAAGAAGTTATGAGGAAGTTGTAAGAAGTCCAGGGACTTATGAAACACTCCATTTTACCCCACCCCACCCCCAAGAGAAAAAAAAATCCCAAGTGTTCCCGTTACGCCCAACTACCACACCCCAACCTAATTGGCAGCCTCTATGCTGTGTTGGAGAACTGTGGTTTTACATTTAACTTGCGTGTATTTATGTTTTGATGACCGAGTATTATATGTGTGGTTGCTAATTGAAAAGAAATTGTTACAAATATTAGAGGAAGGTTGCCTTTGTGGTAATTATACATAAATACCGCAGTTTGCATGTGGTTGATGTTGGATACTTCGAGCACATTATACTTCCTAAAGCAATCCTGCACTGAGTCACTATACTCCAACCCTGTTATGTATCTGAGTGCACTTTTTGGATACAAAGTATGGCCAATTTGTATGCAACTTCGAATTGTTTTACTTTTCTCCTTTTTCTTTCCCATCACCGGTTGTGGTACGCAGCACCTCCTGATGAGTTTCCTTGTATCCGACGCAGCTGCCACGAGTATTGCCCTGATGGTCAAATTTGGATTCAAAATCAATGTGGTAAGATAAACCTTTTTTTGAAAGAAATCCATGGACGACGACCCTTTAAGTTGGTATATTCGTGCTTTGTCAATATTTCGATTTTCTTTTCCGCCCTTTTCTTGCCCTGTAACTAATGCACTTGCTTGTTTGTTTTTGCAGGCCTTTATACAGCTTGAAAAAGTTGTTTTAAATAGCGCGCTTCAGTTAAGAAATTGCGCCCACTATTATTCAGAACGAATAATTCAAAAACTGAAATTTATTGATTGGTTACTTGTCGGACGATTTTTTTCGTGCGATGTCTCATTGGAAAGGTCACAACTAATGTAATGCCGGCAAAAATATCAATGCACTTTGAAAATCTTTTTTTTTTCAAGGTGCCACACCAAAACAAAAAAAAACCCCAAAAAACACCGTATACAACAACTTTAAGATCCACCATTCCACTTAATCCCCCCCCCCCCACATCTGTCACTCGCAAATTGTGAAATTATTATCTGAGTTTCTAATCTAGGGCCCTGGGCATGAATTTTATTTGGGAATATAGTATGTACAGTTTCTACTCTCTTAGATGTATGAAAAATATTTGGCATCCCTTTTTCTGGTTAATCTTAGTGAAAAGTGCACTTTTTTTAAACATAAAAAAATCCGTGCTTTTCCTTACAAATGAGGGCGCTGCTGCTGTGATGTCATTTCAGGAAGACACTGTTCAGTTAAGGGGGTTTGTAAACATTGTAAACACTTGTCAGAAACCTTCGCCCATTGGCCTATTGTCATGTAGGTCTACTGAAACAGGAACGAATCGCTAAACAAAAGAAAATTGAAATTTACAAAATTATGGCAAATTTTGTGCTATAACAACTGTAGCATTGAAGTTTTCTGCATAAAATGACATCACCCTTTTGCTCATGAATATACAAATTCACATTACATTATCATAAGCATTAGCATGAAAACCAAAAAGACACCAAAATGCCCTTAAAAATGGCAAAATTGAAAATAAATAAAGGCCAAAAAAAAAAATCGGTCTCTGGTCAGACCAAAGTTCCGGAATTGACGCGGCCACGCTGCTTTTTTTTTTTCAAGCTTGGATTGTACATACAAGGTAGGTACTATTTTGTTTTTTTGGTGTCCTCATGTACATTGGTGTCCTCCATAATTTGCCTGGGTGCTTTCGATCATTTGCCTTGGTGCAATTTTCCATTCCTTGGTGCTCTTTGGTAAAACAAATTGAGAAGGTGCGGAAATAGAGGGCGCTGTTGGAGCTACCGCGGAACATTTTGAGAAAAATAGATCGACGCGCATGATTAAAATCGACGCGCGCGCTGACCAGAGACCGACTTATTACTTTTTTTGGCCTAAAGGGGACACAAAAGTGCATTTTCAAGGACGGCATTAACAATTATATGGCCCTTTAAGGTAGTGCAAAAATACATATACGTACGTGAGTCATCATGCATGGGTGCTTTGGGACTGAGGTCAGTTTTTTTTCTTTGATTATGTTCCTCATTAATGGCACCCAATCTATGACGAAATATTTTAAACATAATGCTTATTTCCTACAACATGACAATGAATGTTGTATTGCAAAGTCAAACGGGTAAAAAGGTTGTGTATTTCATAAATCCCGGGCTACCAGATGAAATAAAAAAAAGATTGATTTTTTCGCATCCGATTTCACCGGACGCAATGTTTATGTTAACCAATCAGATTCACGAAGGAGGCCACATGGTTGTCATCATGTGACTAGTGATTATATATGACTTACCATCATGTAACAGATTATAGAACATAATGGGGCATGTGGGCGGGTAACATAGCCGTCTTACCGCAACGGTGAAATAAAACAAGTACTGCTTTCAAACGAACGAGGTCCACATAAACCAGGTAGCAGCGACGTTGTGTAGATTTGCCCACGTCCAAACAGTGCCCCCCTCTCTCTCTCTCTCTCTCTTTCTCTCTCTCTAGAAAAGAGGTTTAGAGGCATTTTGGGGTTAGTTTTATCCGTGGCAAAATGAAGAGAAACACTTAAGGGAATCATACAAAACAAATTAGGATTGAAAGAGTTTTCACAGTGTGAGTAAAGTGAGTTTTGTTCACAGGTTTTTCTTAATGACACGAAACAAAGGAATGTCCACCCTACGTATGTAACGTAGGACATGTATGGGGTGATCCGGGAAACCGGTAAAATCGGGAAGGTGTGCTGATATTATTAGTTATCTTGCGAGCGCGAGTGGAACACGGAATAATGTAGTGCGTCTGTGTCCCACATACCACGAGGCCGAAGGCCGAGTGGTATATGGGACACAGACGCACTACATTATCCGTGTTCCACGAGCGCGAGCGCGATAACGAATTTATCTTCAAGCAAACTTGACGCACAGTAAAGTTGGAACACGCATGCTGTGTAACCTACGCGCAACTTTTGAATTCACAGTGAATTGTGCAGCACTAATCGCGTCACGTAGGCTTAGAATAGCGCAATACGCGGAGTGCGGTATGGACCGTGGCCGTGCGGTATGGTTATATGTAGCACGGCTTGTTGCCATGGATCGACCAATCAGGATCGAGGATTCAAGTGTGCTTGAAGATAATACTTATAAGTGTTTACATCGAATTGTATAGATATCAACGAATGCACCTCTGGTTCGCATAGCTGCCATGCTCGTGCCCGTTGTACCAACACAGTTGGAAGCTACACCTGTGCCTGTTATACTGGCTACATTGGAGATGGAAGGTCCTGCTTGGGTATGTTTATCTTATGAGGGACAGGTTAAATTTTATCTTATACAAATTGGTTTGTTTGCAACTACGCAAGTCTGCAGACAGTGTGCATGTGAGCTGATTCGGTTTATATTGTTGATTGAGATCTCTGTAGTCTTCCTGCTTGGACACTGAAAGCATACCTCATTGTGCTTTGATACTTTCATTCAGATTTTTCGGTTTGTTGGCCGGATGTGGAAGTTTGTTTTGACTTACTGCGGAGAAGGTTCCCACAGAAAGCTTGCCGCAAATTTATATTAGGTTGAACAAAATTGCAGCAAGCTTAAATAATTATGAGTGAGATTGCACGTTTTCAATCTACATGTAGCCTAGTTGCAAGCAAATTACATACTTGCTGCAACAAGAGCTTGAAATGCTTGCACATGTAATTTGAGGCTTGTTGCCAACTTGAGCATGTACTTGCAAGCTTGCAGCAAGTTTGTGCATGTACTTGCCAGCGTGCAGCAATATTGCTATCACGCCTGACTGCAAGCTGATGCGCATCGAGTGTTGTATCACAGTTGTATTATTTCATTCTTAACTCATTTTTTATAGATATCAACGAATGTACATCGGGTTCACATAGCTGTCATACCAATGCTGAATGTACCAATACATATGGAGGCTACACGTGCGCCTGTAATGCTGGCTACAGTGGTAATGGAAGGACTTGCACAGGTATTTTCAAACATGGACAACTAGTTTGGTTTTCTCCAAAAGTAATATGCGATTGTCAAACGGCTACTTTGTTTACCCTTTCAGTGCAAAGCCACAAAATAGTTAGCAAGACGATTGTTGAATGAGAGAATGTAAATCTTTCTGAAATCACACTCTCAATTGCAATGTGTTCTTTCAAAACCAAACGTGTCATGGCAGAGCTTGAATTAAATTCAAAGTTGTTTTTCTTTAAGATATCAATGAATGTGCTGCAAATACAGACAACTGCCACACCCAAGCCCAGTGTACTAATACAGTTGGAAGCTACACGTGCTCCTGTGATGCTGGCTTTAGTGGCGATGGAAGGACTTGTATAGGTATTTTCAAACATAGAAAACGCTTTTGGTTTTCGTTGAAATACTGTTTTATGCAAAGACAGCATATTATTTGTTTATATTTATTTCAACGGAATTGCAAATAAGTATCTTCTTTTCACTTGTCACGCTTTGCTACAAGATTGCAATTTCTTGTTATTTGAAAGCTCTCCAAAAGTAATATTGATATGGGATTGTGAAACGGCTAATTTGTTTATCGTTTCATGGCAGAGCTTGAATTAAATTCAAACTTGTTTTCTTCAAGATATCAATGAATGTGCTGCAAATACTGACAACTGTCACGCCCAAGCCCAGTGTACCAATACAGTTGGAAGCTACACGTGCGCCTGTAATGCTGGCTTCAGTGGCGATGGAAGGACCTGCTATGGTATGTCCGTGTGGTGTTCTATTAGGTGCTAGTGAATTCAAGGCCGTTGCAACTTTGTACGATTAGATCAGGCGTAGTCTGACTCAGCATTTGTCAGCCAAATTTGATGCAAAGCTGCACATGTATGCGACCGAAATACTGGCTACAGTTATGGTATGATGTGCATACAGGTATGTGAGATTACCCGGAAGGAACATTACATAGGCCTATAGTTTGATTTTATATGTTGAATTAGACTTGCAAACACGATATTCTTGTACTGATTTTGCATCAATGTAGTTTTTTTTTTGGCCATTAAAAATGTTAAAGGCTAGTTTTAACTGACTATAACGAACTTGGTATCGCATAAGATAGGGCTACATTAAAGTGCTTCTTGTATTGTGTCACACTTTTCTTCTTACCTGATTTGTAATATGTATAGATATCAACGAATGTACTTCAGGGTCACATAGTTGCCATACCAATGCTGGATGTACCAATACATATGGAAGCTACACGTGCGCATGTAATACTGGCTACAGTGGCGATGGAAGGACTTGCACAGGTATGATTTTAGGTATGGGTGGTTGGAAATTGATAACCACTTTTGTGTGCAATGGGTTCCTGGACATTGAAAGCATACTTTCATTTGGCTAAAGATGTTTCGGTTTGTCGGCCGGATATCCAGGGCTTGAGGGCTATAATATCATAAAGTGTAATAGGAAACTTCTAAATTTATGTTCAATTATCAATGTTAAACGATGAATTTGGGTGCATTAAGGCTATATTTTGCATTCCCTACTTGGAATTTTGTTTTGTCTAATACTGCGAAGAACTTTCCTACAGAAAAGTAAGCTTGCCTCGAAGTTTCATTAGGTTGGTAAAAAGACTGCAACAGGCCTGATAGCTTGTGGTTGCACTCTTACATGCAAGCAAGTTGCAAGCAAATTATCAGCTTGCAGAAACCTTGCAGCAAGAGCTTGAAATGCTTGCACACGTGCGAGCCAAGCTTGAACATAATTTTAATGTACTTGCGGGCTTGCAGCAAGCTTGCGATTGCCAAACTTGCAGCAGGCTTACGCATGTACGTGCAAAATTGTGGCAATTTTTGGAATCGTCCAAGCTTGATTGGACGGTTCCAAATATATGTGTGTCAAGATCGCCGGCAAGTGTGCACGCAAGATTGCCGGTATGGTTGACTGGTATGCTTGGCTGATACGCCTCGAGTGCTGTATTATAGTGTTCTTATATTACTTTTCGTATTGTATAGATATCAACGAATGTACCGCGGGTTCACATAGCTGCCATACCCATGCTGGATGTACAAATACAGTTGGAAGCTACACGTGCGCCTGCAGCACTGGCTACAGTGGGGATGGAAGGACTTGTGCAGGTATGATCAAACATAGAAAACTTGTTGGGTTTTCGTTGAAATACGTTTGATGAAAAGACGTGCATTTTTTGGCATTTATTCCAAATGAGTCTTTTCGTTTGCCAAGCTTCGCTAAACTGATTGCAATTTCTCGTTACATGAAAGCTCTCAAAAAGCAATATTGATATGTGATTGACAAATGGCTAATTTGTTGTCAAATTTCAATACAAAATCACGAAAGTGTGCTCAATGTTTACTTGGTAGTTTACACTAATTATCATTGACTGAAGGAATGTAACTCTTCGGGGCTCTCGACCGTGGTAAAAAGCGCCCTCTGTTGTTCGCGCATAGAGCCCATACTCAACCAGATCGAGTACAGTGAATTCTTTTGAGAGATTACAAGTCGAAATCCGCACTTCTTCAAAATGGCAACACTCTTTCGCCTGTTGCAATAACACCCGTTTTTAACTGGCGTTCAGAGACGTACCGACGACAATTATTCAGAAATTTGATTTCGGTTCAAGGTTTTAAACAATAATATGACCGGCTACACACGAAAGATTGACTGTTGCAGCCATGCATTCAAAACGACCGCAGAGTTCAGTGAATACAATCGCAGTTTGTATGAATTTTTCCGAGGGAACTCATGATTTTATAATACCCTTTGCACTTGTTGTCACATCTAATGCAGGGTTTGTCCCTTTGTGATACACACGAAGAGACTGTTTGTACTTTTATTGCCTCTAAATCTAAATAACAACAAATTGTCCTCAGTGAGGGCGCCCTTTGTAAGGGGTCTATTGATAGAGCAGTTGGAAGCCTCATAATGTGTCATTACTGTGTATTATCATCAGTCATCATGCGTGCTATACATAGTGGTAAAAAAAACCCGCAACCTCATTCTTCCACTATTCAGAGACATTTATTATTAATATATATGGATAGGGAATTTTGTTGGAAGGAAAATGATAACAACAACTCCCGATTCAGTCCAGTATTTCTGATTCCAGCCCCATTTTTGTTAACCAAAGTCAGGGGCTCTAATTAGGATTATCACACACAGTGAACAAAAGGAAAAGATGGGAGTTACACTTGTTCATGTGATACTGGCTTTTCAGGAGATGGAAGGACTTACTGCAATAGTATGATAGGACTTTGTCTGAGTTTCTCTTAAAAAAGAGGAGAGCTTTTTATTTACGTACCTAATTCATAGCCAAAAAAAACATACAACTAAACATACCATCGCAGTTTGTATGAATTTTCTAGGGGAACTAATGTTTTGTAATTATTTACCCTTTGCAACTATCGTCACATCTAAGGCAGGTCTTTGTCCCTTTGTAATACACATGAATAGACGTGTCCTAGTCCGTGAGGGATAGTTTGATTGAGGTTGAGGTAGGCGACTCCGCTAACATGATATATTCTAGTACTGACTCTTGTGTTTTTTTTAACAAACGGAAATGAACTTGATCTTGTATAGAATAGGCCTTAAAGCGCCTGCTGTTTTGTGTTACTGATCTGTTCTTACCTCGATTTGCACAGATATCAACGAGTGTACTGTGGGTTCACATAGCTGCCATACCCATGCTGGATGTACAAATACCGTTGGAAGCTACACGTGCGCCTGTTATACTGGCTTCAGTGGTGATGGAAGAACCTGCATAGGTATGATTATGGGTATAGGGCGGTATTAAATCGAAAAAAAAAAGTTTTGTGTGCAAGCTAACTTTATCGTTGGGTGTAAGATTATGTTGGTATATCGGTCGGATGCTTGCTATAGGGTCAATATCATGTAGTATAATGCGAATTTTATGTTCAATATATTGTTGTTAATGAATTTGGGCTCATTTATATTTTGACCATGCTTGTAAGTATGTTTTGACTTACTTGGAATAACGTATTTTCTATGGAAACATTGAAACGTGGAGGCTTGTGTTTAATCACAGTATCTTCTTACCTCTATTTGTATAGATATCAACGAATGTACCACTGGTTCACATAGCTGCCATTTCCATGCTGGATGTACCAACACAGTTGGAAGCTACACATGCTCCTGTAATACTGGCTACAGTGGCGATGGAAGGACCTGCATAGGTATGATCAACCTCAGTGTGCAGTAGAACTTGACAACCAGTTTGGTTTTCTTTGAAATATTTTAACATGCAAAGACAGCATATTGTGTTTGTATTTCGCCCTTTGAGCCCTATCTCCTGCATCTGCAAATGTTGCAAAAAAATTACATTGCAAAATAATTGTATGTAACTCAACTGAAATTGTTTAAAATAAAAAGTGGTGAAGTAGAATATGTCCTTTGTCGAGTCCCAGCCAATTTGAAAATCCTCCTCAAATACAAGTTTATGTAACGCAAACTTGAATTTAATTCAAAACTTTTTTCCACAAGATATCAATGAATGTGCCGAAGATACTGACAACTGTCACGCCCAAGCCCAGTGTACCAATACAGTTGGAAGCTACACGTGCGCCTGTAATGCTGGCTCTAGTGGCGATGGAAGAACCTGCATAGGTATGCGATATTGCCTGGAGGGAACCTTACATAGTTTGAGTTATGTTGAAGTAGGCGACTCAGCCACGACGGTGCTCACTGCATTGACTAATGCATCCTAGCAATTCCTTTTTTGCCATAAAAATGATGTTCGGCTTGTTTTGACATACTGAGATGAACTTGATATGGGCCTGAAGCACCTCTTTTGTTGTGTATTAGTGTTGTGTTGTTTTTGAATAGATATCAACGAATGTACCGCGGGTTCACATAGCTGTCATATCCAAGCTGGATGTACCAATACTATGGGAAGCTACACGTGTGCCTGCAACACTGGCTACAGTGGCGATGGAAGGACCTGCTATGGTATGAATGACAATAAAGTTAGTTTGATATTCGATATTTGACATTCACATGCGTTTGTGCTGCGAATGTATGGGTTTCAAGTTGGATGTTCGATATATGCGATATTCACATACATTTGTGCAACGAATGTGTGTGTCTGTGTCGGACGCGGCTGTCAGTGCTTCGGTCGCTTTGCGCGTAATGAACTCGTGAACATCTCATAAGTGTGTATTCAGGGACCCCATATACCCTCTGTTTTGTCCCATAACTTCCCCTATTGAATGCAGAAACAAATTCGGGAATTCAGACACAGGGAATGTGTTTCATATTGCAATATTGGATAGTCGACATTAACACACGTTTGTACAGCGAACTAATGGTTTTTAATATCGATATTCGACATTCACATTTGTTTGTAAGCAGATGTGGATATTTTGATGTTCGATAGTCGCCTGGGTCGGTATGCGTACCTCGGGCGTTGTCAAAGGCATATCGCACATCAAAGTAGTCACCAATAGTTAAATAAACATCAAACAAACAAAAACACAATATTTTTCGAATATTTGAACATAAACCCCCCCCCCCCCCCCAAAACACACACACATTCGCTATCATTTGATTTAAATCTTAAAACGATGAATTCAAAATGAAATAAATGGGAGGAAAAATACAGGACAAACTTGGGCCAAAAACACCAATATAATGTGTGGAATAAGTTTGCTGGCGGCCTCGAATCCGACTTTGAATATAACTTTCAGCCATTATTAACCTTCGGGTAATTAAATTAGATAGCATGCGTGTTATTTGAAGTTAACCTTGTGGATTGTTTATAGATATCAATGAATGTTTCCTCGGAACTGTTGACTGCGATGTCAACGCTCTGTGCACTAATACTCCAGGAAGCTATGAGTGTGGCTGTATTGAAGGTTTCAGAGGCAACGGAAGGATTTGTGATGGTAAGACAATAACATCTTCGTACACCTGATAATTTTGGTTCAATACAGGTATCGTCATTTTGGACTCGCTTATGTGCTAATATTTGTTTTTGTTTACAATTCTTTTCAAGAAATCAATGAATGTTCTGAAGGATCTGATGACTGTGATGATAGCAACTCAGTCTGTAGAAACACAATTGGAAGCTTCACATGTGACTGTAAGACCGGCTACACCAGAGGATCAGGAAGGACCTGCATAGGTAGGGTTCCATCAAATTTGAAGAACCAATACGCAAGGCACATTTCATGAAACAAACCTTCATACACTCATGATCTGCGGTATATTTGGAACATATGTCGACAATGTGCTTAAGACCAGGACCGCTTTTAAGAGGTTTCGACCAGCTGTCCACGCAGAAGGCAATGTTAGGCCTCAGAGCAGTCACTGTAATTGTTGTCATATTATTTCTTTATAATATAGATATCAACGAATGCGCTGTAGATAATGGCAACTGCCACGCCCAAGCCCAGTGTACCAACACAGTTGGAAGCAACACGTGCGCCTGTAATGCTGGCTATAATGGCGACGGAAGGACCTGCTATGGTATTACCCTGTGGTTTATTTCAGTTCTTACAAATTGAAACCCTGATCAATTTAGATCATAGCGGGCTATACCACCGCGACTCAACAGTTATAGGCCAATCTTGATTTTAGTTACAACCTTCCCGGAGTTTCAGTCAAATATGTCTAAGGCTCTAGAAGAGGAAAAAAACCCACTTGCGATCACTATGTAAGGAGAATGTGAATCAAGGCATTCATACAAAAGTAAGAGTGAAGTCTTTCATATCTTGACGCCCGAGATAGATTTGTCTGCGGAATCTACATCAGTCTTATTAGAATCCAATTCTCAAAATTTTATTTTGTGTGTGTGTCTGTGTTTTTTTTAAGAAATCAATCCATGTGACCCAACAACAGTTGATTGTCATGTCCGTGCTTACTGCACGGTCCCCACGCTGGGAAGTTACTTGTGCATCTGTAATGTGGGCTACACTGGGGATGGCAGGACCTGTACAGGTAAAAGGAAAAGTCAATAAAACAGTTGTGATTGTGTGCTACTGCTCTACCAGTTCCGTTGAATCGTTGATATTGTTGATCGGCTTATTTATTCAATTTAATGAACAAGACACATAAGCTGACACATGATCGAGCTGTTTTGGTTACATTTATGGCGAACTATGTATTTTCTAATAAATTTTAACTAATAAATTTTGTAGAAAAATTGCATAAAACAAAAGGGATAGAGGGTGGGAAGAAAATTGCTGAAGTCAGTGCTGCTAAGTGTTGATCCCAAATGAAGCTGATATCCTTTCCATTTTATACATTATGAACCAATTCCATGGTACTTTAAAAGCATTACACTCTTATTTCATGGAAATCACCTCCTAATGTAAGGCCTTTGGCTTGTTCTACGAAATTTTCGGGGGCCTACGAAAATACCACAGTGTGCCAACAGGCTTTCGCAGCCACCAGTTTGGCCTGGCTTGCTTTAGAACAACGTACCATCAACATGAAATTGGTGCTGCTGCCTAGCGCGGATCAGCAGGACCTACGGAAACAGCGTGATGTGTGTGGGGGACCTCTTACGTGTCGCTCCCCTTAAAAATACAAAATTTGTATAATGCCTATATCTTGCTTTTCCTCCTAGACATAGATGAATGCTCCAGGGGAACAGATGACTGTGTCGATAGTAGATCTGTCTGCTCAAACACCGAAGGAAGTTTCACTTGTACCTGTAAGCCAGGCTACACTAGGGGACCTGGAAGGACTTGCATAGGTAACGAGTTTGGGGTTGAACATTTCTTACTTTTTTACCAACCCAAAAGTGCTGTCGTAAGAGTTGAGGTTTTAACGTTGTCCTCATTTCTTTTCTATAGATATCAACGAATGTGTACAAGGATCTGATGATTGTGATGACACCACATCAGTCTGCCATAATACGGAAGGAAGCTTCGCGTGTAACTGTAAGGCTGGCTTCGTTAGAGGAACTGGGAACATTTGCTTAGGTAATAAAGAAAAAAAAATTTGTTTTTCTTTTAGATCCAATGTTTCTCAAGTGCTGAATATACGTATCGTGACAGTTTGTAATAATTGTTTTATTGTTCATATTTTCTTTAGGTTCCGTGACTCTCAGCAGAGAGTAGGTTTGAGACAGTATATTATTTATTTGTTTATTACTTAATGTATTATATCTTGTATTCTCAGATATCAATGAATGCAGCCTCGGAATTGATGCTTGTCACGTCAAGGCTGAGTGTTCTAACACTCGAGGGAGCTACGGATGCACGTGTGATGCTGGCTACACTGGCGACGGAATCAATTGCGAAGGTTATATCTATGATCTTTGCGTCAGTTTTTAGCGTTAAGTGCTTTGAGTTTTTTGTAGGACATTTTTAACTTTTGATTCCTTTTCAGGAGTGTTCATGTAAGACTGCTCTAATTGTTCTAGCTAGAGTTTTTTGTTGTTGGAGGTTTTGACTTGTTTTAAGTAGTGGGCAGATCTTTCAGACAAGTCATGAAAAGTAAAAGGCCTTTTCATAGATCGTCAGCAATGGCGTATTACAACATGTATCCATGGTTATTTTCTGGAGAGTACAATCAACGGTTATAACAATAAAAAAGTTACTTTTGCTTTCCTCTCAATTTCGAGCGGACAACCCATCAAATTATGTACCGATGCCTCGTGACGCTAATAGGTGTTCTTGGCATGTATGTACAGAAAGATCGGTTTGAACGTTTATCATTAATTCAAGACTTCAAGTAGTGTTCACTCATTGTATAGATATCAATGAATGTGATGGAGGGAGCCATGATTGTGATGAAGGAACCTCAGTTTGTGCCAACACGGACGGAAGCTATGAGTGTGGCTGTAAGGCTGGCTATACAAGTGGAACTGCACGGACTTGCATAGGTACGGTTGAGAGGTTGTACAAATTATCGGTCCATTTGGGCAATCTCTTTTAATAGACCCCTCTTTATAGGACAGGTTTTGTTGGTCAAATTCAGTGACAATGAAAGCACAAAGACGTGTGACATTTGATGCTATGAGCTCCGTGCGCTACCAAAAGAGGGCGCCCTTTTACCTAGCAACGACGTCCCATAGGCGGTACATTTCGCTGGTTGACGCGCACCGTTCCTTGTGTGTGACGCACGTACACCAGGGGATTTGTTCTATGTACACGCAGTGGCCGCGCACCCCCAACTGTACTTCCTTTGCCGGGGAGGGGGTACTTGTGAACGGAGCGGGTAGGGGTCCATGATAATTACCATCACGTACAATACACTCTAGGGCCTGTTTGAATTGGCTGAGTTTGTCTGTTTTATCCATTTTGTTGCACAGATATCAACGAGTGTTTCCTTGGAACTGTTGACTGCCACACAAACTCAGAGTGTATCAATACACTAGGAAGCTACGAGTGTACATGCGATGCTGGCTATAGAGGCGATGGAAAGAATTGCTGGGGTGGGTTATGTTCGTGACGAGCACACTTTTGTCTGGTTTGGTTTTCAAGATCAAATAGAAGCTCGAGGTACCACTAAGCCGAGTGAAATTGCCAAACATTTCTTGTATTTAAAGTAATTTCTTTTAATGCAGACATCGACGAATGTATTTTGGGAAGTCATGGTTGTCACAATAACGCCGAATGTGGCAACACACAAGGAAGCTACGCGTGTATAACCACTGCCTTGTGGGGTACTGGAACAATGGGAGGTACCCCAAAAGGAATGCCCACCGATTTGCGGGGTACCGTTTTGGTACCCCACAAGTTTTTCACGAAATAGATATATGGATTTTACTCAAAAATTAGGAATTTCTAAGGTGGGTTGATCCGTCGCAAATGGAAGAGTTTTAGAAAAGGGATATTAAGTCCGAATTTCAGCCCAGGAAATTAACTATGGTTAAAATAAGAGCATTTTGACATAAGTGTGCGACGTTGCAAAATTTTAGTACACGAGAACAAAGGAAGTACCCCACATCTATGCCTATGTAAGCATGTGTGCGCGGTAATACTAAGGTTACACGATTTTCAATGTCAATGCAGGCCATGCATCTAAGTGGAAGCAGACCATTCTGACTGAATGACCGTATTCAACTGAAGAAACACTTTCATGTCCAGCATGGTGCCAGGTCTGGACCAATTATAGGGTTAGAACCAAATTACTAATATTTCTTTGAGGAAACTGTAGAACAATCGGTCAACTCAGCAAAATTTGTCCACAACTTTTCCTATAGATATCAACGAATGTTCCGAAGGAATTGATGATTGTGATGACAGCACCTCAGTCTGCCACAACACAGATGGCACCTTCACGTGTGACTGTATGGCCGGCTACACTAGAGGATCGGGAAGAACCTGCATCGGTAAGATGGCAGAACTGGCAGAGAAATGTTTCATGTTATATTAAGTTCTTAAGTTTTGGAATTCGCCCCCCCCCCTCTCAACATTTTCCGCGATAGCCTCTAAAAAAATAAATTTCGCGACCCGAGCTGTTATGACTTTTTAGCCTCGAGCTTTGCGCTTCTTTTGATACCAAAACCATAAAAAATCGGACCACGGGTTGCCGCGTAGCGAAAAATATTCGTGGAAACTGAATTTTTGCATATACGTCGTGTACACAGAGCAGAACTGCCATTCGTGCATATGAATAATTAATTAGCCATAATTCCAAAGTCCTTTAACCTATAGTCATGAAATTTCGTGGGTATGTTTAGGAAGAGTTGCTCTATGCATGTCCTGAGTTTCAAAATTGTTCGTCACTCGATGGCCGAGATCTTAGGGGTGGGGGGCGGAATCTGCCCCCCCGGCTGAGAGATGGTCAAAATAAAACGGCCCCTTTAGGGTTAAGTATTCCCTTCTTCTGATTATCTTACCGCATGTGCTATAAGTGCTATATGCCAGAAGTATAAGAAGTACTCAACCGTCCAATGTGTTAATACACATGTCAAACTAAATTCCACACCTACTTCACTTTTAAAAACATCTGGGTCACATTGACCCGGAATCCAAGTATTTGGCTCAACCCTTTCCCGAGTCAAAACTGAAACTTTTCCGGGTCACAATGACACTTTTTCAGGTAAAACAATGAGTGTCATTTGACCCCCCAAAGTGTCTTTTTTTACCCTTTTTTTGCCAATTAGAACCTGGATTCCGGGTCAATATGACCCGGATGTTTTGAGAGTGCAGATGAGAGACTGACCATATCAAGAAATGATGGGTAACTGATCTTTTGGCGGCCGCGCCGATTGATTCATGATATGAGGCCAGATATCCTATCTACAGATGACCCACCTTTAGCAAAGCAACATTTGTTTTTATTGAAAGCACCGGTCTCTCGCTATGACATTCATTATTTCCCTTCACTGTCCCAAACACCAATTATTCTGGGTATTGTATATATTTTACTTGCAGAAATCAATCCTTGTCAACCAGCACCAACTGAGTGTCACGTGCATGCTAGCTGCATCCTCACCTCACCGGAAACATACACCTGTAGCTGTAATGTAGGCTACACTGGGGATGGAATCACTTGCAGAGGTATGATCCTTATGCACGAGTTGGCCATATTTGTCATGTATTTCATGAACTATTAACTGTTGAATGTCAGCTCTGCGACGAGATGATAGAAGACAATGACGATAGTTGCTTTAGATTAGGTAAAGTCCGCTCTGGGCCTACAGGTTTTCAGTGTTCGTCCACCTCTCATTGAGATGGCTCGTCCTGATTTGCATCCGATAGCCCGTCCAACATCTTCTTTTAAATGACTTGGATTTTAATGACTGCAAGAATGAATACACCAGTGAAAGAGATATCGTTTCGGTTTGCGGTAACACCATGCCTGTCACTCAGTAGATATTTAGTTCTGATAAGAACTTGTCCTGCTTAGTATCAACTTTCGGTAAGTACCTTTTAGTTCTGATAAGAACAGTCCTGCTTTAAGTTCTTAAAGAACTTGTCTTTGGTCTCAACGTTTCGACTAGCCTGCTCTAGTCATCGTCAGGAGACTGAAAGAAATACTTTATATGTGCAGGATGGGTCTGTTTAGCGATGAGAAATGTTGGCTTTTTGTATAATTTAATTATCGATGGACTGTGCGAACTTCAGAGGTCACTTTGTTCTTTTTGCAGAAATCAATTAATATTCTCAAAGAACTTTAAATTGTGTGGCATTGTTGTAGTCGATTCCATCACAAGTCCTCTCCATTCACAATTAAGTCCAGTCACAAGTCCTTTCATAAGTCCAGTCTGACTGAATAAACAATGACAAAGGAATGCTTTTGAATATAGCTTCTGAACATGAGAATGAAGATTCGTAATGCACTTGTTTTCAGCTTACGGGGACGTGCAGGCACTTTTTGTATACTTCTTTTAAGTTAATGGCAGCGACGTCACTCAAGAGTGTTTGAAAATATTACCGCGCAACAAGACGGCTCAACCATGCTTGGTATATAAGGAGCCATTTCTCGTGTGTGTTGTACATGGTGATTTGATAAAAAGCACGCAGTCCCTACAACTTTTGAAATAGAGCCCTGCATGGATCTGTGGAACAAAGTCGATCGAACGCAACCGCAATTCAAGTTCCTTGCTGCCATTAAGTAGTGTTGTCCCCATATAGCCTTCGGGTCCTATTATTAATAATTACATTGTTTGCAAGGCCCTTCAGAAAAGTAATAGAAGGAATTCGGATTTGTTTTTCTAGATATCAATGAGTGTGCTCTTGGACTTGATGACTGTGATGGCAGCACCTCCGTCTGCTCAAATACAGAAGGAAATTTCACTTGTAACTGCAAGCCGGGCAACACTAGAGGACTTGGAGGGATGTGTGTAGGTATGTTCGACGCACTGATTGTTGAATGTAGTCTGAAATTTTGTAACAGAAATTATAATATATAACTTACGGTTTATGTTTAGAGACTTCGTACACAATTTGGCCGAGTTCATTATATATATACATACCAGAAATATACTTTACATAAAAACTAGAAGTATAGGCCTTGGTTATACAATCGGCAACTGTTGATATAGTTTTGTGCATTTTGTTCTTAATTTGAAGCAATTTCCGAACCTGTACGCCTATCTGCGCCAGTGATCTTGAAAGGAGGAAAGGAATCTCCCACTAGCTTCAAGGTGTCTTTGAAGCCAGCAGATGAAAGTTTGGCCAATATCAGGTGACAATAATACTGATGATTTTATTTGTTTAAAGGTACACATGCAGGCGATGATTGTTTACAGTCAAAACATTTCAATTATTTTGTAAATTTTCTGTTGTATATGCAGTTGCTATGATTTTGTTGTGAAGGAACTGCTAGGCGATGAAGAGATCAGCGACATGGATCCTGACAGAGACTACCCTCCGGAAACCATGGTAACGTACGAAGAGGCTCAAAACACTCCTGGGGAACCTTATATCGCATGGGTTAAAGAAGGGTAAGTTGGACTGTTCTTTTTTTTCTGCCTCGAGAAAACGTTATTTTTTTTAAAGTAATCTGCAGTCTATTTCAGTGAACCTTCAAGATTTTGAGTTAACTCTGTAAGCCTGAAACCAAATTCAGAATCCACTACATTATTAATTACAGATTACAACGTACATGCTTCGGCATGGCATTAGCATTGTCACCCAATGGTTTGGCTTTTTGTAAAGTAATAAACTTAAATTGCCGATGTTGACATTTTGAAACTTGTTACATTTTATTACACTGATATAGGTTCTTCGCCTAAAAATATCCATATATGCTCGTGATGCATTTTTTATCTTTACTTGTTCGACGTGGGTTTGCTATCACGCTTTGTTTTGAAAGGGACGAGCTTGATGCACCGGAGACTGTAGAGATTGGCTCGGGAAGAGTTTCCAGATGCCGGGGAGATGGCTCTAGAAGGAGAAAGAGAGCGACTATCTACTATCACATTGGCGACAATGGACCGCTGAAAGCCAATACTTGGTATACAGCTTTCCTGCGGGTGTATGTCATAATGGCCAATAGGGTGAGTACTTATATTGCCGCAGTAGGGTTAGGCAGTGATAAGCATTTATTCGTTTCGGTGTAGCATATCATGATTGGACAGAATATTGACGTAACTAATTTATTTGGCTTCCACATCCACAGGAAGTGTACTTCTCAAGCTCGTTCATGTCGCCTCACAAAACAGCAGGTGAGTGCATGCAATTATGAAATAAAATGATGCCGATAAATATTGTTTATGATGAGGGATTCTACTTAAGTACCGGAACTCACTATGTATCCATTTGTCAACTACTTTCTATAAACCTTAAGTAGATGAGGTAGTTTGGTCGTAAACTCAATAAATAAAGCAACGGAGAAGCAGTTTTAACTTCAAGGACAACAATACAAATTTAATTTTAAAAAAATCCAATGAAATATTTACAAAGAATACTTACCAAATAATCAAATTCAATCAAATTATATGTTGCCTCCGATGCCAGTGCCTGAGACGACTGATACACCTACTACCATGATCATCATCATATCTGCCTCCGGTGCTTTCTGCCTGTTCCTCATCATTTTAGTCATCATTTGTGCTGTGAGGATAAGGGCGAAGCGCCGTACAAATAATAATGAGCCAGACAACAGGGACATAGAATTGGTACGTATGAAGTATAATTGTCATTTTTGTCGAATAAACATCAAGTTGAATCGTAGATCAACACATGTTGGTTGTTGTATGGTCTGTACTTTCTCAGTCAATCGAAGTATACATACAAGTTCCAGCATCTTGTGTAAAACTGTTCACACTATTTCGTATCGTACAGATAGAGTAGTTATCTTATCTCTAATCGTAACTTGTTCACTTCAACACAGTTCTGAAGACTACTTTGTTGCAGAGGAATGAACAAAATCAACGGATGTTAGGCAGTCTGAAGACCTTTCTTTGTAATTGTATATTTTTATACATGTATAAGCCTATAGAATCTTAAAGGTATAACAACCTCTTTGCTATCAGAAACAACAGCAAGCTCTTTGTTAAAAGAGACACATTTTATGTATTACTTCTAATTTGTTTACTGTTGGCCTATGCCTTTTCACCACATTCACACCTGTATTTATACACCTGTATTTACACATTTACAGAGTGGAGTTTGCCACGGAACTCCAGCGGAAGCGAAAGGTATAGATAGTCCAGTGTACGAAGACGTAGGGCTGCCGGCCTGGGCTGCCAAATGGCAGATTCCATGGAATAACCTGCTCATTGATGACTGTGTACTCGGAGGTGGATTCTCTGGGGAAGTGAGATCCGGAAAAGTTAAAAAGGGCGGAAAAAACACCCCATCGGCTATCAAGATTGTGAAAGGTAGCATAGACCACGCAAAGTATATTGAAATATAACCATAGCAGTACCATAGGAGATTCCAGTGATTTCAACTGTGGTATTGAAAACATAAGTTCTATACCAATTGGTTAAATAATTTTCCTTGTTTTCAAAACTGTATATTTCATTATCGATTTCCGGTTTTATAGCACATTTTGTTTGCAGTCTCTGCTAATGCATGACGTGGTAGGCGAGTTGGAAACCAACAGATTATCTGCTGGGTCATTTCTGTTCACTACTGCCATTGCATTCCTGCTTTCAAGTTTTGGAGCGATTGTGTTTCCCAGGAGCAGTGACGATTGATTTCTTATGACTGATTTCATGATTGTGATTTTCATATTTTTAGGACGTGTCTCCCTGATAGAAAATCGAGATTTTATGGAGGAGTTTCGTAACATGACCAGCATCGGCCACCATCCCAATATTGTAGCACTACTCGGTGCCTGTTATCATGAAGGTAGGCCGCTCATATTATAACATGCGGATGGTGGAATATTAACTGACTTTTTACTGAGACAGTTCAAGGTACCGGTAATTACGTGTGTACTCGCTAATGAAGCCCGTTTGCATCATTTACTAGATGTCCTGTACATCGCGATGGAGTACCTTCCCAACGGTGATCTGCGCAGCTACCTGCGCACGGCTCGCGCGCAGTCCGAGTCTGGTGGGGGCGCCCTATCTTCGGGCCAGCTGATCAGCTTTGCCCTGGATGTTGCCAAGGGGATGAAGCACCTCGCCAAGTCAAAGGTATGTGGGCATTTTCAATTCTCAAGGGTCAAACTTTGGGGACGAATTAAGAATTTTTTAATGGGAAACATAAGGATGCATGTTAAGATTTTTCACCAGAAACAAAAAGATGTCTCATAGCATCTCCCAGGTTTCATCTGGCAATTGTTACATTTTCTTTAACGTCTTGTACTATAAAGCAATTGTTCTTTGACTCAATTTACATCTTACAACCTTAGACACCGTTCTTCACAGAAAACTGCCCAGGTCCTAAACTTCTTATAAACTCATATGATAATGATGTCAAAGGTCACATTCCAAGGTCAAAGGTTACATACCAAGGTCAAAGATCATAAGAGGTCAAGTTGTCAATTAGGCCGAAAATGTAAAATTGGTCTCATTTGAAAAGTTGAAGATGTCAAAGGTCACACACCAAGTTCAGATTTAATTTTACAGACCACATCCTCCAAGCCTAAATGCGCGACTGTTGAGTCTTCACTTCATGCTGCAATTCAGTGTAGGCTTAATGTTTCTATAATTATTAGCAATTCATATAATTCCACCCTCATTACTACCCACAATTGTTTCTACACTGATCAGGGCCCTCTCATCCTCATTATACCACCCCTTGCCATTGCCACCCTTTAATATACACCAAGCAGTCTGGCCCTGATTAGTCACTCTTTCGAAAAAAATCAAAAAGAAAACAGGCGATACGCGTGGTTCGAGAACCACCTTGTTTGACGCAGTTGTTATTTTCCCAGATGAATGGAATTTTATGAAGTCACTGTGATAAAACTTCACGACGTTGGTTCGAGAGATGAACGTTTTTCTTTAGAGCTACCGAAAAGCACTTTTAAACATTGATAGGGCTAATTACATATACAGCAAGTGAAGGATGAAACAAATTCCTTTCCCTCTGTTTACTAAAATAATATTGATTATACCCAACCATATCATACACTCAGGTAATTCATCGCGACTTGGCAGCCACCAACATTCTACTAGGGGAGGGTTTGGTGGCCAAGGTGTCTGACTTTGGTTTGTCCCGAGAAGAGGATGTCTATGTCGAGACGTATACTGCGGTAAATTTGTCCTCAATATTTGAATCGATGTTCACGGTTTGAGATTGTTTTCACTCTGAAATAAGACAATTATAAGTGAAATTCCTTCAATTGAATAGGCCTAGATTGCATTTTCACTCCTAATTCGACGATTTTATATCAAGGTATTCAAAATTCAAAATTTAAAAGATTGGAGTGATTTTCACTCTAATTCGACTCCTTTCAAGCATCATTCTTTGAAGTTTGGAGAGGAGGAGTGCCGCACTCTCCTCACATCTGCTATCCATGTCCACGTTCATCGAGTCCGATGACAATTACTGGATTATTGTGTGTGATTGCATGTTGATATATAATTTGTGATTTTCAACAGCTCCGTATTCCAACTCGCTGGCTGGCCATTGAATCCCTGACCCATCAAATCTACACAACCCAAAGTGATGTGTAAGTTTTGTTGTTTTTTTACCGAGATTTGACAAGTGTATTGCCGGTCACGAAGGCAGCCGTCCTTAAATACCCCAATGCCTGACTGACTCATTGACTGACTGACTGATTCAATAACTATCACTTGCAAGCAGTGTAGTGTTATCGGTTACTCCTTAACACCACTGAATGGCTAGATCTGGTCCATTGTGTAGACCAGACGCATGACAAGATTTCGTGTGAGCAGCCGTTCTGAATCAGTTGATTAGAGTTTAGCGCCCTCTTGGATCTACTTTAATTGGCTTGCCTTGTCTAATTGTTTTAGGTGTTAAGGGGGTAACATGAGGGTCAATATATGCGGACTGTTTTGCATTATTAAGCTTTAAATCGACCGTTTGATCCAAGGTGCATGTACATGTAATTCTTGTTATATAACGATTTATATGTTTTTAAAATTGTCATCAATGTGGGATTTTTTTCGGCAGAAATAACTACAGCCAGTGATATTTTCGTTTATTTGCTTTATTCGAATGTTCGACGTCAGGTGGTCCTTTGGAATTCTCCTGTGGGAAATCGCCACTTTCGGTAAGTTTGATTCTTGGATAAAGTTGTAATCCTTCTGATGCTCTGTTAAGATAGCAAGTGTGTAGACTTTACGATGTAATCGGGAATTTGTTCTATTTGTGTAGGTGGAACTCCCTATGCATCTATTAAGGGCATGTCTTTGACAGAAAGACTCGAGTCAGGATACCGCATGGAGAAACCAAGTAACTGCGACGATGAAATGTAAGACAGTGGACCGATCTAAACCCGATCTTCAATGGCGTCAACATTATTAGTCAAACGGATTTCACCAAATTTGCAATTTCCAAAATTTCAGATCTTTATGTTCTGTCTCATATTGATGTCTATTTCTGAATCATCTTCTGCAGAAAGTATCCATTCTCCGTTATCTTAACTTCCCCGTACTTATTAAAAAAAGACATAGTCAGCACCTAATTTGTGGTTCTTGATTGATTGACCACTTGACTATCAGATAAAATACTGGAAGGCAAGACCAACTGATACAATGCTAGTTTGTCCATATAGTTTTTAAGGAACACGTTTGTATAATAAATGCAACAGCAGTGGTTCTTGTCAACAGCGTTAAATGATATCAACGCACGTATAAGTGTTGCACACCCTTATGCAGAATGCATTATTAAAGTTACATTTAAGTGGTTCTGTAAGAGCAATAGCTCTGCACTATTACATGATAGGAAGAATAACGATCGGGAAGCTTAATTATAAAGGGTACAAAGCTAGCTATGTGCACCGGAAATAACTATATTTTAATTATTTTGGAATTGCACTGTTTTGACTCTGTTGTGCTATTGATAAGCTCAGTGATACAACGCATAGTTCAAACTTCTTCCTGCCTTGCAGCTATGCTATGATGCTGCAGTGCTGGAATGAGGATCCCAAGCAAAGGCCTACCTTCGCAAGCCTGGTTACTACTCTTGGGAAGTTGGCCCAAAATGACAAACGACACGTAAGTTACTATGTCATAAATAATCTCAGGAAAACCTACAAAGTAGCAATATTTTCAATTTCAGAAAAAGAAAGTTGAATATTCAACCTGAAATGTCCTGAGGCATTTTGTTTAGCCCAGAACCAATAGAAATACTATAGGTAGTCTCAGTGCTACTTCATTTGCGTTGCGAAAGCGAACTTGTGACGTCACCGATGCAAGGCAAGTATTTGCGCTGCCATCTTGAATTAGTCAGGCAAAATAATTTCAACTTGGCCAAATTTCGTTGCGCATTGTTCTGTGTCCAATTTGTTTCGGATTCATATTCACGTCAAGTGTGAATCTCCACGTATTCTCTTCATGTGAGTACAGTATTAAAGAACCTTGCCTATGAACACACTGCAATGCTTCGTCAAACGTGAGATTAAGAAGTTAGTTCAGCCACTGCAATCAAAAGTTGAAAATGTCCATTGTGTTTCTTAAACTTGTGTATGTTTCCCCTCATATCAATCCTGTTACTCCTGAATTGATTCCCACCACGAAACGTCAGTGAGACATAAGTTTCCGGCCAATATATTATTTTCTAAAATTAACTGCCTTCGTTGTATCCCGGACACAGCACTGATCGGCCTCAAGCCAGAGTTACAACCAAATTAGTTTTTTTTTAAAGAGTGCGGCATCTTCAACAATTAATTTCTTCTTTCTACCTACAGTCATGCATTGCGGTTGACCCAGTCTATTACAACACTTTCATCATTCGACCGGAGTTTGACGATAACTAATCCTACCAATCTACTGGATATACTCCAAGGCGAAAGTGACATCTCGCTTATACCCACTCTCGCTTAAACCTGTGACGCCCCAACTATGGCATCGTCCCAACTAAAGTTTGGACAGTCCCAAGTATTTGTTGGGGCAGTCTTTATCAAAAGTTGATTTTTACAGAGAATTTTTAACTGACCGCTCAGTTTACACAGAATTGTTTATATGAGTTCGTATTTCTTAAGCGACATTTATAAATGTTAATTCCTTACCTTGTTTAATATTGTTTCTTTAACTTGTTATCTCCCTATACCCCATTAAAAACATATCTGGTTTAATTGTTTACCCAGAATGTGGCATGAGTAATTGATGATTTTTACACGGATTTTAAAATACTTCTTTTAATGAGGATATTTAAATACAGGATATTTTCACCCTTTGGTTCATTCGATTGAGGATAAATAACCCGGCACTTGTTCACGTGTAATCCTTATTCGAGTGTTATAGGTCTACACGAAATTAAGGTCACTATATTTTCTGATTACTTTTATTTTCTGATTACTGTTGAACACAGAGTGTTTGCATTTGTAACTATTTAAACATATTTTTTTACACATTTTACTCAAGTTGCGTGTAATAATAATTTTTTACGCAAAAATTGGGGGAAAATCGCAGACAATTTTTGACAATTTTAATTGATTATTTTTTTGTTCAGTAGCAGGATAATTACCAGAAACAAATCTTTAAGCAGAAGGTTTTTTTGTTTCCATAGGCCTATCTGACAACGTTTTACACAAAGAATGATGGTCTTTTTTTCGTGGTACAGTTTTAATTACGCAGATTTGTTTTACCTGATGTGAAATTACAAAAGAATGTGAATCCTTTAATTGTATACGAATAATTTGGTTATACACATAATTTTTTATAATTTGTTTACAAAGTATTTTACTCGGTCCTAGTATGCAGCTTATAAGATTTTGATTACACAGAATAAGCACTGAATATATCCAGTATTATTAGGAGTTTTGGCAGCCCGACCCTAGAAATTCCGAGCATACATCACGCGTTGTATTCAAGGTATGGTCGGAATATCCTAGGTCAGAGTGCCAATGTCCCAAAGACTGGATTCGATTCATCTGTTGATGAATGTCGTCTGACCTCGTTTTGGTGCCATCCAAGATCTCCTATTAGACGTTTTGATCGCTTATTCACAGACGATAACGAGTCCATTAACCGGTGCGTTTTACGTAATATTTATGTCACAGGGAAGCATTATTTGAATATATTGTTTAAATACTTATTAGAATAATTATCATGCGAGTATAGATGGACTCTCTTTACATGGGAATGTTCTTTGAGTATTTTGAGCTTTGAGCCCAAATACTCTTCTCTTACAAGAAACTGTCAGCCGAGAACTTTGCGTACACAGAATATGCTGAGCATATTGCTCAAACAGAATAATAGGAGAACTCGAATTTGTTGAACAGAATAACAAGACTTTGATAATTGTTCAAACGGAAAACTAATTACATTATACAATTTATATTAAAGTATTATCTCAGTTAGCGTTTACGCAGAATGTTTACCTTACTACTCAGTTTACAAAGAATTGTTTATGTGAATTTGTATTGCCAAAGGTATACGGCATTGATATCGAATTACAAACATTCAGGCATCATTCTTAATGAAAACAGTAGTTCACATGAATTATCGTTGGAGGTGCATGCTATAGATGAATGATAGGATAATTCTCTGAACATTTCGAAGTGTTTGTTTCGAAGGGCTTATCTGAGTACACGAGATAATTAACATATACAATATATAGGGACTTAGCGCGACATCACTATCCGAATAGGATTTGTTTACACAGAATGATTGTTTGAGTGACTACTTTGTTTACATACATTTACTATTTGAGTATATTGGTGATACACACGTTTATCTGAGTACTTATCTCGAAATATTATTTGAGTGTATGTTATATTTACTTTTTTTGAGAATTATTTCTTTGTGCATAATTATTTCCCGTGAGTAATAATCTGAGACCTTATATAATACGCAAATTTGGTTTGTCTGGGTGATTTGTTTACAAATAACTGTTGTATGTTAACAATGTTTAATATTGTTTCTTTAACATGTTATTTCCCTTTATCTTTATACATTTAATTAATAGATAATGCATTTGTAACTATTTACGCATATATTTTTACACAATTTACTTCCGTGTAATATTATTTTGGGAAACCTGTTTTCGTGGAAATGGAGCAATTACTTTCTTTTGTTTTCGCAGGTGGTTTTCTTTGTTTTCATATAATTATCTGAAAACGTGTTACACAGAATAATGGGTTTTTTTTCTTGGTACTTTTTTTTTTAAAGGAATCTTTTCAACTGATACAAAATTACAAAATTATTTGAGTACTTTGAATGTATACGCAACTTATCATCCATGTATTTTTTGTAAACCTTGTTGTAGAAGTATTTTTACGGATCTTATTATATGTAGTTTTTAGATCTTGAGTACACAGAATTTGCATTGAATATATCACACAGTATACACTAATAGAACCGAAAGCCGAAAGTACCCCTTATTACACATTTGCCAGCTTATTTTGAAATTACAGAAACTGTAGATGTTAGAAAAATGCAAATTATTAAAAGAAATTCAGGTAGAAACATCAGAGATTCAGTTTTTCCGTCATTACATTACGAATTGCAGATGCAATGAGGTTTACAGGGTGTTTTAAAAACAAAAGGAAACCCAACTTCAAAGAATGAGTATGGACAGACGATATGTTTACTGGCTATAAAACTGGTATCATCTGAAAGCGTAATCTATATGCTTTGCAATGATACTGTGTTTATGCTTTCTGAGTCACGCATCGCTGAGCATCATTGTCTTGAAAATCAGATGCAAAAATGCAATTGGCTCACTTTCATGTCAAACACAATAGTCATGGTGTGCATGAGAATAAGTATTCAAGAAGAAGACACGAGTGCACAAAAAGAAACCAAAAAACCAAGTCGAGCTGGTTTCAAAACTTGATTTTATTGTTTGTCATGAATTTTTCGTTTTGACCAAGCCACGTTCAAAACAATATGCCATTTTTCCGACATTTCCGTAACAAAAGGCACAACGTGCCCAGCGGATTTTATGAAAGTGAACCAACTGCATTTTTGCATCTTATTTTCAAGACAATGATGCTCAGTGATGCATGACTCAGAAAACCTACACACGATATCATTGAAAAGCATGGAGATTGCGCTTTCAGATGAAACCTGTTTTATAGCCAGTAAACATACCCGTCTGTCCATACTCATTCTTTGAAGTTGGGTTTCCCCTTTTTTGAAAATATATCGGACCACAATCTCTTTCCCAGGGTTGTGTTTATCTCACTCTGGCTCACACACCCTGTGAGGTCACTGGCTAATCCCAAATTCTGAATTATAGACTTTGGCAGCCTTTCATTCTTTTTTAGTTTTTGCCTCTCCAATTCATAAACGTTGTTCATTGTTAATATGACATTTTGCTACTTTTGACATAATAGGGCCGATTCTATAGCAAACAAACACCATCCACACTGAGTATACAGTGTTTATACGTCGGCGAAGGGCAAAACCTAATATTGATTTACATCACCCCGACGCAAATTCATCCGTTATGAATAGCAAACATCCAAATTGATTTCTTTGCATGGGATTGACAGCCTCGTGAAGTGCTGCCAAAGTTACCCCGTGGTTTAGGGCAATTTTGGCAGGGTACCGGAATTTAATGGAGAAAAAAAACAGCCAAATCAATCATACTAAATAATAAAGTTTCGCAAATGATAAACTCTTCAGGCAAAGATGTATGACGTGTTTATTTACACAAAAAACACTAGAAAAGAATCAATATCAACAATTATTATTAATAACGCGCGATGCGTTGTTGAGACGACTGCAAATAAAGGGTGCAGCTATATATCCGCTTTCGGATTCCAAAACTTGTTTACTCTGGTACCCTTTACATCGTCTAAAAATAAACATTGATTGGTGTTATACTAAATAAAATCCCTAAATACAAAACATGCATGCGTTACGATGTCAGGTTCTGTTCTTGTCCCCCTCCCGCCTTTAGATCTCGCAGCAGCCGGTTTGCTGCCTGGTTCGTCGGTACGGTCAAGGCTACTTACAAGATGTGACCAGAAAGTAATTGGATTCAACGTGATGGGTATATTATCTGGACTCTGCGCAGCCCTGACGCTAATGCTTCACCTAATTTGGACCAGACTATTCCAGATGATCCAAGAATCAATTCAGCAGCCCAGTAAGGAAACTGGCAGACCAGTCAAGTTTACAGGTAAATTACAAGTAATGATAATTAAATATATATAGAAAGGTCCTACGACCTTGTCGTTGGACTTTTCTTTAGGACCTGGTCTTTAGGACCTGGTCTTTGAACCTGGTCTTACGACCTGGTCCTGCGATCAGGTCTTAAAACCTGGCCGCAGCACCTTTCTTTATGACATGGTAAAAGGAACTGGTTGTAGGACCTGGTCTTAGGACAAGGCCTTAAGATCCGGTCGTAGCACCTTGGCCGTAGGACCTTTGCCGTAGAACCCTGACAGTAGGACCTTGGCCGTAGGTCCCTGACCGTAGGACCCTGGCCGTAGGACCCTGGCCGCAAGACCTTGGCCGTCGGACCAAGTCTGTAGGACTTTGTCTAAGGAGCGGGTGATAAGACCTAGAAATAGGACGTGGAGTAGGATCTGGCAGAAGGACCTTTTTTATGACTTGGTCTGAGGATAGGTAGAACCTGGTTGTAGAAGCCTGGTCTGTAGGACTTTGTCCAAAGGACCTGGTTGTAAGACATTGACGTTGGATCTTACATTAGTACCCGACTTTTCGTAGGACTTTTCTTAAGGATATAGTCTGAGGAACTAGTCGCAGGACCGGTATTAAGACCTGGTCCTAAGACCTGGCCGTAGGATCTGGTCTCTAGGACCTTGTCTTAGGATCTGGTCATGAGACCGGCCGTAGATCCTGGAAGTAGGACCTTTCATTATGCCATGATCTGAGGACCAGTCGTAGGACTTGGTCTGAGGACCCAGCCGTGAGACGTGGTCGTAGGACCTGATTGTGGTACCTTGTTATAAGACACGGACGTAGAACCTGGCCGTACGACTTTTCTTTTGAATTGGGTCTCATATTTTAAGAGTATGGTCTCATATAGACTATTTTGACCTGATTGCAAGACCCAGCCGTAGAACCTGGTTTGTAGGAATGTGTCTTAGGATATTGTCATGAGACATAGTAGTAGGACCTGGCTGTAGGATTAGGTAGTAGACCCTTCTTTAGGACATCGTCTTTAGAACTGGTCATAGCGCCTTGTCTGCATGACCTTTTCTGTAGGACCTGGTCGTAAGACCTGGCCGTTGGACCATTCTTTAGTACACGTTCTTAGAAACTGGTCGTAGTCTTGGTTGTAGGACCTGGTCTTTAGACCTGGTCGTTGGTCCTGGCAGTACGACCTGGCCATAGGACCTGGCCTTCATGCCTAGACTAGGACCTGGTCGTAAGACTTTCTTTAGGATATGGTCTGAGTACCTGGTTGCATGACCTCGCTGTAGGACCTGATTGAAGGGCCTGGTCTTAGGATCTGGTCATAAGACCTGGTAGGACCTGTCTTCAGGACATGGTCTGAGGACTTGGTCTTAGGTCCTGATCTGAGGGCCCCGCCGTAGGACCTGGCCGTATGACTTCATTGTAGGGCCCGACTTTAGAAACTGGCTTTAGGACTCCAGTAAAGAAACACTAGAAGAGAACAAGTTCTTTGGTGAATGGTAAGTGAATTTTGGGTTTGGTAGTTTTTATCTAATCACACTTCAAAATCACCTCTTAATCACTTGAATCAAGTAACGTAATTGCCGAAGATTATAGAAACTAGTGTAAATCAAATAATGATGACCACTTCGCAAAAAAATGGGTTCTTAACCCGTCAATTTGTGGTGTTAGAATAGGAGATTATTACGTTGTTAAATACGAATATTCCTGGTTTTACAGTTACCATGAAATCACTGGTAAAGATTACGTTATTATAACTGTATAATCACCTGGATTACTGTGGTATATGACGTGATTATTTGGTGCATATAACAGATTATCATTTTGTTTTTGCAACACCAATAGTTTAGTTGTACAAGTTACCATCATTTCACAAGTGAAGATCACGTTATTGTCACTGATCCTTCACCTATGCATCCTACGGTTCTACATAACGTGATTATTTGGTGTATATAAGTTAAGTTCGTTTTCGAAACACCAATAGTTTTGGTTATACAGTTACCATCAATTTACTGAGTACTGGTGAAGATCATGTTATTGTATCTCGTTATAACATAACAGTGTTACACTGACCTCAATTTGCATGTTAATCCCAAGTGGGAGTGGTAAACCTTGGTGAAGCAATTTTGCCCCCTTTTCATCATCAACATTATGTTTTGCGTAATAGCGACACGATTTTGAGTGTATTCATTAACTATTTAAAGTCTCAAACAAACAAATTGGCAAAAAAGCCAAACAAAACGAATAAAACATTTGTCACGTGCCAACCCTGACTACAGATATATCAGAAAAAAATGACAGCGTTAATTGTTGTTAAAACCTCTCAGCCGGAGTCAAGTTTTCCGGAAACCATTAACCTTTAACTCACCACGGTGATTTTGATCTTTTGACCCCAAAACCACTCCCACTTGCGTGTACCTAAGGGCAACCCGGTACCGACGTTTCACACCAAAATCACTTTCTAACTCAAGTTATTTTCTTCTATTTATCCTCAGTTACGATCTAAGTCAAACTATCCATATTAATATCCTCATTAAAACAAGTAATTTAAAATTTGTGTCATCAACTACTCATGCCGCATTCTGGGTAAACACGTAAACAAGATTATTAAAAAAAAAGGTAAAGGAAAACAACAAATTCAAGAAACGCTTCTGAACAATTAGAATGGGAATGAACAGTTATTTGCAAACATATCACACACGCATAAACAAATCTGATGACTACTCAAGAGTAATAATAATGCAAACAGAAATAATTCTCAAAACAACATATATACCATCCATGAACTCCAATCAGATATATGAATTAGTACTTAGATAAACTTGTGTATGACTAATATATTCAAATAGTAAATCTACGTAAACAAATACTCAAACAATAATTCAGGGTAAACAAATTGATCCTTGGATAATAATATCACGTGACCGCAGTCCAGATATGTATAATGTTAACTAAATCACCATGTACTCAGGTGGGTCCTCAAAAAGGCTTTAGGCAATGTTCAGAGAATTATCCTAGCCATTTATAGCATGTACTTCTGGAACAATCATGTTTAACCATTGTATTTAGCAAAAACTATAGTTGTATATTTACAAGTCCACATTAAAGATGTAACAAATGCTTATTCTGCGTAAAAAAAATCTTCAAACTATATTTATAGTACGCTTACAATGATCGTAGACAAATCTGCGTGAACAAGTGTTAAGATATTAATGCTACCTTAAGAAATACAAACTCAAACAAAAATTCTGATGTTGTAAACTGAGAAGTAAGGTAAAATTCAGCGTTAACATCAACTAAAATCAAACTTTTGTAAGCAATTATTTTTTTTACGGATAGCGAAATATTAACGTCTTGATATTCTGTTCAACAGATACAAGTTCTCCGATAATAATTCTATTCGAGCAATATGCTCAGAGTATTCTTGTACGCATAGTTCCCACACTCTAAAAAATAGTTGCTCAATATTGGGTAAAATTACTACCTTTTCGAGAGTAAAAAGGGAACATGGTCGTCAACTTGTGTACTTTTTTTACACAACAGCTAAAGTGTAGAAAAGTACCCATTTCAGTGTAACTTTTACCCATAATTGTGTTAAGTGTTTGCACAACAAAGTTGGGTAAGAAAGTTTACCCATGTGACGACCATGTTCCCTTTTTACTCAGTTATTGGGTAAACTTTACCCAACCCTCTTTTTACCCAGGTGTTGTGTCAGTTTCTTACCCAGATATTGGGTTCTAATTTTTACCCTGCACTGTTGGGTTCTAAATTTACCCATCACTTGGGTTGTTTTTAAATTAGTTGTTGAGTACTGCAGCTTCAGCTTACACCTCCTTGTAAGAGAAAATATTGGGGCTGTGCAAAGTTCTGTGCAAACAAACGAAGCACTATAATGATGAAGTAATCAAATAAATCATTCCCGTTTAACATGATCCATCTAGATACTCACATGATTATAAAAAGCATTCAAACAATTAGATTTAAATTGTACGTTAAACTTCTGGTTACTGGACAACTTGGTTGGCCCCAAGACGAGATCAGACGAGATCCATCAACAGGTGAATCAAATCCAGTCTTCGGAACATTGACACGCTGACCTAGGAAACTCCGAACATACCTTGGACACAGCGCGTGATGTATGCTCGGAATTTCTAGGATCGGGCTGTCATAGTTCCTAAAAAGTCTGGTAACATTCATATTATTATTAGCGCAATCTACCACCGTGGCAACTTGCCTGCTCTTGTGAGGGACTGGTTAATTTTTTTTAATTTTTTTTTCCTGAAATGTCTGCTTCGTCTTCGGCTTTGGTTATAATTCCGACCTCTGAATTTTTTGAAAGCAAACCAAATGGAAATATTCGAGCCATTGGCCTCGTATTATACGACTGAATGTTTCGAGGGCAGAATATGAACCAAACTTCGGCCGGAGTCCCCGAAATTCGGGGCCTAAAAATGTCTTTAAGCCAAAGACAAAGACAGGATTTCAAAAAGGTCCTGTATGAGGCGAGACAGATCAAACCCAGTCTTGACCAATATTACAGCGCCCTTGGAAAGGTGTAGGATATGAGCAAAATATATCTGTTGCCTTGGAGTATACAGGAGACTCGTACAGGATTAATTATCGTCAAACTCCGGTCGGATGATGAAAGTGCTGTAATAGACTGGGTCAACCACAATGCTGGACTGTAGAAAAGCAGAACAAATTAGTTATTGAGGATGCTGCACTGTTTTTGTTTTTAAAAGAATTCATGTAATTTTTTTCACAAACTGTGGTTGGAGGCTGATCAGTGCTTTCTCGAATTCAAGAAAAACAGTCAATTTTAGGGGGGGGGGGGGGTTGGGTATATCAAGATTGCGATCTGCCAGAAACTCGGAAAACATGTTGGCCTGGACTGCCATTGAGTGTACATGGTTGAATCGATTCGGGAGCTGATATATAAGGACTGATATACGAGGGTAAAATGTACACAATCATGGACACTTTCAATATTGTATTTGACTGAGTAGTTGAACTGTTTTATTTTTATTCGTAATTAAGTTGGATAAATCACGGTGTCCATTATAAGCAAGTTTTTTTTACTGGTTTCAGGTCGAGGCTTAAAGAGCACCTTTTTGCCGGTTCATAATTGACGCGCATCGGAATCCGAAACAAAACTGGCACCATGAAGATTTTGACTCAGGACCACGTGCAACGACGTTTGGCCGATTTGAAACTATTTTGTCTAGCTTTTTCAGCATGGCAGCGAAAATGCTTGCCTTGAATCCAAACTTCACAACTTTGCGTTCGCCTTGGCACCGAAAATGAAGTGGCTGCCTAATAGTATTGCTATGAGACATGGGTTATGGACTGGAATAGACTCGGGATCGGTGGATGTGACAGCATCATACACTCACTGCTCTGTAGTGTAGCGGTATATATTTCCATTTAAGAGGAGAGTCCAATATCATTTTTGAACTTGAACACAGCGTTACGTGATTTGATGTTATAATTGCCCGAGGGGAGCTATTGACATGGTGAACTTACGTGTCCTTTGTCTTTTTGGGCCAACTTCCCGAGAGTAGTAACCAGGCTCGCGAAGGTAGGCCTTTGCTTGGGATCCTCACTCCAGCACTGCAGCATCATAGCATAGCTGCAAGGCAGGAAGAAGTTTGAACTATGTGATTACATCACTGAGTTTATCAACAGCGAACGAAGTACAAAACAGTGAATGCCTACGTATACTAGGCTTCAAAAACCGGACACTTAGTAAATATTGTCACATACTAAGTCTATTATGGGGGCGAATGCATGCGGAAAATGGTACGGAACATGCCCCTTTTTTAATACTTTTGTTTCTATGGCGGAAGCCGATGATGCAACTGGTCCCCAGTGATTATTTCCGGTGCACATAGTTTTGTAGCCAATTAACCTAACTTTTCACAATTATTATTTGCATTGTGTAAAAGCGCAGAGAAGTCGCTCTCCCAAGAACCAATTTAACTTTTTTTTAACGGTAAATTCTGTGGAGGATGGGCGTAAACACCATATTGTGTGTACATGTGTACATTCAATTACCAAATTTTTCAAGCTGGTTTTTCCCTCACCTTTGACAGAAATCACCGCTGTTGCATTAAGTATTTAAGATCGGTTTGTGCCTTAACAAATCTAAATGGACTTGCAAGTATCGTATCAATTGGTCCTGAATTCTATTGTTTCTCATAGTGAAGAACTCCTCAATTGATCAAGCCAAAATTACGTGTTGACAAGATCTTTTTTTTATTAAGGCCGGAGAAAATCACATTTAACGGAGTATTGATATCTTCGGCAGAATTAGAATCAGAGATGTACATCAATAGAAGAAACAGAAATTAAAGATCTGAATTTTTGAAATTGGGTGAAATCCGTTTGACAGAATGTTGATGTCATTGAAGGTTAAGATCCACGGCCCACTGTCTTACATTTCATCGTCGCAGTTACTTGGTTTCTCCATGCGGTATCCTGACTCGAGTCTTTCTGCCAAAGACATGCCCTTGATAGATGCATAGGGAGTTCCACCTGCACAAATAAAACATATTCCCGATTACATCGTACAGTCTACACACTTGTTTTCTAAACACTGCAGAAGAAGGATTGCAACATTATCAAAGAATCAAACTTACCGAGAGTGGCGATTTCCCACAGGAGAATTCCAAAGGACCACCTGACGTCGAACATTTCGAATAAGAAAAAGAAACGAAATATCACTGGCTGTAGTCAATTTTTTTCTGCCGAAAATTCTCACATTGATGACAATAAAAAAACAAACATTTCAATCGTTATACATCTATAGCAATTAGTACAATGTGTATAAAAATGATATATTTAGAGAAAAAAATAATTAAAAATTACTAGATCCTATTTTGTTTAATAATAACTTATATACGCTCAATATTGAGTTGGATCAACCTAAACTTATGCTTCAATGATTATGTAAACGAGTTACAGAATCAATGAATCATAGGTTCCAACTAAATATTGAGTGGCAAAGAACATTAGACCGACAGAGAGATTGCTGGCATGTTAATCTCCTTTCATCCACTTTGCTGCAAATTGGACCGCATTGACATATAATCTTTCAATTAAATGTCTATATCTCTGGATTTATAGGTGTCAAATGAAATAGGGCAAACAGCATATTGTGTTGAGAAATAATTCTTTAAGCGTATTATAGATTTTTAAACTACAAAAGAGCTAGTATTTGTAATATTTGTTCTCTAAATTATCTCTTTTTTATACACACTGTACATGCACACCTAGGGTCAAATGGTCGATTTTGAAGCTTAATAATGCAAAACAGTCCTTCGCATATATTGACCCTCATGTTACCCCCTTTCCACCTAAAACAATTAGACAAGGCAAGCCAATTAAAGAAGATCCAAGAGGGCACTAAACTCTATTCAATTGATTCACAATGGCTACTCACTAGAAATCTTTTCCACGGGCGGATCCAGGACACGTGTTATTTTTATTCCTTTTTTTTGGGGGGGGGAGGGGAGGGGGCCGGGGCCAAACAAATGGTCCCCAAAAAAGTGGGTCCAGGAAATTACGGCGTGGGGTTCGGGGCCCGCTTAAGTGCCCCGAATTTTCTTGGATTCTAGATGCTCTGTGGTGCGATCTGAAGCAATTTCTGACTACTTTAAAACATTTGTTTTAGTTTTGAGGGAAAGATGGTGGTGTACGCATTGCAGGCCATTATGCGACATCACTTTAAAAAAAAATGGAGGTTTTTTTTTTGGGGGGGGGGCATGGCGCCCGTTGGTCCCCCCCCGGTCCCGCCCTTGAATTTTTCACGAATCTGGTCTACACAATGGCATATGTAGCTGCCCGGCCTGCAAGTGACTGTCAGTCAGTCAGTCAATGAGTCATTCAGGCATTGAGATAAGTGCAACGAGGACACTAGGCTGCCCTCGTGACCAGCAAAACATCAACGATTAAAAGATCACTTGCCAATCTTAGTAAAATCACTGTCAAGAGGTATTAATGTAATAGCAAAACTTACACATCACTTTGGGTTGTGTAGATTTGATGGGTCAGGGATTCAATGGCCAGCCAGCGAGTTGGAACACGGAGCTGTTGAAAATCACAAACTAAATCATCATGCAATCACACAAAAAAACAGTAACTGTCATCAGATTCGATGAACGTTGACATGGATAGCGGATGTAGGGAGAGTGAGGCATCCCCTTTCTTTAACTTTTCCAAGAGTGACGCTAGAGGGCAGTCGATTTGGAGTGAATCATTCTCATTTAAAAGTTTAAATACATTGAAACGAGTCACGTCAGTCGGATCTGGAGTGAAAACGTGATTTATTCAAATGAATGAATTTCACTATTATCTTGTCCCTTTTTCTGATGAAGTGAATTTTTACTTGAATAGGGAGTGAATACATTCTCTGGAAACCAGAGAGCGAGCACATATGCACACTTAAAAGTTATTAATCCAAAACCCGTAAAAAGTAACGGATTATATAGGCCGTTCTGATGCCCCATTACTAAAAACGTTACGGCTGTGATTATAGGGGTTGACTAAATTGTCAACGATACCACGAAGTAACACCCGAGTGGACTTGAGTGCGCGATACGCGCGCGTATCTTACAGAACCGAGTGATTTTCGTTTTCACGAAGTAACACTCACGTATACTGTGCGCTGACTCGGTCATTTTCGTTTTCATGAAGGAACACTCATCTTTATTTCACAAATTTAAAGGGTTTTTTTTATTAAAAAGTTCCGTTATCCCACAAGAATATGGATTAATCACATTCCTGTCGAACGTTTTAAAACGTTTTTATCCAAATAGTATTTTCGTAACAGTTTTGTAATCATTCGCGCGAGTGTCCGATGTGCACACGCACACTTGAGTGTTACTTCGTGGAGCCAGCATTTGTCATGTAGCGGTTTTCACGAGGTAACACATTGGAGTGGACTAGCGTTACTTCGTGGTGTCGGTGACGAAATACTTTCCATCTTCTAAGCTACATAAACGGATCTCTGCATTTCCTAGCCAATACGTCAAAACATTCAGTTTCATCCGAAATTCTTTCGCCAGACTGACAGCAGGCGCGGTTCTAGAACCAATATTTTTTTTTTGGGGGGGGGGAGGGGGTAGCACGGTGGATCCAGATTTTTTTCAGGGAGGCGTGCTGAAATGTTGACCGGTTATTTTTTCCAGACACTTAGGCCTCCGAGAAAATCAATAGGTGTGTGTGGGGGCTCATGCCATATTTTCAATGGGGAGCGCCAATACAATCATAAAATCATTCACACTATATTAACTAATGCACCCTTGTCACGACTATTTCTTTAGGGGGAGACCGTTCGCATGTACATCACAATCCTTCATTTTGCTAATGCAAATATTTTTTTCGACGGAATTTATTTTGGGGGGGCTAGACAAAATTTTGGGGGGCTACAGCCCCCCCCTAGCCCCCCCGTAGAACCGCGCCTGACTGACAGGCTATATCCCATTAAAAAATTCAAACTGTACATACCAAACATTTTACCAAACCACACTTAAAATGGGTTCAACTTCTTACTGTCATTGATTCCTCAAAATCAATGATAACTGCAGATTTGTTTATGCAATCGCAACAACGATACAAATATTGAGGACAGAATTACCTCAGAAGAAATCTCGACATAGACATTTTCTTCTCGGGACAATCCAAAGTCAGACACCTTGGCCACCAAATCATCCCCGAGTAGAATGTTGGTCGCTGCCAAGTCGCGATGAATTACCTGCATTGCATAAATAAAAATATTGGCTAAATAGGATAGAATGATAATGACGAATGTTTAAAATCTTATTTTTCGAGAGCTCGGTAGAAAAATGTTCATCACTCGAACCACCGACATAGAGATTTTACATCTGGGAAAGTGACCGATTAATGAGTGAATATAGACAACCGCATACAAAACGTTCCAAAATCAAGCCCATTGATTTTCTTTTGACTTAAATAAATTACAATTTTGCAAAATTAGTAAACTGAGCAGTATTCTGTGATGAACGGCGTCCAATGTTCTCGTGTATAGATGTATACTAGCTCAGTCACCCATGGCGTGTAGAAATTAATACCATTGGTTACCGGACATTCTGTCCTTTACCTTTATAGTTGCTTTTCTAAAATGTGTAGTACAAATATTTCTGATAATTTACATTCTGAAATGTGTATACATGTACTATATTTTGGGTCACCCCGAACACCTGTCCCTAGCTCTAGACGTTTAAGGAAATGTAACAATTTCCCGATGAAACCTAGGGTTGTGGAAAATAGCCTTATAACCTTAAGTTTTTGTTTGTTGTGAACATCTTCACATGCATCGTTTCCCACGAAAACTCTTCATTCCTCTGCATTTTGACCCAAATTGAGAAGTGTTTAAGGCCCACTTACGTTTGCCTTGGCGAGGTGCTTCATCCCCTTGGCAACATCCAGGGCAAAGCCATTCAGCTGGCCCGAGGATAGGGCGCCCTCACCCGACTCGGACTGCGCGCGAGCCCTGCGCAGGTAGCTGCGCAGATCACCGTTGGGAAGGTACTCCATCGCGATGTACAGGACATCTAGTAAATGTTGTAAAACAGTCTTCATTAGCGATATTCGAAATTTCGAAAAGTTTACATGTAACAGTAATCTACAACTGTAAAATAACTTTTCTCAGGCGTTCTCTTTTAATAGCAACATTGAGAATAAAATACATTGCCTTCAACTAAAATCCCCCCCCCTCTCCGAAATGAAACGATATTTTTTACTTTTTATCAATGGAAGGGGAAAAATATAACACGGTATATGGAGCAATTCGAAAAAAACGATGGGTGCTAAGAGGTATACGGTATTTTTCCCGGACACCCGCCCTCCGCAAAATAAAAAAAGAGGGGGGGGGGAACACTATCTTCCTATAGGGGCACTTTTCAAAGCGGAAATAATAGTTGGCCCTCTCTAACCCGACAAATTTGCCGGCGGATACACAGTTTTGCGTGCAGGACAAGAATTGAGCCGACAAAAACGTTTAATGGGGGACCCCAACCCCTTCTTGCGACGCCGGTGTACACACACACACGTTACCGGTACCTTCAACCTCAAGGGGCCTACCTTCATGATAACAGGCACCAAGTAGTGCTACAATATTGGGGTGGTGGCCGACGTTGGTCATGTTACGAAACTCCTCAATAAAATCTCGATTGTCCATCAGGGAGGCACGTCCTAAAATATGAGAATCACAAGCACGAAATCAATCGTTATAGAAAGCAGTCTTCACCGCTCCTTTAATACAATCGATTCGAAGCTGGACAGCAGGAACAAAATGGCTGTAGTGAACAGATAATCTGTTGGTTTTCATGTTTTGGCAGAGACTGCAAAAGATGTTGTGAAATAGGTATAAAAACCACGGATACTATTATTTATATAAAAAAAAATCAACCAAGTTGAATGAAACTGGTTATATGAATACCACAATAAATATCAATTGGAGTACTTATGGTACTTTAATGGCTATATTATAATATACTTTGCGTGGTCTATGCTACCTTTCACAATCTTGATAGCCGATGGGGTGGTTTTCCCGCCCTTTTTAACTTTTCCGGACCTCACTTCACCAAAGAATCCTCCTCCGAGTACACGGTCATCAATTATCAGGTCATTCCGCGGAATCTGCCATTTGGCAGCCCAGGCCGGCAGCCCTACGTCTTCGTACACTGGACTATGTATACCCGTCGCGTATACTCGAGTTCTTTGACCAAATCCGTTCTGTTCGATATAATCATGTAAAATGTAGAGTGTTAATATAGGTGTAAATGTGATGAGAGGTATACAGTGTGGAAATTAGAAATATTCAAATACATTTTTGTTCACAATGAGCTTGCTGATTTTGCTGATACAGTAAGGTTGTTGTTAAAATTAAGTACATAAAAAAAAATAAAGAAAGGTCTTTAGACCGCTCTACATTATAACATGGAGCTGGAACCCAAGGAGTTCCAACTCCAAGACTTGAAAAGTAAAAGGATGGCCCCGCACTCGAAAGCAACAATAGAAAGCACCTGGCAGCCAGCTTGCTCAGTTGCTCACTACGCTAATCTCGACACAATAGAGATACCCGCTCACTAACGCCAGAAGGAAGAGTTTGCATTGCTTTGTAGACAGTACCATGGTAAGTACACATGCGCAGTTGTCATACATCGCTAAAAAATGAATGATTTTGAAGTGTTTGTTCGCAGTTGGACAATACTGTAAATCAATGTGATCAACATCACTGAAACAATCATTTCATTTAGAACAAAATGCTCCATACCTTAAATGTGAAAACGTATGAAATTTATAAACAAAAATCCCATTTCATCAATGATGTATTGCCAAGTAAAATGTCCAAAAGACATGATCACCTTTCTGGGAAAAAAATCCAATTTATCTTCAAACTCATTTTACCTTGGGGTTGATTAAAATATCACTGTTTTAGCTGAATGAGTTTCACACTTACCATTTCAATGTCCTTTGTGTCCGACTCGGTATTATCTCTGCGGCGCTTCGCCCTAATCACCAGGGCACAAATGATGACTAAAATGATGAGGACCAGGCAGAAAGCGCCGGATGCAGATATGATAATCATAGTGCTAGGCGTGTCATTCGTCATGGGGACTGGCATGAACAATTGGAGGAGGAAACGTTGATGAAAAAATGATACATTCTTTCCAAGAACTTGTCTTAATTTATATTTATAAGGTAAAAGAAACCCAATCAGTTTAATCAGTTTGAGCAATCAAATGAATAACATATTGGTTTAGTACTGAGAAATATTCCTAAATATGACTACCTTGTTTTTCTAATAATAAAAGAAAAATTGTAATGGCCGGTTTCGTTTAAAACAGGCGACCAGGTCCCTAGCAATTATCCGCGACAAGACATTTTTTAATTTAAATAATTTACTTTAATTTAATTTAATATTAAATAATTTACTTATTTAATACCGACCAAGCTCACATTTACACACTTTCCATAAATACCTTTCGGTCAAAAAGTCCAAGTAAAAATGCACAACTTTCCAACGATTTTCATTCAACAAATTTACCTCACGTTTTGTGAAACACCCGTCAGGCCATGTATATGGTATGTGCCTCGCGTACCCTCTGCATGAAGTGGCGCAGAACGCAGCGGTGCAGAAATCAAGTTTTGAAAACCAGCCAGTGTTTTATCAGCGGTTTACACCCACCTTTATGACGGGCTCTCGACCAATAGTAATGGGTAAACTGTCTTAGGTGTTTATGAATTTTAATTACGTATTTTGAAATAACTATTAACTTTTCACCATCGCCTCCTTTTCGAATATATCTATGTAAACAAATCTAATATATGTTTAAAGGTCATAGTCGAAGACGGGTACCTATTGGGACCTAGAGCCACTGAAAAAGGTTGTAAACGATGTGTCTTGATCATCTCAACTTCTTTTTACAACTAAAGGTTTTTTGACCAAAAAAAGGTATTTATGAATGGGAATAAATATGTGCTTGGTCGGTTTTAAACATTTTGTTTAAGACCGGTTGGAGTCTGGATTACCCTCGCCTTCCGCTCGGGTAATTATCAGCATCCACACTATAACTAGTCTTAAACATCGTGTTTATCACCTCCCAAGCACACATTTATTCTCTTAATAATATACAAAAACGCAAATGATGTAAACACTTTGAGGTCCCTTACTTTAGTAGCATCCTCGTCATAAAAAAGTATTGCCTTCAAGTTAGTCTAGAGTTTATCTGCAACATTTCGAATCATTGTTGCATGCACTCACCTGCTGTTTTCTGAGGCGACATGAACAAGCTTGAGAAGTACACTTCCTGTGGATGTGAAAAGCAAAGGAAATTATAGTCAAATCAATATCATGCAATATTCAGTCGTGACATGCTACCCCAAAAGGAACAAATGCTTATCACTGCCCGACCTGGTCTTGGTCAAAGCCTGCACACTCCCCTGTGTAGCGACAAATCCCATGCAGTACAGCTTGTTGCGATATACTGCAGGCCTCTATCAACAAGATGAACCTATTCCCAGTTTTGGCAACATCACCAGGGCTATATACAATGTACCTAGAAAATTAGCCCAGGTGGACTCCCTTACCGCACTACGTTACGCAGTGAAGACGGCGTCCAACCTGGGCTACCTTATGTCCAGGGGCGGATCCATGAATTTTTGCAGGGGGGGGGGGGTTCATCAGCAAATCAATGCTGAAATGTAGACAGGTTTTTTTTCTCCGGACACTTGCCTTCGGGAGGCACTGTTCAAATCCGACGATCATGAACACTACAATACAGAATAGTGTTTATATACCACCGTAACCCAACTGAATCAGTCCCAATGTTGTGCACAAGCGGACATTATTACCGGTACAATTGTCATAATTTCTTTTGGGTGTCGAGGCAGTTGGGGTGTCACATTAATTTGAAAGTATTTCTATGGAAAAAAATGAACCTGGGGGGTTGACCCCCGGATGCGCGCGTGAATACAGCGAATTTCCTCTGGGTAGCGCTACCAATATTGCCAAGACTGGCTGCATAAGGGCAATACAAATTATCACAATGCTTGCTGTAAAATAAAGGCTCACCCTGTTGTCCATCACGACAAACACCCTCTGGAAAGCTGTATACCGAGTATTGGCTTTCAGGGGTCCATTGTCGCCAGTGTGATCGTAGGTTGTCTTTCTCTTTCTCCTTCGGGAGATATCTCCCCTACACCTGGAGACTGTTCCCGAGCCTATCTCTACGGTCTCCGGTGCATCAAACTCGTCCCTTACAAAACAAAGCGTTCTAGAAAAAGTTACAGATTAAAAAAAAAAAGCATATTGAGCACTTAGGGAATATTTTGAGAAGAAAATCGACATAACA
>CM057131.1:10163307-10299307 GCA_029964075.1 Patiria pectinifera | reverse complement strand
GTCTGTACGCATGAGCTCTGTCCATTTTGGGGGTCGTCTTATTGAATGACTAGTGCTGCTGTCAATGCGTGCGTGGTATATACCGGACCACGCATGCATTTAATTCGTTACTGTGTACGTACACACATGGTCTCCATTATCAAAACCCCAAACGTGATGGCACAATTCGAGGATTAATTTGCTGGATTCAACTCAAGCATTATGGAGATAAACCAGGGTAAATCAAAGCCAATTAGTGCAATGAATCATGTGTGCAAAAAGACCATTCATATAAGTCGGCAAAATGACGACTTACAGCAGATGTCGGCATTCGCGTAAGTCGTCACAGATTCTCGGGTTCCGAGAGTGCCGACTTAGCCGGAGTTTACTGTGCATGTAATGACTGTTTCACATTCGTAGAATGGAAAGAAAATTTTTATTTGGTGACAGATGGAATGTTCCATTCTACTGGGCTTTGCCTCCTGGAATGGAACATCCAGCTGTCACCTCATGAAATTATTCTTACCATTGCACTCATAAGCATTACATGTATTTGTAAAATATACCTTAGGCAAAAAAAAAGTCTCCGGTTTCTGGTATGCGCGCGCATCGCCGTAGCCGTGCGCGTCGGCAAAATGAAAAAGGTTTTTTTCAATGAAAGATGATGTCTCAAAACCGCCAAACTCACTGGTTTGACTGGAATCCTGCTGCTGCACAATTTTAACGTGTTTTTAGATTGGGTTATGGTCGAGAATAAGCTTTATGTGGCCTCTCTGGACTCCCATATATTTGCACTAAGTTTAGTCGGGCACCATTTGCAGTCATCAGCCGACATTTGAAGCAAAAAAGTCAGTTTAAAAAAAAAAAAAGCCGCGTCGCCGCACCACTTTTTGGGCAAGCTCCATACCAGAAACCGGAGACTTTTTTTTTTTGGCCTTAGCCACTCTTGGTGTGGACACCAATTTTGTCATTGTTAATATTTTTTCTCTGTGCGGGCAATGCAAGGATTAATATTTCTAGCATGTGAAGGGATGAAATACCTCAGGTTTTTTTAATTTCAAAACATGAAAAAGCCAGAATTCTGGCTACAGTCCGAAAACTGGCATCTCTGTTTACTCGATTGAGTTGTTGACGGAAACGGAAGTATTAAAGTTTTGATATCTTCCCTACCTGAAGAAGTCGGTTACCGGTGTTGTCAATTCCTGGTAAGCCTTTAGCCGTGCCAACACTGTCTCTGGCCTGTCATCGTCTCGCTGCGTGAGTGGCTCACCGGTTACGTCATCTTTACCCTGCAAACAAATAAATACCGGTATCAAATGCTGAACCCAAAATGGTGAGTCCTATGGCTTGAGAAACTTTGTAAGTTACCCTTCCCCCCCCCCAACACACACACATCTTCGTAGACACCAGCAATCGTGGATCCCCTATTGTCCCTAATCCTCATTTCTTTGTTTGTACTCAACACTCTTTAGCAACAGCTCTCGTTGGTTTTGTACTCAAATTTCAATCGTGGACGTTCGGTCAATCATGGACATATTGTTTGTGCCCTAACCCTTTTGTCCGAGGTCCACGATTGCCGGTGTTTACATGCTCACGTTTGTTCATGGTGTAAATTGACGATTTTCCATTGTTCCTCTTCCCTTTTTCCTTTGTTTATACTTTTTTGCAACAGCTCTTATTGGTTTTGTACACGTTTTATAATCGAGGTCGTCCTCGATTTGGTTCCTGTCCTCAATTCATGTGTGTCCTCGATTTACACCATACCCACACACAAACTATTAACCCCCCCCCCCCCCTACCAATCCACTGAAATGAACATTTCAGGAACTCAAACCTAACCGGTTCCTTCGGTGGGTTCCACTCCAAGTTATACACCCTTCCACTGGCTGCATGCACCCATCGTCCCTCCAGTCGACTGACAATGACGTCAAACGGGACATCGAGGTTGATGACAGTGTCGACTGCCACATCATCTGCTAAGGCTTTGGCCTGCTCAACGGTACGTGGAAAACCTGAAAGAGGGCGACAATCCAGCAAAACCTTAACGGACTGGCCAAACCTGTGACATAAACTCTGCAGGCCGTTCCACACTATTGTCTCGTTGATCTGTGTTGAAATATAAGCTATTAGCAGAGCTGGGTCCCATCTGATATGGGTAGGCAAAGGGTACCATTGCAGTGTTCTCTAACTTTGAAAATTAAACGTCAGTGCGCCATCAAAAAGCGGAGGGGGTGGGCGCTACATGTATATGCAGATGAACATGTAATTTATGCATGGATAACAGCTTTTAGTCCATTTCTAACACCGTATTGACAGTTAAATCTTTCGCTACGGCGAGCCACTGACAGCGGCACACACAAATTGTACAGGTCGTACGGCAGAAGCCGCTGGCAGCTTCGATGGCGTCGCTGTTAATAAACAGGGTATCCACATGGCGTGTGCCTTATCTACATAATTTATATCGTATAACCTCTGACCCTAGTTTGAGCAGCTGCCAGCGCTCTCCGTCTCGCTAGGGTCTGCTGCAGGTTATTGTGAGCAGTTTGTTTACGGAGATACATTTAAGATGGCGGCGCCCACATCGGCCTTCGGCGGAATTTCCAGCGTTATTACGTCCAAGCGGGACAAAATAGGTAAATTAAATTCCGTGCGAAGAGTTAAGTACAATACTGGCTCAGCATCATCTCTTTTAAATACATCAGTGACGAGGGACTCTGAGGCAGTTTGGCCTTGAGACTCTTGACCTGATGGATTACTACAATGGGCAGGCTTGAAAGTTTGACAAGTGTCACATGTTACTGCTGTCGGCAGAGTTTCTGACTAAAATATAACCTGGAGGGTAAGGGTAGTCCCACTTGTTGTCTTTTTTATTATTTTTTCATTTTTTTTTAAAGCATGGGGCAGCTTTGTAAGCATGGCGGCAACTTTTAAAGCTTGGCGGGTGCCTCAGAAAGCATGGCGGGGCACCAGGTTATCTGTAGGCCTACAGGTTGGAGAACACTGCATTGACACTAGTCCGAAAATTGGGACTCTCAATACTGTGTATGACCATGAGTCCCATAACTTAAGGTATTGAAAACATGCAATACAAGAAAATAGACTGGCACCTAAAACAACCAGTCAAACACCGCTTCAGTACTGCATCAATCAACCATGCCAAAAGAATTACAAAAACATGTGGCATAGCCTCAATCCTGCCAAATCTTCCATTTTGAAAAGGACATTTTGGAGGATGTTTGATATGTAAAGCATTGAACGATAAACACATTACCATCAAGGAGCCAGTCTGTGGAGGATAATCCTTTCAGTTCATCCAGTATTAGGTCCACCATTAACCGGTCTGGTACCAAAGCTCCTCGCTCTATATACTCTTTTGCCTTTAAACCAGCAGCTGCACAAAAACAAGGGGGGAAAATTTGGTTACAATTATGTACCAGGTTTCTGCTTCCAATTGCATGGCAGGGTAGGTAATGTAAGTACAACCTAGGTACGGAATTTTTGTTTTGGTTCAAATGATGATTTGGGTGGCGTGGGTGGCTTGTGTGTAACGCACTCGCCTCTCACCAAGGTGACCACGGTTCGAATCCTGGCCGCGGATCCTGGCCCGGCCGTGGATCACATGTGAGTAGAGTTGTGCATTGGTTCTCTCCTGTGATACGAGGGTTTTTCTCCGGGCCCTCCGGTTTTCCTCCCTCCAGAAATATCAAACACTTTCGATCTCAGGCTGTGCTCCATGGTCATGGCAGCCATAGGTGCCTTTACGTGCCAGCGGCCCGACCACGTTGTAGCCGCGTCCTTCACAATTCAGCGTCCCAGCTGCCAGTAAGGATGATTAGCCTCCCAAATTATTATTACTAAATAGGCCTACTTATTATTATTTATAATTTTCGTTTAAAAAAGATAGTGGATATTTTGCCGGAGGTAATGACGGCAAACTAACATTTACTAAAGGTTTGCCGGCGGCAATCCATATCAACAGAGGGCGCTGTACTCTTTAAGATAGGGCTGAATTATAAGATGTATTAAATTCCCATCAAAAGTTGTGTAGCACGTTTGGTGTAGTGGTTAAGCAAAGGCCTTGGTGAGCGGGATGACTCGGGTTCGATCCCGATCCCCGCCACATTTTAAAGGTTTTTTTTTCCCATCCCCAAATAAATAAGAATATTCTTCTTTTATTATTTTAACATGTCTCAAACATTTTATTGCAGAGTATTACATTTTCTTTTTCAGATTTGTGGCTCTGGAGGATTTTTTTCTAAAAGGGAAATAAAGTCAGAAATTATAAAATGGTCTGAATCCCATCTTGTGAATACGAGGTTACAGCGATAATATTGGCATGGAGCCAGACTAAAATTTGTCACCGGAAAATGTTCAAGTAAAAAAACCCAGTAACTGCGCATGTTCAGTGCGTATCCGGCAAACTAACGTTTACTAAAGGTTTGCCGTCTCCGGCAAAATATCCACTGCCTTTAAATAACAAGCCAAAACTCACCTAGAAAACACTATGTTTTCCTTTATGCAGTGCTAGTCCGAGTAACTAGGACTCTACAAATCGCCTCTTTTAACATTTGGACATGGTCAGGCAACTTCTATCGGCCGACCATGTCTTAATGTTAAAAAAGGCGATTTGTAGAGTCCTAGTTACTTGGACTAATTAATGCAGTGCTATCCTCTCAAAATGACAAAACGATAAAGTTGAGACAAACAAATAAATCTGAGAGGTACAAAACTTAGTGTAAAAAAACTACCACAGGGTTGTCTATGGGGCGTGGCTAACTCACAAACGGTTACAGGTCAATTGATACTGATAGAGGGAATGTTATGTAATAACTATACCCCACATGAAAGAAGTGTGCTTCACAAAATGGGCTCTGCAGCAAAAACTATTGGACCGAATCGTGAGATCCTGGAACTGTGGTAGTAGTACAAGTCTCAATGTAGTAGAAGTACATGAAATATGCCGCTCCGGCTTGTTTTAGGCCACCCTGTATAGGCTTACACACATATACACTGATTTGTAGTAGGCCTATACTAGCATTGTAATTTGTATAGAGGGACGGTTCAATTTACCTGTTTGACTTCGCACCTGTGCCCTGAGCAGGTCGCCGCTAGACAAGTGATTCAGCTTAAAGTCTCTCACGATCCTGGAGGAGATGGTCCCTTTACCGGACCCTGGAGGACCCATAATGATGGCACGGAACACTTTGCTGATCATGGCGTTTAAATGTTGTAATTTAGGCTCAAGTCAGTACAATAATTGACATGATCTACAAGTTTCGTGTTGCGTGAAGCCTTGTTACTCGCTCGCACAGCGCCCTCATTGTTGGTTAAGGAATTGGGCAGCCAATGATTGAACATCATGATTCTCATCATTTCCTTCTGTGTAGAAAGTTGTAAATGAAATTAACCATTTTCATAGCAAACAATAAAAAAAAATACTTTGCCTCGCAGACATCCACGGTTAAAGCAAAGTGACTACTCTAAATTCTTTAATGATAAACTTTGTTGGTGCCAAAAGTGTGGGTTTTTTTTATGAAGAATACAGAGGTCGCTATGCAGTTTGTATACGTGACCAATCAACCTCGTCCCCAGTGCTTACTTTATTTCCAACCGCGTTTCCAATAGTAAACCCTGGATCAACCTCGTCCCCAGTGCTTACTTTATTTCCAACCGCGTTTCCAATAGTAAACCCTGGATAGGAAACTTTCTTCCTGTATCCTGATTGGATACCGCAATTGGCTAGTAATGGATTTTTATCGTGTACTTGGTGCTATATATTCACAACGTGCAGTACGTGTTTTCGCGATCATTCGTCCACGCCTTCTCGAAAATGCTAATTTCCTTTCCAATTTGCTCATATTAATATGAATTATGATACTGCATGTTGTCTTGATAAGATCGTAACAGTTTGATTTCAAAAATCGTGTTTTCGTAACTCACGCCGTGCTCGCGCTGTTACGAATTTACTCTGTTTTTACCCCAGACACCGCATACAAAAACAAACGCTAATGTGTAACGCATATCCAGGCACCAGACTGTTCCTCATTTGCATACGTCTGCAAAAATCTTGCACATGCAAATGATCCAATACCAGGGTGAGAGAGCAGGTAGTGGTGGGCGCGTACTGCTAGACACCCTGGGGACGAGGTTGGTGACCAATCTTACTGGACGTGCGCGATGCTGAAGAACCACGGCTTAGTACTCAGGGCGCTGGACTATTACATATATTTTAACGACAGGTAAATGAAATTAATGAGAAAATGTGAGAACCATTATGTAGAAATTTATAAAGGGTATACAACGTGCTGCGGCACACCCCTTCTCTAAGCTTAGCGATAATGTTACCGGATTCTTAGACGTGCACACATTCCACACAACACCGTGCCCCACGGCCTTACGTCCCCTTCGAAGGACAAACAATAATGGTAAAATGCCTTGCTCAAGAGCACAAGGGCCAGGTTCCCTGTCAGGATTCCAACCTATGTCACGGCTAACGACTGACACGAGTCAAGCACCATAACCATTGGACCACAGCCCCAGCCGCCCACATAAACAACTTTGCCGATCGGAACCAACAAAAATATCGCATAACGTCACCTGCCTCTAATATCGATCCGGTCGGATGATTTTTGCGATTGGTACGAACACTCCCCATCGTTGTTGGGATTTCAGTTGCCCTCAAGCGACGATCGGAAGTGGAGCGATTTTTCTGTCCTCTCCGAGTCTGTGAGCTGGGTTGATCGTCTGACTCTCAAACATCAAGCGCAAGCCAAATTCAGCTCGGATCAGCGATAGTGGTTATTGTAAGTACCGTAAATACGATTGTTTTTAAAGTGTTGTATTAATTAGTTTCATCAGATGATTACTTTACTCCAACCAGTACACGATGGGTGATGATAAACTTAGCGCAGTCGATCATCACACATACTTGGGAGTTGAACTTTCTTCTGATATGACTTGGAATAGACACATAATATACATTTGTAAACCAAATTGCAGTCAAAACAAACAGAACCCTCGGTCTACTCAAAAGAACATTATCCAGCTGTGAAAAACACACCAAAGAAATAACATATAAGGCACTTGTTCAACCACTTCTGGAATATTGTCAAGTCATATGGGACCCCACCAATAATTGAGCACCATCAGCGTGCATGAGACAGTTCAGAGACGAGCAGCCAGGTTTGTCCTGAGGGACTATACAGTTACTCATCGAGCGTCACTGCAATACTCAAAAAGCTAGGTTGGGCCCCTTTGGAAGAAAGACGCAACAGAGCTCGACTATGCACAATCTACAAAGAAATTCACGGTATAATTACCAATGGCGCTTTAAATCTTCAACGCATCCAGTCAAACAAAAACAACAATCTCCACTCGCTATACCCATGGACAATCCTTGAGTGGAACCTCATACCTGACTCTAAAATTTAAGCTTGGTAGAAAACTATCATTGGACCCCTTCCAAAGAGGCTGTCCCGATCATCTTCTTGAAATGGTTAAAAAAAATTCTCCCTATTTTTTCCGGACAATAATAATTCTCCGCGATTTTCTTCTAAACTTTTAATGGTATACACTTAAAACTTTGTCCATTATATCAAACCTGCTCCCAATGTGTATATATTACTCCGACGTCACGATGACGTAATCAGGTATCCAAATTACAAGCGATATAACTCATGAACACAATGAACTATTCATACTTTGGGATAGACCATCCCTTGTTGAACATTTTTGATAAACGCAGTCAAAGTCGACTGACTAGACCTTTCCTTCCGGGGCTAGTTATATGAATTCAAAATATAGAAATGAGCCTCAAATTAAAACAAACCAAGATTTCTTCCAAACGGATGACGGGGTGACCATAAAACCTGGTGGGAACTGGGACCTCAATCTGAAGGTGTTATAAATTGTATGGCTTCATCATGACACCATCAGATATCAAATTAAAAGCGATTTTAGGTCAATATATAGGAATAATCACTTTGAATTATAACTTTATAAATGACTGGAGTACCGTTTTACTGTTTGGGATCGGTTTGACAGTGCACCGGGCAATATATTGGATTCCCAGGCACAAAGCTGTTTGACCTTTACTTCTGATGTTACCGGAAGTGCAGTTAACTATTGAATATAACTTGAAAATGGAAGCAACTTACTACAAACAAACAAATTATGGAAGTGCTTAGGAATGTCGAACACAAAAAAAGTTAAAAAATAAACAATTTTAATCAAATTGTCACAATTTTACCAAATTGCACCTAGATATTCTATACACAACCACAATTGACTTTACAAGGTTTCAGAAACATGACGACATCAGACCGGTGTTAATAATATTGGGGGGAGAATTTGACAATATTATCGTTTTTTTTTTAATTCAAAACCATCATTATTTTGATCCGTGTTTAACTATTATGATCTTACCACCAATAACGATATCCGGTAAATGTACAAAACCCTGAAGAAACCTGTAGAGAGGAGACAATGAGAATAACTTTTAGAGGTGGGAAGAACTTGAATCCCAGAAGAATATTCTTGGTAAAACCAAAACTGGAAAACCTATCCACATGTTATCCGGGCAGGAATCGAACCCGGGCCATAGCGGTAGAAGGCGAGGAAAGTAATGACTGCACCAACCCGATTCCCTTAGGTTACGAGACCCACGATGTTTCTTTTTTCCCCCCCAAATGTATGTTTTACTTCAACAGGTGAGTTGCAGGGTGACCGTAAGGTCATGGCAAAATTCTGCTAAATGCACTTCAAAAATCTGTCAGATTTATCAAAAATCTACCAAATTCCCCAGAATTACTCGAAATACACTATAAACACTTAAAATCACATACAGATTTGTAGTGTTGCCTTAATTGGGGTTCAAATTACTTTATAAACAACCTATAGTCACATGAAGATGTTATGAAATTATTGCGTAAATTTCAGGCAAAACACGACGAAGTCGTTCCCAGTGAACCTAAGCACCTAGACCAGCCAACCTTTCCCATTATGCAAGCGTTTGTTTGAAAAAGACTGAAGTTTTTTTTAAACAAAATGTACCATGTTTTTCAAATTTGCTATGGTTTTCTGTCAAATGATCATTTTTGCAGAATTCCGCCAGAAATCTGCCAAAAAATCCATTCTGTCAAATTTTCTGTCAAACTCGTTTTTTAACAAAAAATCTGTCAAAGTTAGCCGAAAATCGGCTAAAACGGTCACCCTGGTGAGTTGTTACACGCAGCCTATTTTTAAGATTTTGAGCATGTTTGTTGCTTCAAACGAAAACAAACAATTGCACAAAAACAATCCTTGCAATGGGTACCATATACATGTATGGTGAACTGGGCGACAAAATGGGTACAGCACACAGACATTATTGCAGGCCAGGCGATAATCAAGAACGCAAAACGATAACCTTTTAAGCATTGTTGTCAATGGAAACTAATAAGACTTTTGCTTGGAAAAGAAAGGCTGATAAAACTTAATATCTCTGGAGTAATTTTCATGTAAACACTAGCATACTGCGTTGTATGTACAAACTGTGCTTAGAATATTAATTATTTTGACAACTATATAACGCTGTACAATAGTTTACCAAGAGTATAAACTGTTATCATACACTGCATCATCCCTGTGCATTGTTTGATTGAGCGAAAACTTTGCATCTTTTTCTCAGCATGAGAGTTTTTCCCCCATCTACACAGAATTTCATTCAGATTATGACAGTGGATTTTTAAGATTAAAAGGGAGGTTGAATCTGCCCCGGCTGTTAAAATCAATGGTCCCATAGCCTGGCTCCTTGAAGGGTACATTCGCTATAGATTCGGTTCTTGGTTAGTTGCCGGGGCTAAAGTGTTATTTGCCTCGTGATAAGGCTATATGATAGAAGAGTATTAGAGATGGGAAAGGTATTTGCACTTTGTGGAACGTGATCGCTGACATTTTATATTGTGCATCACTTCCCCTTCTTCAGGGTCGATCCACTGTTGTTTGGATGATTTTGCATTAAGTCGCGTTAACCGTCTGTAGAAAGTTTGTGGCCCCTGAAAATGACAATGAACTTTGTTTCGCCAAAAAAAAAGGGGAAATGAAGACAAAAGTACAAAAGTACGGATCGTGAAGGCTCCAAGGACGAGACCGCTTCCCACGCTACTTATAGACAAAGCTTTCAGGGGCAAAAATGGCATTGTCAGAATACTCAACCAAAGAGCAGTGAAATCAACCCGGAAAATGGGCTTTTGTTCAACTTTTCGACTCCAACTTAACATACATAACAGTCAGTTAATTATGTTTGGGTCAAAGTTCATGTTCCCGAAATCGACGTGGCGCTGCTGGCAAGGATAGTTGTGCAGTCACACCCGGCTCGGCATCAAAGAAAAATTCAACAGAAAGTAGTGACAAGTGTCCTTTTTTTTCAGGGATAGCAGGCACCAGTCATACTTAAGTGCGCACAACACGGAAGCTCCGACTCGAAAAACAAGAACAATGCATCACGACATAAAAGCCAGTCAGAAAACTTTTGAAGTTTAAATGAAAGGAATTCCCAGCGGCAGCACAGTTCAGTTCACACAATACCGACGTTAAATAGCACGGAGAAGTTTGGCCATATTTTTACAAGTTTTCTGTGGTCTGCTTCCGCAAATTAATACTTATCTGATTGATGTCTATCGTATGAGCCTTTATCTACAGGGTTTCCCAAAAAGGTAACCTACAAACAAAGCGAATTGATCAAGCTTTGAACTTAATGACTATAACAATGGTTTCGTCTTGCATGTATGTTTAAAACTAGTGTCTGTAAGCTTTTGGTTGATATCTTGGATGTTTTCCTATGGTCATGCATCACTGAGATCCATTGTCTTAATTGAAAATGGTTAGTAGAAACTTTCTTGGGACTGTTTAGGTAAAACATACTGAAAACAACCAGACACAAGGCAATATAGCTTTAAAGGATATTCAAGAAAACATGAACAAAACAGGATTGTCATCAATGGGTGCCTGATCAATTTTGTGCTGCAGCGCAAGTTACATTTCGGGGAAGGACGCGTGAGGGGGGGGGGGGAGGATATATTTCCTAATTTTAACACCTCCTTCCCTGTCCATCCATGTAACTCGAAAGTCAGGCACCATAAAGGGAGGAAACGAGGTGGCACCCTAAGCCTTGCTGCCGAGTCAGCAAGGCTTAGAAACTTTCTGGGGACATGTTTAGGTAAAACATACTGAAAACAACCAGACACAAGGCAATATAGCTTTAAAGGATATTCAAGAAAACATGAACAAAACAGGATTGTCATCAATGGGTGCCTGATCAATTTTGTGCTGCAGCGCAAGTTGCATTTCGGGGAAGGACGCGTGAGGTGGGGGGGGGGGGACTGGAGAGGATATATTTTCTAATTTTAACACCTCCTTCCCTGTCCATCCATGTAACTCGAAAGTCAGGCACCATAAAGGGAGGAAACGAGGTGGCACCATAAGCCTTGCTGCCGAGTCAGCAAAAGAACCACGTACCTATACGCAGATGCAAACCTGGACTTCGCAGACAGTCCCAACTTGTGAGTCAGCTTACCGACCAACCGACCGAGCTTACTGCTGTTGGTAAATGACGACGGGAAATTAATACGCTTAAATGAGGGCATCAAAAACCAAAAAATTTACACCAAGCGGGTTCGAACCTCTAACCCTGGGTCCGCTGTCAGACAGCTTAACAACTAGGCTGTTTCAGTAGGTGCTTTTCTCTTTGCATTTAAAACATAATCCGTATCTCCGCAGTGGGCCGGTTACTTTGTGTTTCATTGCTGCAAGAAATTCATCTTTTCTTGTACTTACACTATACAATGTCACATTAACGTCAGCCGGTGACATAAGAATCGTGACCACGCGAGTGCAATGACGGCCAGTGGCGTTAATCTGTGCTGACGAGGGGGGGGGGGGTAGGGGATGACCAAATGCGTTTGAGGGCAGTTTTATTTTCATCTCGAGGGGGCATTTTGTGACCTAATGTGGCAAAATGAGGAATGTCCCCCAAAACCATGTTATGAGTAATCAACGCCTGAAGTTGGATACACTAGGAAAATCATGTAATAAGAACCGGAAAATGTCCCTGTCTAAAACAAACACATAATAAAAATCTGTGGCTATAGATTAGGCCTATTGGGAGTGGGGGTACAAGGACGGATCCAGAACACACTTTTGTGTGTGTGTGTGTGTGTGGGGGGGGGGGGGGGCTGTACAAATCAAGCCAGGCCAAACTGGTCTAGGTCCTAGCTCTAACAGCCTGTTGGCACCAATTCTCGAGGGCGTCATTCGCTTCTCAAAGTGGGGGTGGTACATACATTTGTATCTGGATCAGTACTAATTGTGCGAGTGCGAAGCCTAAACTGCGCGGGGTTCGGGGCCCGCTTAAGGGACCCTGAAAAAAATTGGATTCTAGGCGTCCAGTACGTGGTGCGATCTGAGGCAATTTCTGACGACTGCCAAAGTTTTAGCACAAGATCATCATTTAAACATCTTTTTCGAGTTAGGAGTCATTACATCAGATGTTCTGAGCTATAGAATCAAATGTAAGCTACAAATTTTTATTCAGGGACGAAAATCGTTGGGGAACGACATCAGTTCCCCGTTCCCCACCGATCGACGCCCATGGTTGGCACCGTGCTTCAGAATGACGGACTTTTACACGTACATTTTATACGTAGGGCCAATGCATTATACATGCTGTACAGCGTCAGTTGGTGAAATCGAAAATTCTGAGAGAGACCCTCAAACTTTTTTAAAAAACTTTTCTCTCTGCGCGTGTGGGTGTGTGTGAGTAGGCCTATGTGTTTTATGGCAAACTGCGGTATTTTTTTTGTAGGCCCTCCCCCAAGTTTTCGTAGGCCCCCAGATTTTTCCGGGCCTGCACACAACTTTGTATTAGATGCTCATTTGTATCTTAAACAGTGCTTCTAGTGTCATGTGGTTTCCAGCACCCCCCCCCTCGAATTTCCATAACTGGGTAATTTTAGGACGGTTTATGGTCATTCCCAAATCACCGACACCGATTTACGCCACTGATTTGCGGGCACCAGACGGTGCTGTGCTTGTGACCTGAGGCTTGTCTAGAAGCCACATTATATAAATGTCAGAGGTGAAATAAGTACTTGTTTCTGTGCTTTTTGGTTGAACGTGATCGCTGTCACGTGATCGCTGTTTGTGTCGCATCCCGTTTTTGGAGTGAAATCCACTTTTGTTAGGATGATTTTATATCCACCGATGCTAACCGTCTGTAGAAAGTTTGTGGTCCCTGAGAATGAGTTTTTATAAACTTTTTTCCGCCAAAAAGGGGGAATCTAGAAAAATTGGTTTTCTAAGGACGAGACGGTTCACACGTTATTTAGTATAGGTTTTCCCGGCAAACAAATTTCCTGAAATGTTTATTTACTTCTAAAATCAATCATTCATTTTCGTCTGAACTTGAAATCACGTCTTTAATCGTATTTTAATTCAACGAAAGTTCCATCGTTTTCATTGTCTGCTGTGCATTCGGTTTTGAGAAACAGACGGCCAACTACGTTACCTGCGCATTCATTTATGCAAGCATAATATACCTTTTCTAAATTGAATTCAGGTACAGCTAATTTGATTGACGGTTAAGAAACCCCTAATTGTATCTGGTGTCGATGGCATTAAAATAAAAGTGAAATAGAATGGTGAATGTTTGAAATCGCCCTCTAAAAGCGAAGCCCAAAAATTAATGCACTCATGAAAAGGAACGTGTTCCTTTTTTAAGGGAGGGCAGGCATGTCACATTTAAGTGCACACAGCACGGAAGCTCCGATTCGGATAAAAAACAACTGCACAATGCATTAGGACATCATAAAAGCCACACAGAGAAACTTTTAAAGTTAAAAGAATGGATTTCTCAGTGGCAACACAGTTCAGTGCACGTAACACAATAAATGGGAAGAATTTTTACGAATTTTCTGTCTGCTTCCGCATATTAATAATCATCTGATTGACGTTTACCCGGAAAAGTTCTGTCAGTAAATTGGCGCCGGGGGTTTCCCCCATAGCGACCCCAGTGACGTGTATCATCACCCATCCGTCAGTGAATGAAACGAAGGCACGTCGGCATGGAAGATGTCAGTAAATATGAGAGACATCTCAAGGCTTCATCATGCATTTTCCATTTAAATGTCAAGGTTTTCCCTTTTTATCATGATAGCCCAGCTTCACTATTCGTTTGTGGAATGGTTATCGGTAAATCTACAAGATGAGTTAAACAAAACCGAAACCAAAATGTCGGGAACTTTGTTTTAGGGAAGTGCTGCATGTAGCACTTTCAAAATCTGTGATATAAAAGCCCAATTCACAAGCTTTCTTTTAGTACAAGAATCATTCAAATCGCTCATGTAATTTTCAAGTTACAGAATTTTAAACACAACCAGCGTTTTAAAGTTCTGACCACGGATCACAAATCATGGAGGTAATTTTGAATTTCAGTGTTTGTTTCGAACAATTGCGACACAAATTGGGAAAATTCCGACACGTATACTATAGCCTTACTTTTTTTAATGAAATTTGGACAAGATATGAATTTCTTTGTATTGATATATCTGTCCCTTAATCGAGTTGGAATTAGTTCGAGGGGCCCTGAGGAGTCTTTCCAGGAAGTTAGGAGCAATTTCATTTTTGACCAAAATCAGTAAAAATTGCAAGGGGTTAGCCTTACATTTTTAATTAAATTTGGCCAAAATATGAATTTCTTTGTATTGATATGTCTGTCCCTAAATCGATTTGAAATGTGTTCGAGGGGCCCTGAGGAGTCTTTCCAGGAATTTAGCAGCAATTTCATTTTTGGACCAAAATCGACAAAAATTGCAAGGGGTGAAAAAACAGTGAAAAGTTTCCCCACATGTACAAGTACCTTTTCACGAATACGAGTATGAAGAAAGGTAACTACTTTTCATTCTATAGTGAGAGTATGCCCACGAAACAAACTGTACATGTACTTAAGTACGACTTACTATACGAGACTAGTCTTGGGTCCAAGACCTTCCTGTTGTTTATTCCTCGATCACATCAATCGCGGACCCGTGCGTCAACGTACGTCCGATCACTCTCACAAACGATCGCTGATAGAGGGCGCTACCTTGAGACGAACCGCTATCATCCACGAACCGCTATCACAGGAAGGTCTTGGAGATCTCGTTCGGCGGTGCTTATGTATTTCATAGTTTTTCCTCCGACTTTCCGGGGGAGCCAATGAGCGATCAAGTTGGAAAGTGGTATGAATTATTCATGATCGTCGATGTACTAGTATATTTATATGCCCAAACGTAAGCAGCAAGCTATTATGGGCGCAGCCTGGAAAATTACACTTTTCCCGAAGCCAGTGGGCAGGCAAACGAACATATCTCGCCCGCGGAGACAGACATCAAGAGCTTGAGACTGCTTAGGCTTCAATGAATCTAAACTTAAGCGGCTACACGCATACGACTTAGCTCGATCTATATCAGATTCACTTGCCACCCAAGAAAAACACGCTGATGAAGAAGCCATGTTGATCTGAAACGTTTATGATAATGATCTGACGGGTGCATACCTGCAAATAAACTCCCATAGACACTAGTGCTAAATGCCCATACTTCAAAATTCTTTTAAAAATACTCAAAACTCTCACAGGTATTCAAGCTGCACAGAAAAATGATGATCAATGTGTCATCTTTCATTTTCTTTTCAATTTATGGTGGGTTCACCATTGACTTTTCGAGATATTTTCACGCAAAGAAGACGACCCCTATTTTCCCCAAAGCGGAAAAGTAGCCATCTTGAAAAACGATCCCTCCACAACATGGCAAAATAGCGCCACTTTCGAGCCCAATAGCATCCAAAATGCTCAGAATTGGAAGCCCAAAGTCCGGGCCAGAGGTTCACTACCATATCTCTTCAATTCCCCAATTTGACGGCGCTCAGAACTCTCTAATATAGAATATTTTGAGGGTATAACTTTTATTCAAGAGCTTGGCGGATCGATTTACCGGTGTGCACCCTGACGATCGACGCGACGCGTGCGACCCTTAACCCTACAATGACGTCACTCAGTCACGTGCTATGAATAATTCGGCGAATAACATTACCATAATTTGGCCACACCCCCCGCCGAACGAGATATCCAAGACCTTCCTGTGATAGCGGTTCGTGGATGATAGCGGTTCGTCTCGAGATAGCGCCCTCTATCAGCGATCGTTTGTGAAAGTGATCGGACGTACGTTGACGCACGGTTCCGCGATTGATGTGATCGAGGAATAAACAACAGGAAGGGCTTGGACCCAAGACTAATACGAGACGAGTACTTAAACTCTGTTATTGACTATTTTGGGTGAGAAATGGGTAGGCTTTTCAATCACATTTCAATAAAAAAAAATCTTTGATTAAATTCACAGACACTCCATATTTTGGTGAGAGATCCTAGACGATCGTCAACCATGACCCTACCGAAGGTGTTGGTTCTGCTGATGTTGATCTCATGCCCTCTGACCTGCGTAGGTGAGACTGGTGCAGCCTGACCGTTTCATATCTTGCGATGTCCTCAACTAAGTTTTTATGGGTATTTCTTTTTTGGGGGGACGGCACTAGTTCAATCTAGTTTTATTTCATAACTTCATAATGAACACAAATAAAGTACGTAACTTAATTGATAAACAAGAAATAAAAGTAAATGACACAGATAAATAACAAAGATACATGGAAAGCAAAGAAGTTATGAGGAAGTTGTAAGAAGTCCAGGGACTTACGAAACACTCCATTTTACCCCACCCCACCCCCAAGAGAAAAAAAATCCCAAGTGTTCCCGTTACGCCCAACTACCACACCCCAACCTAATTGGCAGCCTCTATGCTGTGTTGGAGAACTGTGGTTTTACATTTAACTTGCGTGTATTTATGTTTTGATGACCGAGTATTATATGTGTGGTTGCTAATTGAAAAGAAATTGTTACAAATATTAGAGGAAGGTTGCCTTTGTGGTAATTATACATAAATACCGCAGTTTGCATGTGGTTGATGTTGGATACTTCGAGCACATTATACTTCCTAAAGCAATCCTGCACTGAGTCATATACTCCAACCCTGTTATGTATCTGAGTGCACTTTTTGGATACAAAGTATGGCCAATTTGTATGCAACTTCGAATTGTTTTACTTTTCTCCTTTTTTCTTTCCCATCACCGGTTGTGGTACGCAGCACCTCCTGATGAGTTTCCTTGTATCCGACGCAGCTGCCACGAGTATTGCCCTGATGGTCAAATTTGGATTCAAAATCAATGTGGTAAGATAAACCTTTTTTTGAAAGAAATCCATGGACGACGACCCTTTAAGTTGGTATATTCGTGCTTTGTCAATATTTCGATTTTCTTTTCCGCCCTTTTCTTGCCCTGTAACTAATGCACTTGCTTGTTTGTTTTTGCAGGCCTTTATACAGCTTGAAAAAGTTGTTTTAAATAGCGCGCTTCAGTTAAGAAATTGCGCCCACTATTATTCAGAACGAATAATTCAAAAGCTGAAATTTATTGATTGGTTACTTGTCGTGCGATGTCTCATTGGAAAGGTCACAACTAATGTAATGCCGGCAAAAATATCAATGCACTTTGAAAATCTTTTTTTTTTCAAGGTGCCACACCAAAACAAAAAAAACCCCCAAAAAACACCGTATACAACAACTTTAAGATCCACCATTCCACTTAATCCCCCCCCCCACATCTGTCACTCGCAAAAAGTTGTTTTAAATAGCGCGCTTCAGTTAAGAAATTGCGCCCACTATTATTCAGAACGAATAATTCAAAAGCTGAAATTTATTGATTGGTTACTTGTCGGACGATTTTTTTCGTGCGATGTCTCATTGGAAAGGTCACAACTAATGTAATGCCGGCAAAAATATCAATGCACTTTGAAAATCTTTTTTTTTTCAAGGTGCCACACCAAAACAAAAAAACCCCCCAAAAAACACCGTATACAACAACTTTAAGATCCACCATTCCACTTAATCCCCCCCCCCACATCTGTCACTCGCAAATTGTGAAATTATTATCTGAGTTTCTAATCTAGGGCCCTGGGCATGAATTTTATTTGGGAATATAGTATGTACAGTTTCTACTCTCTTAGATGTATGAAAAATATTTGGCATCCCTTTTTCTGGTTAATCTTAGTGAAAAGTGCACTTTTTTTAAACATAAAAAAAATCCGTGCTTTTCCTTACAAATGAGGGCGCTGCTGCTGTGATGTCATTTCAGGAAGACACTGTTCAATTAAGGGGGTTTGTAAACATTGTAAACACTTGTCAGAAACCTTTGCCCATTGGCCTATTGTCATGTAGGTCTACTGAAACAGGAACGAATCGCTAAACAAAAGAAAATTGAAATTTACAAAATTATGGCAAATTTTGTGCTATAACAACTGTAGCATTGAAGTTTTCTGCATAAAATGACATCACCCTTTTGCTCATGAATATACAAATTCACATTACATTATCATAAGCATTAGCATGAAAACCAAAAAGACACCAAAATGCCCTTAAAAATGGCAAAATTGAAAATAAATAAAGGCCAAAAAAAAAAATCGGTCTCTGGTCAGACCAAAGTTCCGGAATTGACGCGGCCACGCTGCTTTTTTTTTTTTCAAGCTTGGATTGTACATACAAGGTAGGTACTATTTTGTTTTTTTGGTGTCCTCATGTACATTGGTGTCCTCCATAATTTGCCTGGGTGCTTTCGATCATTTGCCTTGGTGCAATTTTCCATTCCTTGGTGCTCTTTGGTAAAACAAATTGAGAAGGTGCGGAAATAGAGGGCGCTGTTGGAGCTACCGCGGAACATTTTGAGAAAAATAGATCGACGCGCATGATTAAAATCGACGCGCGCGCTGACCAGAGACCGACTTATTACTTTTTTTGGCCTAAAGGGGACACAAAAGTGCATTTTCAAGGACGGCATTAACAATTATATGGCCCTTTAAGGTAGTGCAAAAATACATATACGTACGTGAGTCATCATGCATGGGTGCTTTGGGACTGAGGTCAGTTTTTTTTCTTTGATTATGTTCCTCATTAATGGCACCCAATCTATGACGAAATATTTTAAACATAATGCTTATTTCCTACAACATGACAATGAATGTTGTATTGCAAAGTCAAACGGGTAAAAAGGTTGTGTATTTCATAAATCCCGGGCTACCAGATGAAATAAAAAAAAGATTGATTTTTTCGCATCCGATTTCACCGGACGCAATGTTTATGTTAACCAATCAGATTCACGAAGGAGGCCACATGGTTGTCATCATGTGACTAGTGATTATATATGACTTACCATCATGTAACAGATTATAGAACATAATGGGGCATGTGGGCGGGTAACATAGCCGTCTTACCGCAACGGTGAAATAAAACAAGTACTGCTTTCAAACGAACGAGGTCCACATAAACCAGGTAGCAGCGACGGTGTGTAGATTTGCCCACGTCCAAACAGTGCCCCTCTCTCTCTCTCTCTCTCTCTCTTTCTCTCTCTCTAGAAAAGAGGTTTAGAGGCATTTTGGGGTTAGTTTTATCCGTGGCAAAATGAAGAGAAACACTTAAGGGAATCATACAAAACAAATTAGGATTGAAAGAGTTTTCACAGTGTGAGTAAAGTGAGTTTTGTTCACAGGTTTTTCTTAATGACACGAAACAAAGGAATGTCCACACTACGTATGTAACGTAGGACATGTATGGGGGTGATCCGGGAAACCGGTAAAATCGGGAAGGTGTGCTGATATTATTAGTTATCTTGCGAGCGCGAGTGGAACACGGAATATTATCTTCCAGCAAACTTGAATTCTCGATCCTGATTGGTCGATCCATGGCAACAAGCCGTGCTACATATAACCATACCGCACGGCCACGGTCCATACCGCACTCTGCGTATTGCGCTATTCCAAGATGCAAGCGACATTCCAGCTGCATACGCTAAGTTGCCGAATGTCCGTGTAAAGCGTGCTAGTTCCAACTGTACTGCGCGTCAAGTTTGCTTGAAGATAAATTCGTTATCACGCTCGCGCTCGTGGAACACGGAAAATGTAGTGCGTCTGTGTCCCACATACCACTCGGCCTTCGGCCTCGTGGTATGTGGGACACAGACGCACTACATTATTCCGTGTTCCACTCGCGCTCGCAAGATAACTAATAATGTAGTGCGTCTGTGTCCCACATACCACGAGGCCGAAGGCCGAGTGGTATATGGGACACAGACGCACTACATTATCCGTGTTCCACGAGCGCGAGCGCGATAACGAATTTATCTTCAAGCAAACTTGACGCACAGTAAAGTTGGAACACGCATGCTGTGTAACCTACGCGCAACTTTTGAATTCACAGTGAATTGTGCAGCACTAATCGCGTCACGTAGGCTTAGAATAGCGCAATACGCGGAGTGCGGTATGGACCGTGGCCGTGCGGTATGGTTATATGTAGCACGGCTTGTTGCCATGGATCGACCAATCAGGATCGAGGATTCAAGTGTGCTTGAAGATAATACTTATAAGTGTTTACATCGAATTGTATAGATATCAACGAATGCACCTCTGGTTCGCATAGCTGCCATGCTCGTGCCCGTTGTACCAACACAGTTGGAAGCTACACCTGTGCCTGTTATACTGGCTACATTGGAGATGGAAGGTCCTGCTTGGGTATGTTTATCTTATGAGGGACAGGTTAAATTTTATCTTATACAAATTGGTTTGTTTGCAACTACGCAAGTCTGCAGACAGTGTGCATGTGAGCTGATTCGGTTTATATTGTTGATTGAGATCTCTGTAGTCTTCCTGCTTGGACACTGAAAGCATACCTCATTGTGCTTTGATACTTTCATTCAGATTTTTCGGTTTGTTGGCCGGATGTGGAAGTTTGTTTTGACTTACTGCGGAGAAGGTTCCCACAGAAAGCTTGCCGCAAATTTATATTAGGTTGAACAAAATTGCAGCAAGCTTAAATAATTATGAGTGAGATTGCACGTTTTCAATCTACATGTAGCCTAGTTGCAAGCAAATTACATACTTGCTGCAACAAGAGCTTGAAATGCTTGCACATGTAATTTGAGGCTTGTTGCCAACTTGAGCATGTACTTGCAAGCTTGCACCAAGTTTGTGCATGTACTTGCCAGCGTGCAGCAATATTGCTATCACGCCTGACTGCAAGCTGATGCGCATCGAGTGTTGTATCACAGTTGTATTATTTCATTCTTAACTCATTTTTTATAGATATCAACGAATGTACATCGGGTTCACATAGCTGTCATACCAATGCTGAATGTACCAATACATATGGAGGCTACACGTGCGCCTGTAATGCTGGCTACAGTGGTAATGGAAGGACTTGCACAGGTATTTTCAAACATGGACAACTAGTTTGGTTTTCTCCAAAAGTAATATGCGATTGTCAAACGGCTACTTTGTTTACCCTTTCAGTGCAAAGCCACAAAATAGTTAGCAAGACGATTGTTGAATGAGAGAATGTAAATCTTTCTGAAATCACACTCTCAATTGCAATGTGTTCTTTCAAAACCAAACGTGTCATGGCAGAGCTTGAATTAAATTCAAAGTTGTTTTTCTTTAAGATATCAATGAATGTGCTGCAAATACAGACAACTGCCACACCCAAGCCCAGTGTACTAATACAGTTGGAAGCTACACGTGCTCCTGTGATGCTGGCTTTAGTGGCGATGGAAGGACTTGTATAGGTATTTTCAAACATAGAAAACGCTTTTGGTTTTCGTTGAAATACTGTTTTATGCAAAGACAGCATATTATTTGTTTATATTTATTTCAACGGAATTGCAAATAAGTATCTTCTTTTCACTTGTCACGCTTTGCTACAAGATTGCAATTTCTTGTTATTTGAAAGCTCTCCAAAAGTAATATTGATATGGGATTGTGAAACGGCTAATTTGTTTATCGTTTCATGGCAGAGCTTGAATTAAATTCAAACTTGTTTTCTTCAAGATATCAATGAATGTGCTGCAAATACTGACAACTGTCACGCCCAAGCCCAGTGTACCAATACAGTTGGAAGCTACACGTGCGCCTGTAATGCTGGCTTTAGTGGCGATGGAAGGACCTGCTATGGTATGTCCGTGTGGTGTTCTATTAGGTGCTAGTGAATTCAAGGCCGTTGCAACTTTGTACGATTAGATCAGGCGTAGTCTGACTCAGCATTTGTCAGCCAAATTTGATGCAAAGCTGCACATGTATGCGACCGAAATACTGGCTACAGTTATGGTATGATGTGCATACAGGTATGTGAGATTACCCGGAAGGAACATTACATAGGCCTATAGTTTGATTTTATATGTTGAATTAGACTTGCAAACACGATATTCTTGTACTGATTTTGCATCAATGTAGTTTTTTTTTTTTGGCCATTAAAAATGTTAAAGGCTAGTTTTAACTGACTATAACGAACTTGGTATCGCATAAGATAGGGCTACATTAAAGTGCTTCTTGTATTGTGTCACACTTTTCTTCTTACCTGATTTGTAATATGTATAGATATCAACGAATGTACTTCAGGGTCACATAGCTGCCATACCAATGCTGGATGTACCAATACAGCTGGAAGCTACACTTGCGCCTGTAATACTGGCTACAGTGGCGATGGAAGGACTTGCACAGGTATGATTTTAGGTATGGGTGGTTGGAAATTGATAACCACTTTTGTGTGCAATGGGTTCCTGGACATTGAAAGCATACTTTCATTTGGCTAAAGATGTTTCGGTTTGTCGGCCGGATATCCAGGGCTTGAGGGCTATAATATCATAAAGTGTAATAGGAAACTTCTAAATTTATGTTCAATTATCAATGTTAAACGATGAATTTGGGTGCATTAAGGCTATATTTTGCATTCCCTACTTGGAATTTTGTTTTGTCTAATACTGCGAAGAACTTTCCTACAGAAAAGTAAGCTTGCCTCGAAGTTTCATTAGGTTGGTAAAAAGACTGCAACAGGCCTGATAGCTTGTGGTTGCACTCTTACATGCAAGCAAGTTGCAAGCAAATTATCAGCTTGCAGAAACCTTGCAGCAAGAGCTTGAAATGCTTGCACACGTGCGAGCCAAGCTTGAACATAATTTTAATGTACTTGCGGGCTTGCAGCAAGCTTGCGATTGCCAAACTTGCAGCAGGCTTACGCATGTACGTGCAAAATTGTGGCAATTTTTGGAATCGTCCAAGCTTGATTGGACGGTTCCAAATATATGTGTGTCAAGATCGCCGGCAAGTGTGCACGCAAGATTGCCGGTATGGTTGACTGGTATGCTTGGCTGATACGCCTCGAGTGCTGTATTATAGTGTTCTTATATTACTTTTCGTATTGTATAGATATCAACGAATGTACCGCGGGTTCACATAGCTGCCATACCCATGCTGGATGTACCAATACAGTTGGAAGCTACACGTGCGCCTGCAGCACTGGCTACAGTGGCGATGGAAGGACTTGTGCAGGTATGATCAAACATAGAAAACTTGTTGGGTTTTCGTTGAAATACGTTTGATGAAAAGACGTGCATTTTTTGGCATTTATTCCAAATGAGTCTTTTCGTTTGCCAAGCTTCGCTAAACTGATTGCAATTTCTCGTTACATGAAAGCTCTCAAAAAGCAATATTGATATGTGATTGACAAATGGCTAATTTGTTGTCAAATTTCAATACAAAATCACGAAAGTGTGCTCAATGTTTACTTGGTAGTTTACACTAATTATCATTGACTGAAGGAATGTAACTCTTCGGGGCTCTCGACCGTGGTAAAAAGCGCCCTCTGTTGTTCGCGCATAGAGCCCATACTCAACCAGATCGAGTACAGTGAATTCTTTTGAGAGATTACAAGTCGAAATCCGCACTTCTTCAAAATGGCAACACTCTTTCGCCTGTTGCAATAACACCCGTTTTTAACTGGCGTTCAGAGACGTACCGACGACAATTATTCAGAAATTTGATTTCGGTTCAAGGTTTTAAACAATAATATGACCGGCTACACACGAAAGATTGACTGTTGCAGCCATGCATTCAAAACGACCGCAGAGTTCAGTGAATACAATCGCAGTTTGTATGAATTTTTCCGAGGGAACTCATGATTTTATAATACCCTTTGCACTTGTTGTCACATCTAATGCAGGGTTTGTCCCTTTGTGATACACACGAAGAGACTGTTTGTACTTTTATTGCCTCTAAATCTAAATAACAACAAATTGTCCTCAGTGAGGGCGCCCTTTGTAAGGGGTCTATTGATAGAGCAGTTGGAAGCCTCATAATGTGTCATTACTGTGTATTATCATCAGTCATCATGCGTGCTATACATAGTGGTAAAAAAACCCCGCAACCTCATTCTTCCACTATTCAGAGACATTCATTATTAATATATATGGATAGGGAATTTTGTTGGAAGGAAAATGATAACAACAACTCCCGATTCAGTCCAGTATTTCTGATTCCAGCCCCATTTTTGTTAACCAAAGTCAGGGGCTCTAATTAGGATTATCACACACAGTGAACAAAAGGAAAAGATGGGAGTTACACTTGTTCATGTGATACTGGCTTTTCAGGAGATGGAAGGACTTACTGCAATAGTATGATAGGACTTTGTCTGAGTTTCTCTTAAAAAAGAGGAGAGCTTTTTATTTACGTACCTAATTCATAGCCAAAAAAAACATACAACTAAACATACCATCGCAGTTTGTATGAATTTTCTAGGGGAACTAATGTTTTGTAATTATTTACCCTTTGCAACTATCGTCACATCTAAGGCAGGTCTTTGTCCCTTTGTAATACACATGAATAGACGTGTCCTAGTCCGTGAGGGATAGTTTGATTGAGGTTGAGGTAGGCGACTCCGCTAACATGATATATTCTAGTACTGACTCTTGTGTTTTTTTTTAACAAACGGAAATGAACTTGATCTTGTATAGAATAGGCCTAAAAAGCGCCTGCTGTTTTGTGTCACTGATGTATTCTTACCTCGATTTGTACAGATATCAACGAGTGTACTGTGGGTTCACATAGCTGCCATACACATGCTGGATGTACAAATACCGTTGGAAGCTACACGTGCGCCTGTAATACTGGCTACAGTGGGAATGGAAGAACCTGCATAGGTATGATTATGGGTATAGGGCGGTATTAAATCGAAAAAAAAAAGTTTTGTGTGCAAGCTAACTTTATCGTTGGGTGTAAGATTATGTTGGTATATCGGTCGGATGCTTGCTATAGGGTCAATATCATGTAGTATAATGCGAATTTTATGTTCAATATATTGTTGTTAATGAATTTGGGCTCATTTATATTTTGACCATGCTTGTAAGTATGTTTTGACTTACTTGGAATAACGTATTTTCTATGGAAACATTGAAACGTGGAGGCTTGTGTTTAATCACAGTATCTTCTTACCTCGATTTGTATAGATATCAACGAATGTACCACAGGTTCACATAGCTGCCATTTCCATGCTGGATGTACCAACACAGTTGGAAGCTACACGTGCTCCTGCAATACTGGCTACAGTGGCGATGGAAGGACCTGCATAGGTATGATCAACCTCAGTGTGCAGTAGAACTTGACAACCAGTTTGGTTTTCTTTGAAATATTTTAACATGCAAAGACAGCATATTGTGTTTGTATTTCGCCCTTTGAGCCCTATCTCCTGCATCTGCAAATGTTGCAAAAAAATTACATTGCAAAATAATTGTATGTTACTCAACTGAAATTGTTTAAAATAAAAAGTGGTGAAGTAGAATATGTCCTTTGTCGAGTCCCAGCCAATTTGAAAATCCTCCTCAAATACAAGTTTATGTAACGCAAACTTGAATTTAATTCAAAACTTTTTTCCACAAGATATCAATGAATGTGCCGAAGATACTGACAACTGTCACGCCCAAGCCCAGTGTACCAATACAGTTGGAAGCTACACGTGCGCCTGTAATGCTGGCTCTAGTGGCGATGGAAGAACCTGCATAGGTATGCGATATTGCCTGGAGGGAACCTTACATAGTTTGAGTTATGTTGAAGTAGGCGACTCAGCCACGACGGTGCTCACTGCATTGACTAATGCATCCTAGCAATTCCTTTTTTGCCATAAAAATGATGTTCGGCTTGTTTTGACATACTGAGATGAACTTGATATGGGCCTGAAGCACCTCTTTTGTTGTGTATTAGTGTTGTTCTTTTTTGTATAGATATCAACGAATGTACCGCGGATTCACATAGCTGTCATATCCAAGCTGGATGTACCAATACTATGGGAAGCTACACGTGTGCCTGCAACACTGGCTACAGTGGCGATGGAAGGACCTGCTATGGTATGAATGACAATAAAGTTAGTTTGATATTCGATATTTGACATTCACATGCGTTTGTGCTGCGAATGTATGGGTTTCAAGTTGGATGTTCGATATATGCGATATTCACATACATTTGTGCAACGAATGTGTGTGTCTGTGTCGGACGCGGCTGTCAGTGCTTCGGTCGCTTTGCGCGTAATGAACTCGTGAACATCTCATAAGTGTGTATTCAGGGACCCCATATACCCTCTTTTTTGTCCCATAACTTCCCCTATTGAATGCAGAAACAAATTCGGGAATTCAGACACAGGGAATGTGTTTCATATTGCAATATTGGATAGTCGACATTAACACACGTTTGTACAGCGAACTAATGGTTTTTGATATCGATATTCGACATTCACATTTGTTTGTAAGCAGATGTGGATATTTTGATGTTCGATAGTCGCCTGGGTCGGTATGCGTACCTCGGGCGTTGTCAAAGGCATATCGCACATCAAAGTAGTCACCAATAGTTAAATAAACATCAAACAAACAAAAACACAATATTTTTCGAATATTTGAACATAAACCCCCCCAAAACACACACACATTCGCTATCATTTGATTTAAATCTTAAAACGATGAATTCAAAATGAAATAAATGGGAGGAAAAATACAGGACAAACTTGGGCAAAAAAACACCAATATAATGTGTGGAATAAGTTTGCTGGCGGCCTCGAATCCGACTTTGAATATAACTTTCAGCCATTATTAACCTTCGGGTAATTAAATTAGATAGCATGCGTGTTATTTGAAGTTAACCTTGTGGATTGTTTATAGATATCAATGAATGTTTCCTCGGAACTGTTGACTGCGATGTCAACGCTCTGTGCACTAATACTCCAGGAAGCTATGAGTGTGGCTGTATTGAAGGTTTCAGAGGCAACGGAAGGATTTGTGATGGTAAGACAATAACATCTTCGTACACCTGATAATTTTGGTTCAATACAGGTATCGTCATTTTGGACTCGCTTATGTGCTAATATTTGTTTTTGTTTACAATTCTTTTCAAGAAATCAATGAATGTTCTGAAGGATCTGATGACTGTGATGATAGCAACTCAGTCTGTAGAAACACAATTGGAAGCTTCACATGTGACTGTAAGACCGGCTACACCAGAGGATCAGGAAGGACCTGCATAGGTAGGGTTCCATCAAATTTGAAGAACCAATACGCAAGGCACATTTCATGAAACAAACCTTCATACACTCATGATCTGCGGTATATTTGGAACATATGTCGACAATGTGCTTAAGACCAGGACCGCTTTTAAGAGGTTTCGACCAGCTGTCCACGCAGAAGGCAATGTTAGGCCTCAGAGCAGTCACTGTAATTGTTGTCATATTATTTCTTTATAATATAGATATCAACGAATGCGCTGTAGATAATGGCAACTGCCACGCCCAAGCCCAGTGTACCAACACAGTTGGAAGCAACACGTGCGCCTGTAATGCTGGCTATAATGGCGACGGAAGGACCTGCTATGGTATTACCCTGTGGTTTATTTCAGTTCTTACAAATTGAAACCCTGATCAATTTAGATCATAGCGGGCTATACCACCGCGACTCAACAGTTATAGGCCAATCTTGATTTTAGTTACAACCTTCCCGGAGTTTCAGTCAAATATGTCTAAGGCTCTAGAAGAGGAAAAAAACCCACTTGCGATCAGTATGTAAGGAGAATGTGAATCAAGGCATTCATACAAAAAGTAAGAGTGAAATCTTTCATATCTTGACGCCCGAGATAGATTTGTCTGCGGAATCTACATCAGTCTTATTAGAATCCAATTCTCAAAATTTTATTTTGTGTGTGTGTCTGTGTTTTTTTTAAGAAATCAATCCATGTGACCCAACAACAGTTGATTGTCATGTCCGTGCTTACTGCACGGTCCCCACGCTGGGAAGTTACTTGTGCATCTGTAATGTGGGCTACACTGGGGATGGCAGGACCTGTACAGGTAAAAGGAAAAGTCAATAAAACAGTTGTGATTGTGTGCTACTGCTCTACCAGTTCCGTTGAATCGTTGATATTGTTGATCGGCTTATTTATTCAATTTAATGAACAAGACACATAAGCTGACACATGGTCGAGCTGTTTTGGTTACATTTATGGCGAACTATGTATTTTCTAATAAATTTTAACTAATAAATTTTGTAGAAAAATTGCATAAAACAAAAGGGATAGAGGGTGGGAAGAAAATTGCTGAAGTCAGTGCTGCTAAGTCTTGATCCCAAATGAAGCTGATATCCTTTCCATTTTATACATTATGAACCAATTCCATGGTACTTTAAAAGCATTACACTCTTATTTCATGGAAATCACCTCCTAATGTAAGGCCTTTGGCTTGTTCTACGAAATTTTCGGGGGCCTACGAAAATACCACAGTGTGCCAACAGGCTTTCGCAGCCACCAGTTTGGCCTGGCTTGCTTTAGAACAACGTACCATCAACATGAAATTGGTGCTGCTGCCTAGCGCGGATCAGCAGGACCTACGGAAACAGCGTGATGTGTGTAGGGGACCTCTTACGTGTCGCTCCCCTTAAAAATACAAAATTTGTATAATGCCTATATCTTGCTTTTCCTCCTAGACATAGATGAATGCTCCAGGGGAACAGATGACTGTGTCGATAGTAGATCTGTCTGCTCAAACACCGAAGGAAGTTTCACTTGTACCTGTAAGCCAGGCTACACTAGGGGACCTGGAAGGACTTGCATAGGTAACGAGTTTGGGGTTGAACATTTCTTACTTTTTTACCAACCCAAAAGTGCTGTCGTAAGAGTTGAGGTTTTAACGTTGTCCTCATTTCTTTTCTATAGATATCAACGAATGTGTACAAGGATCTGATGATTGTGATGACACCACATCAGTCTGCCATAATACGGAAGGACGCTTCGCGTGTAACTGTAAGGCTGGCTTCGTTAGAGGAACTGGGAACATTTGCTTAGGTAATAAAGAAATTTTTTTTTGTTTTTCTTTTAGATCCAATGTTTCTCAAGTGCTGAATATACGTATCGTGACAGTTTGTAATAATTGTTTTATTGTTCATATTTTCTTTAGGTTCCGTGACTCTCAGCAGAGAGTAGGTTTGAGACAGTATATTATTTATTTGTTTATTACTTAATGTATTATATCTTGTATTCTCAGATATCAATGAATGCAGCCTCGGAATTGATGCTTGTCACGTCAAGGCTGAGTGTTCTAACACTCGAGGGAGCTACGGATGCACGTGTGATGCTGGCTACACTGGCGACGGAATCAATTGCGAAGGTTATATCTATGATCTTTGCGTCAGTTTTTAGCGTTAAGTGCTTTGAGTTTTTTGTAGGACATTTTTAACTTTTGATTCCTTTTCAGGGAGTGTTCATGTAAGACTGCTCTAATTGTTCTAGCTAGAGTTTTTTGTTGTTGGAGGTTTTGACTTGTTTTAAGTAGTGGGCAGATCTTTCAGACAAGTCATGAAAAGTAAAAGGCCTTTTCATAGATCGTCAACAATGGCGTATTACAACATGTATCCATGGTTATTTTCTGGAGAGTACAATCAACGGTTATAACAATAAAAAAGTTACTTTTGCTTTCCTCTCAATTTCGAGCGGACAACCCATCAAATTATGTACCGATGCCTCGTGACGCTAATAGGTGTTCTTGGCATGTATGTACAGAAAGATCGGTTTGAACGTTTATCATTAATTCAAGACTTCAAGTAGTGTTCACTCATTGTATAGATATCAATGAATGTGATGGAGGGAGCCATGATTGTGATGAAGGAACCTCAGTTTGTGCCAACACGGACGGAAGCTATGAGTGTGGCTGTAAGGCTGGCTATACAAGTGGAACTGCACGGACTTGCATAGGTACGGTTGAGAGGTTGTACAAATTATCGGTCCATTTGGGCAATCTCTTTTAATAGACCCCTCTTTATAGGACAGGTTTTGTTGGTCAAATTCAGTGACAATGAAAGCACAAAGACGTGTGACATTTGATGCTATGAGCTCCGTGCGCTACCAAAAGAGGGCGCCCTTTTACCTAGCAACGACGTCCCATAGGCGGTACATTTCGCTGGTTGACGCGCACCGTTCCTTGTGTGTGACGCACGTACACCAGGGGATTTGTTCTATGTACACGCAGTGGCCGCGCACCCCCAACTGTACTTCCTTTGCCGGGGAGGGGGTACTTGTGAATGGAGCGGGTAGGGGTCCATGATAATTACCATCACGTACAATACACTCGAGGGCCTGTTTGAATTGGCTGAGTTTGTCTGTTTTATCCATTTTGTTGCACAGATATCAACGAGTGTTTCCTTGGAACTGTTGACTGCCACACAAACTCAGAGTGTATCAATACACTAGGAAGCTACGAGTGTACATGCGATGCTGGCTATAGAGGCGATGGAAAGAATTGCTGGGGTGGGTTATGTTCGTGACGAGCACACTTTTGTCTGGTTTGGTTTTCAAGATCAAATAGAAGCTCGAGGTACCACTAAGCCGAGTGAAATTGCCAAACATTTCTTGTATTTAAAGTAATTTCTTTTAATGCAGACATCGACGAATGTATTTTGGGAAGTCATGGTTGTCACAATAATTGTCATAATAATTGTGGGGTACTGGAACAATGGGAGGTACCCCACAAGGAATGCCCACCGATTTGCGGGGTACCGTTTTGGTACCCCACAAGTTTTTCACGAAATAGATATATGGATTTTACTCAAAAATTAGGAATTTCCAAGGTGGGTTGATCCGTCGCAAATGGAAGAGTTTTAGAAAAGGGATATTAAGTCCGAATTTCAGCCCAGGAAATTAACTATGGTTAAAATAAGAGCATTTTGACATAAGTGTGCGACGTTGCAAAATTTTAGTACACGAGAACAAAGGAAGTACCCCACTTCTATGCCTATGTAAGCATGTGTGCGCGGTAATACTAAGGTTACACGATTTTCAATGTCAATGCAGGCCATGCATCTAAGTGGAAGCAGACCATTCTGACTGAATGACCGTATTCAACTGAAGAAACACTTTCATGTCCAGCATGGTGCCAGGTCTGGACCAATTATAGGGTTAGAACCAAATTACTAATATTTCTTTGAGGAAACTGTAGAACAATCGGTCAACTCAGCAAAATTTGTCCACAACTTTTCCTATAGATATCAACGAATGTTCCGAAGGAATTGATGATTGTGATGACAGCACCTCAGTCTGCCACAACACAGATGGCACCTTCACGTGTGACTGTATGGCCGGCTACACTAGAGGATCGGGAAGAACCTGCATCGGTAAGATGGCAGAACTGGCAGAGAAATGTTTCATGTTATATTAAGTTCTTAAGTTTTGGAATCCGCCCCCCCCCCTCTCAACATTTTCCGCGATAGCCTCTAAAAAAATAAATTTCGCGACCCGAGCTGTTATGACTTTTTAGCCTCGAGCTTTGCGCTTCTTTTGATACCAAAACCATAAAAAATCGGACCACGGGTTGCCGCGTAGCGAAAAATATTCGTGGAAACTGAATTTTTGCATATACGTCGTGTACACAGAGCAGAACTGCCATTCGTGCATATGAATAATTAATTAGCCATAATTCCAAAGTCCTTTAACCTATAGTCATGAAATTTCGTGGGTATGTTTAGGAAGAGTTGCTCTATGCATGTCCTGAGTTTCAAAATTGTTCGTCACTCGATGGCCGAGATCTTAGGGGTGGGGGGCGGAATCTGCCCCCCCCGGCTGAGAGATGGTCAAAATAAAACGGCCCCTTTAGGGTTAAGTATTCCCTTCTTCTGATTATCTTACCGCATGTGCTATAAGTGCTATATGCCAGAAGTATAAGAAGTACTCAACCGTCCAATGTGTTAATACACATGTCAAACTAAATTCCACACCTACTTCACTTTTAAAAACATATGGGTCACATTGACCCGGAATCCAAGTATTTGACTCAACCCTTTCCCGAGTCAAAACTGAAACTTTTCCGGGTCACAATGACACTTTTTCAGGTAAAACAATGAGTGTCATTTGACCCCCCAAAGTGTCTTTTTTTTTACCTTTTTTTTCCAATTAGAACCTGGATTCCGGGTCAATCTGACCCGGATGTTTTGAGAGTGCAGATGAGAGACTGACCATATCAAGAAATGATGGGTAACTGATCTTTTGGCGGGCGCGCCGATTGATTCATGATATGAGGTCAGATATCCTATCTACAGATGACCCACCTTTAGCAAAGCAACATTTGTTTTTATTGAAAGCACCGGTCTCTCGCTATGACATTCATTATTTCCCTTCACTGTCCCAAACACCAATTATTCTGGGTATTGTATATATTTTACTTGCAGAAATCAATCCTTGTCAACCAGCTCCAACTGAGTGTCACGTGCATGCTAGCTGCATCCTGACCTCACCGGAAACATACACCTGTAGCTGTAATGTAGGCTACACTGGGGATGGAATCACTTGCAGTGGTATGGGCCTTATGCACGAGTTGGGCATTTTTGTCAAGTTTCCTGAATGTATTTCATTAACTATTAACTGTTGAATGCCAGCTCTGCGACGAGATGATTGAAGACAATGACGATAGTTGCTTTAGATTAAGAAAGAACTTGTCTTTGGTCTCAACGTTTCGACTAGCCTGCTCTAGTCATCGTCAGGGGACTGAAAGAAATACTTTATATGTGCAGGATAGGTCTGTATAGCGATGGAAAATGTTGGCTTTTTGTATAATTTAATTATCGATGGACTGTGCGAGCTTCAGAGGTCACGTTGTTCTTTTTGCAGATATAAATTAATATTCTCAAAGAACTTTTAAATTGTGTGGCATTGTTGTAGTCGACTCCATCACAAGTCCTCTCCATTCACAATAAAGTCCAGTCACAAGTCCTTTCATAAGTCCAGTCCGACTGAATGAACAATGACAAAGGAATGTTTTTGAATATAGTTTCTCAACTTGAGAATGAAGATTCGTAATGGGCTTGTTTTCAGCTTACGGGGACGTGCAGGCACTTGTTTATACTTCTTTTAAGCTAATGGCAGCGACGTCATTCATGAGTGTTTGAAAATATTACCGCGCAACAAGACGGCTCAACCATGCTTGGTATAAAAGGAGCCATTTCTCGTGTGTGTTGTACATGGTGATTTGATAAAAAGCACGCAGTCCCTACAACTTTTGAAATAGAGCCCTGCATGGATCTGTGGAACAAAGTCGATCGAACGCAACCGGAATCCAAGTTCCTTGCTACCATTAAGTAGTGTTGTCCCTATATAGCCTTCGGGTCCTATTATTAATAATTACATTGTTTGCAAGGCCCTTCAGAAAAGTAATAGAAGGAATTCGGATTTGTTTTTCTAGATATCAATGAGTGTGCTCTTGGACTGGATGACTGTGATGGCAGCACCTCCGTCTGCTCAAATACAGAAGGAAATTTCACGTGTAACTGCAAGGCTGGCTACGCTAGAGGACTTGGAGGGATGTGTATAGGTATGTTCAACGCACTGATTGTTGAATGTAGTCTGAAATTTTGTAACAGAAATCATAATATATAACTTACGGTTTATGTTTAGAGACTTCGTACACAATTTGGCCGAGTTGCTTATATATATACATACCAGAAATATACTTTACATAAAAACTAAAAGTATAGGCCTTGGTTACAATCGGCAACTGTTGATATAGTTTTGTGTATTTTGTTCTTAATTTGAAGTAATTTCCGAACCTGTACGCCTATCTGCGCCAGTGATCGTGAAAGGAGGAAAGGAATCTCCCAATAGCTTCAAGGTGTCTTTGAAGCCAGCAGATGAAAGTTTGGCCAATATCAGGTGACAATAATACAGATGATTTGTTTAAAGGTACACATGCAGGCGATGATTGTTTACAGTCAAAACATTTCAATTATTTTGTAAATTTTCTGTTGTATATGCAGTTGCTATGATTTTGTTGTGAAGGAACTGCTAGGCGATGAAGAGATCAGCGACATGGATCCTGACAGAGACTACCCTCCGGAAACCATGGTAACGTACGAAGAGGCTCAAAACACTCCTGGGGAACCTTATATCGCATGGGTTAAAGAAGGGTAAGTTGGACTGTTCTTTTTTTCTGCCTCGAGAGAACGTTATTTTTAAAAGTAATCTGCAGTCTATTTCAGTGAACCTTCAAGATTTTGAGTTAACTCTGTAAGCCTGAAACCAAATTCAGAATCCACTACATTATTATTTACCGATTACAACGTACATGCTTCGGCATAGCATTAGCATTGTCAACCATTGGTTTGGCTCTTTGTAAAGTAATAAACTTAAATTGCCGATGTTGACATTTTGAAACTTGTTATATTTTATTACACTGATATAGGCTCTTCGCTTAAAAATATCCATATATGCTCGTGATGCATTTTTTATGTGTACTTGTTCGACGTGGGTTTGCTATCACGCTTTGTTTTGCAAGGGACGAGCTTGATGCACCGGAGACTGTAGAGATTGGCTCAGGAAGAGTTTCCAGATGCCGGGGAGATGGCTCTAGAAGAAGAAAGAGAAAGAGAGCGACCATCTCCGATCACATTGGCGACAATGGACCGCTGAAAGCCAATACTTGGTATACAGCTTTCCTGAGGGTGTATGTCATTATGGCCAATAGGGTGAGTACTTATATTGCCGCAGTAGGGTTAAGCAGTGATAAGCATTTATTCTTTTCGGTGTAGCATATCATGATTGGACAGAATATTGACGTAACTAATTTATTTCGTAACTAATTTATTTGGCTTCCACATCCACAGGAAGTGTACTTCTCAAGCTCATTCATGTCGCCTCACAAAACAGGTGAGTGCATGCAATTATGAAATGATGCTGATAAATATTGTTTATGATGAGGGATTCTACTTAAGTACCGGAACTCACTATGTATCCATTTGTCAACTACTTTCTAAAAACCTTAAGTAGATGAGGTAGTTCCGTCGTAAACTCTATAAATAAAGCAATGGAGAAGCAGTTTTAACTTCAAGGACAACAATACAAATTTAATTTAAAAAAATCCAATGAAATATTGACAAAGAATACTTACCAAATAATCAAATTAAATCAAATTATATGTTGCCTCCAATGCCAGTGCCTGAGACGTCTGATACACCTACCACCATGATCATCATCATATCTGCCTCCGGTGCTTTCTGCCTGCTCCTCATCATTTTAGTCATCATTTGTGCTGTGAGGATAAGGGCGAAGCGCCGTACAAATAATAACGAGCCAGACAACAGGGACATAGAATTGGTACGTATGAAGTATAATTGTCATTTATGTCGAATAAACATCAAGTTGAATCGTAGATCAGCACATGTTGATTGTAGTATGGTCTGTACTTTCTCAGTCAATCGAAGTATACATACAAGTTCCAGCATCTTGTGTAAAACTGTTCACACTATTTCGTATCGTACAGAGTAGTTATCTTATCTCTAACCGTAACTTGTTCACTTCAACATAGTTCTGAAGACTACTTTGTTACAGAGGAATGAACCAAATCAACGGATGTTGAGCAGTCAGAAGACCTTTCTGTAATTGTATATTTTTTATACATGTATAGGCCTAAAGAATCTTTGACGGTATAACAACTTCTTTGCTATCGGCAACAACAGCAAGCTCTTTGTTAAAAGAGACACATTTTATGTATTACTTCTAATTTGTTTACTGTTGGCCTATGCCTTTTCACCACATTCACACCTGTATTAATACACCTGTAATTACACATTTACAGAGTGGAGTTTGCCACGGAACTGCAGCGGAAGCGAAAGGTATAGATAGTCCAGTGTACGAAGACGTAGAACTGCCGGCCTGGGCTGCCAAATGGCAGATTCCATGGAATAACCTGCTCATTGATGACCGTGTACTCGGAGGTGGATTCTCTGGGGAAGTGAGATCCGGAAAAGTTAAAAAGGGCGGAAAAAACACCCCATCGGCTATCAAGATTGTGAAAGGTAGCATAGACCACGCAAAGTATATTGAAATATAACCATAGCAGTACCATAGGAGATTCCAGTGATTTCAACTGTGGTATTGAAAACATAAGTTCTATACCAATTGGTTAAATAATTTTCCTTGTTTTCGAAACTGTATATTTCATTATCGATTTCCGGTTTTATAGCACATTTTGTTTGCAGTCTCTGCTAATGCATGACGTGGTAGGCGAGTTGGAAAACCAACAGATTATCTGCTGGGTCATTTCTGTTCACTACTGCCATTGCATTCCTGCTTTCAGGTTTTGGAGCGATTGTGTTTCCCAGGAGCAGTGACGATTGCTTTCTTATGACTGATTTCATGATTGTGATTTTCATCTTTTTAGGACGTGTCTCCCTGATAGAAAATCGAGATTTTATGGAGGAGTTTCGTAACTTGACCAACATCGGCCACCATCCCAATATTGTAGGCCTACTTGGTGCCTGTTATCATGAAGGTAGGCCGCTCATATTATAACAGGTGGACGGTGGAATATTAACTGACTTTTTACTGAGACAGTTCAAGGTACCGGTAATTACGTGTGTACTCACTAATGAAGCCCGTTTTGCATCATTTACTAGATGTCCTGTACATCGCGATGGAGTACCTTCCAAACGGTGATCTGCGCAGCTACCTGCGCACGGCTCGCGCGCAGTCCGAGTCGGATGGGGACGCCCTATCTTCGGGCCAGCTGATCAGCTTTGCCCTGGATGTTGCCAAGGGGATGAAGCACCTCGCCAAGTCAAAGGTATGTGGGCATTTTCACTTCTCAAGGGTCAAACTTTGCAGACGAATGAAGAATTTTCACCAGAAAATTTAAGATTTTTCACCAGAAACAAAAAGTTGTCTCATATCATATCCCAGGTTTCATCTGGCAATTGTCACATTTTGTTTAATGTCTTGTACTATAAAGCAATTGTTCTTTGACTCAATTTACATCGCACAACCTTAGACACCGTTCTTCACAGAAAACTGCCCAGGTCCTAAACTTCTTATAAACTCATATGCTAATGATGTCAAAGGTCACATTCCAAGGTCAAAGGTCACATACCAAGGTTAAAGATCATCAGAGGTCAATTTGTAGCTGAAAATGTAAAATTGGTCTCATTTGAAAAGTTGAAGCTGTCAAAGGTCACACACCAAGTTCAGACTTAATTTTACAGACCACATCCTCCAAGCTTAAATGCGCGACTGTTGAGTATTCACTTCATGCTGCAATTCAGTGTAGGCTTAATGTTTCTATAATTATTAGCAGTTCATATAATTCCACCCTCATTACTACCCACAATTATTTCTACACTGATCAGGGCCCTCTCATCCTCAGTATACCACCCCTTGCCATTGCCACCCTTTAATATACACCAAGCAGTCTGGCCCTGATTAGTCACTCTTTCGGAAAAATCAATATGAAAACAGGCGATACGCGTGGTTCGAGAACCACCTTGTTTGACGCAGTTGTCATTTTCCCAGATGAATGGAATTTTATGAAGTCACTGTGATAAAAACTTCACGACGTTGGTTCGAGAGATGAACGTTTTTCTACCGAAAAGCACTTTTAAACATTGATAGGGTTAATTACATATACAGCGAGTGAAGGATAAAACAAATTCCTTTCCCTCTGTTTCCTTAAATAATATTGATTATACCCAACCATATTATACAGGTAATTCATCGCGACTTGGCAGCCACTAACATTCTACTAGGGGAGGGTTTGGTGGCCAAGGTGTCTGACTTTGGTTTGTCCCGAGAAGAGGATGTCTATGTCGAGACGTATACTGCGGTAAATTTGTTCTCAATATTTGAATAGATGTTCACGGTTTGAGATTGTTTTCACTCTGGTGCATGTGTGCTTGCTCTGTTATATCCAACGAATGTTATTCAGCCCCTATATTCAAGTGAACAAAAAACCACTTTATCCTTTAGAAACACGGGATAAGACAATTATAAGTGAAATGCCTTCAATTGAATAGGCCTAGATTGCATTTTCACTCCTGATTCGACGATTTTATATCAAGGTATTCAAAATTCAAAATTCAAAAGATTGGAGTGATATTTACTCTAATTTGACTCCTCTCTAGCATCATTCTTTGAAGTTTGGAGAGGAGGAGTGCCACACTTTCCCCACATCCGCTATTCATGTCCATGTTCATCGAGTCCGATGACAATTACTGGATTATTGTGTGTGATTGCATGTTGATATATAATTTGTGATTTTCAACAGCTCCGTATTCCAACTCGCTGGCTGGCCATTGAATCCCTGACCCATCAAATCTACACAACCCAAAGTGATGTGTAAGTTTTGTTGTTTTTTTACCGAGATTTGACAAGTGTATTGCCGGTCACGAAGGCAGCCGTCCTTAAATACCCCAATGCCTGACTGACTCATTGACTGACTGACTGATTCAATAACTATCACTTGCAAGCAGTGTAGTGTTATCGGTTACTCCTTAACACCACTGAATGGCTAGATCTGGTCCATTGTGTAGACCAGACGCATGACAAGATTTCGTGTGAGCAGCCGTTCTGAATCAGTTGATTAGAGTTTAGCGCCCTCTTGGATCTACTTTAATTGGCTTGCCTTGTCTAATTGTTTTAGGTGTTAAGGGGGTAACATGAGGGTCAATATATGCGGACTGTTTTGCATTATTAAGCTTTAAATCGACCGTTTGATCCAAGGTGCATGTACATGTAATTCTTGTTATATAACGATTTATATGTTTTTAAAATTGTCATCAATGTGGGATTTTTCGGCAGAAATAACTACAGCCAGTGATATTTTCGTTTATTTGCTTTATTCGAATGTTCGACGTCAGGTGGTCCTTTGGAATTCTCCTGTGGAAATCGCCACTTTCGGTAAGTTTGATTCTTGGATAAAGTTGTAATCCTTCTGATGCTCTGTTAAGATAGCAAGTGTGTAGACTTTACGATGTAATCGGGAATTTGTTCTATTTGTGTAGGTGGAACTCCCTATGCATCTATTAAGGGCATGTCTTTGACAGAAAGACTCGAGTCAGGATACCGCATGGAGAAACCAAGTAACTGCGACGATGAAATGTAAGACAGTGGACCGATCTAAACCCGATCTTCAATGGCGTCAACATTATTAGTCAAACGGATTTCACCAAATTTGCAATTTCCAAAATTTCAGATCTTTATGTTCTGTCTCATATTGATGTCTATTTCTGAATCATCTTCTGCAGAAAGTATCCATTCTCCGTTATCTTAACTTCCCCGTACTTATTAAAAAAAGACATAGTCAGCACCTAATTTGTGGTTCTTGATTGATTGACCACTTGACTATCAGATAAAATACTGGAAGGCAAGACCAACTGATACAATGCTTGTTTGTCCATATAGTTTTCAAGGAACACGTTTGTATAATCAATGCAACAGCAGTGATTCTTGTCAACAGCGTTAAAAGATTTCAACCTACGTATAAGTGTTCTACACCCTTATGCAGAATGTATATTAAATTTACATTTAAGTGGTTCTGAAAGAGCAATAGCTCTGCGCTATTACACGATAGGAAGAATAACGATTGGGAAGCTTAATTATAAAGGGTACAAAGCTAGCTATGTGCACCGGAAATAACTATATTTTAATTATTTTGGAATTGCACTGTTTTGACTCTGTTGTGCTATTGATAAGCTCAGTGATACAACGCATAGTTCAAACTTCTTCCTGCCTTGCAGCTATGCTATGATGCTGCAGTGCTGGAATGAGGATCCCAAGCAAAGGCATACCTTTGCCAGCCTGGTTACTACTCTCGGGAAGTTGGCCCAAAATGACAAACGACACGTAAGTTACTATGTCATAAATAATCTCAGGAAAACCTACAGAGTAGCAATATTTTCAATTTCAGAAAAAGAAAGTTGAATATTCAACCTGAAATGTCCTGAGACATTTTTTTTTAGCCCAGAACCAATAGAAACACTATAGGTAGTCTCAGTGCCACTTCATTTGCGTTGCGAAAGCGAACTTGTGACGTCACCGATGCAAGGCAAGTATTTGCGCTGCCATCTTGAATTAGTCAGGCAAAATAATTTCAACTTGGCAAAATTTCGTTGCGCATTGTTCTGTGTCCAAATTTGTTTCGGATTCATATTCACGTCAAGTGTGAATCTCCACGTATTCTCTACATGTGAGTACAGTATTAAAGAACCTTGCCTATGAACACACTGCAATGCTTCGTCAAACGTGAGATTAAGAAGTTAGTTCAGCCTCTGCAATCAAACATTGAAATGTCCATTGTGTTTCTTAAACTTTTGTATGTTTCCCCTCATATCAATCCTGTTACTCCTGAATTGATTCCCACCACGAAACGTCAGTGAAACATAAGTTTCCGGGTCAATATGCTATATTATTTTCTTAAAATTAAATAACTGCCTTCGTGGTATCCCGGTCAGAGCACTGATCGGCCTCAAGCCAGAGTTACTAAAAAAAAATAGGTTTTTTTTAAGAGTGCGGCATCTTCAACAATTAATTTCTTCTTTCAGAGTGGAGTGCTATGGCCTCGTGGTCAAGGGCACTGATTCGTGATCTGTGGGTAAAGCTGCAGGTTGTGGGTTCGAGTCCTGGCGGGGTCATGGTGCGTGCGCCCTTGGGCAAGGCGCTTTGTCACTCATTGCTTCTCCCCACCCAGGAGTAAATGGGTACCTGTGAGGGCAGAGATGGTTATGTGATTGATTTAGCTTGTTTGCGCCTAACAGGCAGCATCGAGCTGTATACTCCCCAGGGAGCTGAGATGGTACTTGGAATGTTTAATTGGCCCAATGATCAGGGGTAATAATAATACTGTAAGCGCTGTGATTTAGTTTACTAAAAAGGGCGTTCTTAAATGCCGATTATTATTATTACTATTATTATTTCTACCTACAGTCATGCATTGCGGTTGACCCAGTCTATTACAACACTTTCATCATCCGACCGGAGTTTGACGATAACTAATCCTACCAATCTACTGGATATACTCCAAGGCGAAAGTGACATCTCGCTTATACCCACTCTCGCTTACACCTGTGACGCCCCAACTATGGCACCGTCCCAACTAAAGTTTGGACATTCCCAAGTATTTGTTGGGGCAGTCTTTATCAAAAGTTGATTTTTACAGAGAATTTTTAACTGACCGCTCAGTTTACACAGAATTGTTTATATGAGTTCGTATTTCTTAAGCGACATTTATAACTGTTAATTCTTTACCTTGTTTAATATTGTTTCTTTAACTTGAAAATGTTATTTTCACCCTTTGGTTCATTCGATTGAGGATAAATAACCCGGCACTTGTTCACGTATAATCCTTATTCGAGTGTTATAGGTCTACACGAAATTAAGGTCACTATATTTTCTGATTACTTTTATTTTCTGATTACTGTTTAACACAGAGTGTTTGCATTTGTAACTATTTAAACATATTTTTTTACACATTTTACTCAAGTTACGTGTAAAAATAATTTGGGAAGTTTTTTTACCCAAAATTTTGGGGAAAATCGCAGACAATTTTTGACAATTTTTAGTGATTATTTGTTGTCCAGTAGCAGGATAATTACCAGAAACAAATCTTTAAGCAGAAGCTTTTTTTTGTTTCCATAGGCCTATTTGACTACGTTTTACACAAAGAATGATGGTCTTTTTTCGTGGTACAGTTTTAATAACGCAGATTTGTTTTACCTGATGTGAAATTACAAAAGTATGTGAATCCTTTAATTGTATACGCATAATTTGGTTATACGCATAATTTTTTTATAATTTGTTTACAAAATATTTTACTCGGTCCTAGTATGCAGCTTATAAGATTTTTATTATAATAAGCACTGAATATATCCATTCCTATTAGGAGTGTTGGCGGCCCGACCCTAGAAATTCCGAGCATACATCACGCGTTGTATTCAAGGTATGTTCGGAGTTTCCTAGGTCAGAGTGCCAATGTTCCCAAGACTGGATTCGATTCATCTGTTGATGAATCTCGTCTGATCTCGTCTTGGTGCCAACCAAGATCGCCTTTTAGACGTTTTGATCGCTTATTCATAGACGATAACGAGTCCATTAATTAACCGGTGCGTTTTACGCAATATTTATGTCAACTTGTTTCCCTCAGGTTTTACAGCCGGGGGAGCATTCTTTGAATATATGGTTTGAACACTAATTAGAATTAGCATGTGAGTATATATTGGCTCTCTTTACACGTGACTGTTCTTTGAGTATTTTATCATAAGGGTTCTGTGTTTTTTTGCACAGAGCTATGAGCCCAAATACCTTCTCTTACAAGGAACTGTAAGCTGAGAACATTGCATACACAGAATATTCTGAGCATATTGCTCAAACACAATTATTATAGGAGAACTTGAATTTGTTGAACAGAATATCAAGACTTTAATATTTGTACATACAAAAAAAGAGTTGCTTACAAATTTTTAGGTATTATCTTAGTTGGCGTTTACGCAGAATTTTACCTTTCTACTCAGTTCACAAAGATTTCTTTTATAAAAGTTTGTGTTTCTGAAGCAGCGTTAATATATTAACACACGTTTGTACAACATTTGGTAAGTGTACGTCATTGATATGGAATTACAAACATTCAGGCATCATTCTTAATGAAAACAGTGGTTCACATGAATTATCGTTGGAGGTGCATGCTATCGATGAATGATAGCATAATTCTCTGAACATTTCGAAGTGTTTGAGGGCTTATCTGAGTACACGAGATAATTAACATATACAATATATAGGGACTTAGCGCGACATCACTATCCAAATAGGATTTGTTTACACAGAATTATTGTTTGAGTGACTACTTTGTTTACATACATTTACTATTTGAGTATATTGGTGATACACACGTTTATCTGAGTACTTATCTCGAAATATTATTTGAGTGTATGTTATATTTACTTTTTTTGAGAATTATTTCTTTGTGCATAATTATTTCCCGTGAGTAATAATCTGAGACCTTATATAATACGCAAATTTGGTTTGTCTGGGTGATTAGTTTACAAATAACTGTTGTATGTTAACCATGTTTAATATTGTTTCTTTAACATGTTATTTCCCTTTATCTTTATACATTTAATTAATAGATAATGCATTTGTAACTATTTACGCATATATTTTTACACAATTTACTTCCGTGTAATATTATTTTGGGAAACCTGTTTTCGTAGAAATGGAGCAATTACTTTCTTTTGTTTTCGCAGGTGGTTTTCTTTGTTTTCATATAATTATCTGAAAACGTTTTACACAGAATAATGGGTTTTTTTTCTTGGTACTTTTTTTTTTTAAAGGAATCTTTTCAACTGATACAAAATTACAAAATTATTTGAGTACTTTGAATGTATACGCAACTTATCATCCATGTATTTTTTGTAAACCTTGTTGTAGAAGTATTTTAACGGATCTTATTATATGTAGTTTTTAGATCTTGAGTACACAGAATTTGCATTGAATATATCACACAGTATACACTAATAGAACCGAAAACCGAAAGTGCCCCTTATTACACATTTGCCAGCTTATTTTGAAATTACAGAAACTGTAGATGTTCGAAAAATGCAAATTATTAAATGAAATTCAGGTAGAAACATCAGAGATTCAGGTTTTCCGTCATTACATTACGAATTGCAGATGCAACGAGGATTACAGGGTGTTTTAAAAACAAAAGGAAACCCAACTTCAAAGAATGAGTATGGACAGACGATATGTTTACTGGCTATAAAACTGGTATCATCTGAAAGCATAATCTATATGCTTTGCAATGATACTGTGTTTATGCTTTCTGAGTCATGCATCACTGAGCATCATTGTCTTGAAAATCAGATGCAAAAATGCAATTGGCTCACTTTCATGTCAAACACAATAGTCATGGTGTGCATGAGAATAAGTATTCAAGAAGAAGACCAAGTCGAGCTGGTTTCATAACTTGATTTTATTGTTTGTCATGAATTTTTCGTTTTGACCAAGCCACGTTCAAAACAATATGCCATTTTCCCGACATTTCCGTAACAAAAGGCACAACGTGCCCAGCGGATTTTATGAAAGTGAACCAACTGCATTTTTGCATCTTATTTTCAAGACAATGATGCTCAGTGATGCATGACTCAGAAAACCTACACACGATATCATTGAAAAGCATGGAGATTGCGCTTTCAGATGAAACCTGTTTTATAGCCAGTAAACATACCGTCTGTCCATACTCATTCTTTGAAGTTGGGTTTCCCCTTTTTTGAATATATATCGGACCACAATCTCTTTCCCAGGGTTGTGTTTATCTCATTCTGGCTCACACACCCTGTGAGGTCATTGGCTAATTCCCAAATTCTGAATTATAGACTTTGGCAGCCTTTCATTCTTTTTTTGTTTTTGTCCTCTCCAATTCATAATCGTTGTTCATTGTTAATATGACATTTTGCTACTTTTGACATAATAGGGCCGATTCTATAGCAAACAAACACCATCCACACTGAGTATACAGTGTTTATACGTCGGTGAAGGGCAAAACCTAATATTGATTTACATCACCCCGACGCAAATTCATCCGTTATGAATAGAATACATCCAAATTGATTTCTTTGCATGGGATTGACAGCCTCGTGAAGTGCTGCCAAAGTTACCCCGAAGTTTGGGGCGATTTTGGCGGGGTACCGGAATTTAATGAAGAAACAGCAAAATCAACCATACTAAATAATAAAGTTTCACAAATTATTAACTCTTCAGGCAAAGATATTAGACGTGTTTATTTACACAAAAACGCAAGAAAAGAATCAATATCAACAATTATTCTTAATATCGCGCGATGCGTTGTTGAGACGACTGCAAATAAAGGGCGTAACTTCTGCTTACTGTTACCACTGGGTGCCAAAGTTACTCCAGTTGACGGAACTCTTTTTAAATGTTTAACTTGTCTGACCAAGGTATTTGTAGGGTTATGCCAATTATCTTGCTTATGAGATTGCCGTGTTAATTTCCATCAATTTTCAAGGAAGTTGCGGTGAGCAATTATCGTTGTTATTTTCCGATGTCATGAGGATATATCCCCTTTCGGATTCCCGGACAACTTTTTTACTCTGGTACCCATTACATCGTCTAAAAATAAACATTGATTGGTGTTATACTAAATAAAATCTCTGAATACAAAACCTGCATGTGTTATGATGTCAGGTTCTGTTCTTGTCCCTCCCCCAGCCTCCCGCCTTTAGATTTCGCAGCAGCCGGTTTGCTGCCTGTTTCGTCGGTACGGTCCAGGCTAATACATGATGTGACCAGCAGTTAAAGGGTTCATCGTGATGGATATAGTATCTTGACTTTGCGCAGCCCTGACTATCCCAGATGATCCAAGAATCAATTCAGCAGCCCATTAAGGAAACTGGCAGACCAGTCAAGTTTACAGGTAAATTACAAGTAATGATAATTAAATATATATAGAAAGGTATACGACCTGGTCGTTGGACTTTTCTTGAGGGCCTGGTCTTTAGGACCTGGCATTTGAACCTGGTCTTACGACCTGGTCTTGCGATCAGGTCTTAAGACCTGGCCGCAGCACCTTTCTTTATGACATGGTAAAAGGAACTGGTTGTAGGACCTGGTCTTAGGACAAGGCCTTAAGATCCGGTCGTAGGACCTTGGCCGTAGGACCTTTGCCGTAGAACCCTGACAGTAGGACCTTGGCCGTAGAACACTGGCCGTAAGACCTTGGCCGTAAGACCTTGGCCGTCGGACCAAGTCTGTAGGACTTTGTCTAAGGAGCGGGTGATAATTAAGACCTAGAAATAGGACGTGGCGTAGGATATGGCAGAAGGACCTTTTTATGACTTGGTCTGAGGATAGGTAGAACCTCGTCGTAGAAGCCTGGTCTGTAGGACTTTGTCCAAAGGACCTGGTTGTAAGACATTGACGTTGGATCTTACATTAGTACCCGACTTTTCGTAGGACTTTTCTTTAGGATAAAGTCTGAGGAACTAGTCGCAGGACCCGGTATTAAGACCTGGTCCTAAGACCTGGCCGTAGGATCTGGTCTCTAGGACCTTGTCTTAGGATCTGGTCATGAGACCGGCCGTAGATCCTGGAAGTAGGACCTTTCATTATGCCATGATCTGAGGACCAGTCGTAGGACTTGGTCTGAGGACCCAGCCGTGAGACGTGGTCGTAGGACCTGATTGTGGTACCTTGTTATAAGACACGGACGTAGAACCTGGCCGTACGACTTTTCTTTTGAATTGTGTCTCATATTTTAAGAATATGGTCTCATATGGACTATTTTGACCTGATTGCAAGACCTGGCCGTAGAACCTGGTTTGTAGGAATATGTCTTAGGATACTGTCATGAGACATAGTAGTAGGACCTGGCCGTAGGATCGGGTAGTAGCCCCTTCTTTAGGACATCGTCTTTAGAACTGGTCGTAGGGCCTTGTCTGCATGACCTTATCTGTAGGACCTGGTCGTAAGACCTGGCCGTTGGACCTTTCTTTAGTACACGTTCTTAGAAACTGGTCGTAGGATCGTCTTAAGACCTGGTCGTAGTCTTAGTTGTAGGACCTGGTCTTTAGACATGGTCGTTGGTCCTGGCAGTACGACCTGGCCATAGGACCTGGCCTTAATGCCTAGACTAGGACCTGGTCGTAAGACTTTCTTTAGGATATGGTCTGAGTACCTGGTTGCATGACCTCGTTGTAGGACCTGATTAAAGGGCCTGGTCTTAGGATCAGGTCATAAGACCTGGTAGGACCTGTCTTCAGGACATGGTCTGAGGACTTGGTCTTAGGTCCTGATCTGAGGGCCCCGCCGTGGGACCTGGCCGTAAAACTTCATTGTAGGGCCCGACTTTAGGACCTGGCTGTAGGACTCCAGTAAAGAAACACCAGAAGAGAACAAGTTTTTTGGTGAATGATAAGTGAATTTTGGGTTGGGTAGTTTTTTATCTAATCACACTTCAAAATCACCTCTTAATCACGTGAATCAAGTAACGTGATTGCCGAAGATTATAGAACCTAGTGTAAATCAAATAATGATGACCACTTCGCCAAATAATGGGTTTTTAACCAGTCAATGTGTGGTGTTAGAATAGGAGATTATTGAGTTGTTAAAACACGAATATTCCTGGTTTTACAGTTACCATGAAATCACTGGTAAAGATTACGTTATTGTAACTGTATAATCAACTGGATTACTGTGGTTTATAACGTGATTATTTGGTGCATATAACAGATTATCATTTTGGTTTTGCAACAACAATAGTTTAGTTGTACAGTTACCATCATTTCACAAGTGAAGGTCACGTTATTATTGTCAATGATCCTTCACCTATGCATCCTACGGTTCTACATAACGTGATTATTTGGTGTATATAAGTTAAGTTCGTTTTCGAAACACCAATAGTTTTGGTTTTACAGTTACCATCAATTTACTGAGTACTGGTGAAGAACATGTTATTGTATCTGGTTATAACATAACAGTGTTACACCGACCGCAATTTGCATGTTAATCCCAAGCGGGAGTGGTAAAGCAATTTTCCCCCTTTTCATCATCAACCATTATGTTTTGCGTAACAGCGACATGTTTTTGAGTGTTTTCATTAACTATTTAAAGTCTCAAACAAACAAATTGGCAAAAAAGCCAAACAAAACGAATAAAACATGTGTCACGTGCCAACCCTGACTACAGAGTTATCAGAAAAAAATAACAGCGTTAATTGTTGTTAAAACCTCTCAGCCGGAGTCAAGTTTTCCAGAAACCATTAACCTTTAACTCACCACGGTGATTTTGATCTTTTGACCCCAAAACCACTCCCACTTGCGTGTACCCAAGGGCAACCCGCTACCGAAGTTACACACCAAAATCTCATTTCTAACTCAAGTTATTTTCTTCTATTTATCCTCAGTTACGATCTAAGTCAAACTATCCATATTAATATCCTCATTAAAAGAAGTAATTTAAAATCCGTGTAATCAATTACTCATGCCGCATTCTGGGTAAACACGTAAACAAGATTATTTTAAAAAAAAGGTAAAGGAAAACAACAAATTCAAGAAACGATTCTGAACAATTAGAATGGGAATTAACAGTTATTTGCAAACATATCACCCACGCATAAACAAATCTGATGACTACTCAAGAGTAATAATAATGCAAACAGAAATAATTCTCAAAACAACATATATACCATCCATGAACTCCAATCAGATATATGAATTAGTACTTAGATATACTTGTGTATGACTAATATATTCAAATAGTAAATCTACGTTAACAAATACTCAAACAATACTTCAGGGTAAACAAATTGATCCTTGGATAATAATATCGCGTGACCGCAGTCCCGATATGTATAATGTTAACTAAATCACCATGTACTCAGGTGGGTCCTCAAAAAGGCTATAGGCAATGTTCAGAGAATTATCCTAGCCATTTATAGCATGTACTTCAGGAACAATCATGTTTAACCATTGTATATAGCAAAAACTATAGTTGTATATTTACAAGTCCACATTAAAGATGTAACAAATGCTTATTCTGCGTAAACAAATCTTCAAACTATATTTATAGTACGCTTACAATGATCGTAGACAAATCAGCGTGAACGAGTGTTAAGATATTAATTCTTCTTTAAGAAATAAAAACTCAAACAAAATTTCTGATGTAAACTGAAAGGTAAGGTAAAATACAGCGTAAACATCAACTAAATCAAACTTTTGTAAGCAATTATTTTTCCGTATAGCGAAATATTAACGTCTTGATATTCTGTTCAACAGATACAAGTTCTCCGATAATAATTCTATTCGAGCAATATGCCCAGAGTATTCTTGTACGCACTGTTCCCTCCTTGTAAGAGAAGATATTGGGGCTGCCTCATAGTTCTGTGCAAACAAACGAAGCACTATAATGATGAAGTAATCAAATAAATCATTCCCGTTTAACATGATCCATCTAGATACTCACATGATTATAAAAAGCATTCAAACAATTAGATTCAAATTGTACGTTAAACTTCTGGTTACTGGACAACTTGGTTGGCCCCAAGACGAGATCAGACGAGATCCATCAACAGGTGAATCAAATCCAGTCTTCGGAACATTGGCACTCTGACCTAAGAAACTCCGAACATACCTTGGACATAGCGCGTCATGTATGCTCGGAATTTCAAGGGTCGCGCTGTTATAGTTCCTAATAAGAGTGGTTACGTTCATGTTATTATTAGCGCAATCTACCACCGTGACAGCTTGTCGGCTCTTGTCAGGGACTGGTTATGCTTTTGTTGTTGTTGTTTTTTTGGAAATGTTTGCTTCGTCTTCGGCTTTGGTTATAATTCCGACCTCTGAATTTTTGGAAAGCAAACCAAATGGAAATATTCGAGCCATTGGCCTCGTATTATACGACTGAATGTTCCGAGGGCAGAATATGAACCAAACTTCGGCCGGAGTCCCCGAATTTCTTTAACCAAAGACATAGGCAAAGTCGGGATTTCAAAAAGGGAGGAGGCGAGAATGATCAAACCCAGTCTTGACCAAGATTACAGCGCCCTTGGAAAGGTGTAGGACATGAGCAAAATATATTGCCTTGGAGTATACAGGAGACTCGTACAGGATTAATTATCGTCAAACTCCGGTCGGATGATGAAAGTGCTGTAATATACTGGGTCAACCACAATGCTGGACTGTAGAAAAGCAGAACAAATTAGTTATTGAGGATGCTGCACTGTTTTTGTAAAAAAAAAAAAAACATGTATTTTTTTTCACAAACTGTGGTTGGAGGCTGATCAGTGTTTTCTCGAATTCAAGAAAAACAGTTAATTTTAGGGGGGGGGGGGATATCAAGATTGCGATCTGTCAGGAACTCGGAAAACGTGTTGGCCTGGACTGAACTGCCATTAAGTGTACATGGTTGAATCGATTCGGGAGCTGATATAATAAGGACTGATATACGAGGGTAAAATGTACACAATCATGGACACTTTCAATATTGGATTTGACTGAGTAGTTAAACTATTTTATTTTTATTCATAATCAAAGCAGCAAATGCTTTCCCTGAATTCAAACCCAACAACTTCGCATTCGCTTTCACATGAAGTGGCTGCCTAATAGTATTGCTATATGACATGGGTTCTTGGCTGGAGTGATTTGAATGTTTTCTTTCGTACTAAAAGAAAGTTCATTAATTGGGCTTTCATATCCTAGATTTTGAAAGTGCTGCGGGCAAAACTGCATTTAAAAATTGGTCCTGCCACTGGGTGGCGTTTTTTTTACTCACCCTGTATATCCATTTCATTTTCTGAAATTGAACACAGCGTGACGTGATTTAATGTCATTATTACAGCTACATTTTACGATATAGCGAAAAACTTACGTGTCCTTTGTCTTTTTGGGCTATCTTCCCGAGAGTAGTAACCAGGCTTGCGAAGGTAGGCCTTTGCTTGGGATCCTCACTCCAGCACTGCAGCATCATAGCATAGCTGTAAGCCAGAGAAAAGTTTGAACTATTTAATTACATCACTGAGTTTATCAACAGCAAACGAGAGTAAAAATACAGTGAATACCTAAAGATACTGGGCTTCCAAAACAGGAGACTTGGTAAATATTGTCACATACTAAGTCTATTAAAGGTGGCGATTGCAAGCGTAAAATTGGACGGAACATGCCCCTTTCCATTCCTTTTTTTATGGGGGACGCCCATGATACAACTGGTCCCCAGTGATTGTTTCCGGTGCAAATAGTTTCGTACCAAATTAACGTAAGCTTTCACAAAATTATTCACATTGTGTTTTCAACAGTAAATTCTGATGAGGATGGGCGTAAACCCCATATTGTGTGTACATGTGTACATTCAATTTCCAAATTTTTCAAGCTGGTTTTCCCCTCACCTTTGACAGAAATCACCGCTGTTGCATTAAGTATTTAAGCTCGGTTTGTACCTTAAAAAACTAAATGGACTTGCAAGTATCGTATCAATTGGTCCTGCCTTCTATTGTTTCTCATAGTGAAGAACTCCTCAATTAATCAAGCCAAAATTACGTGTTGACAAAATCTTTTTCATTAAGGCCGGGGAAAATCACATTTAACGGAGTATTGATATCTTCGGCAGAATTAAAATCAGAGATGTACATCAATAGAAGAAACAGAAATTAAAGATCTGAATTTTTGAAATTGGGTGAAATCCGTTTGACAGAATGTTGATGTCATTGAAGGTCGGGTTAAGATCCACGGCCCACTGTCTTACATTTCATCGTCGCAGTTACTTGGTTTCTCCATGCGGTATCCTGACTCGAGTCTTTCTGCCAAAGACATGCCCTTAATAGATGCATAGGGAGTTCCACCTGCACAAATAAAACAAATTCCCGATTACATCGTACAGTCTACACACTTGTTATCTAAACACTGCATAAGAAGGATTGCAACTTTATCCAAGAATCAAACTTACCAAGAGTGGCGATTTCCCACAGGAGAATTCCAAAGGACCACCTGACGTCGAACATTTCGAATAAGAAAAAGAAACGAAATATCACTGGCTGTAGTCAATTTTTTTCTGCCGAAAATTCTCACATCGATGACATGGATTATTCAATCGTTATACATCTATAGCAATTAGTACAGTGTGTATAAAAAAAATGATATATTTAGAGGAAAAAATTAAACATACTAGCTCATATTTTGTTTAATAATAACTTATATACGCTCAATATTGAGTTGGATCAACCTAAACTTATGCTTCAATGATTATGTAAACAGAATCAATTAATCATAGGTTCCAACTAAATATTGGGTGGCAAAGAACATTAGACCGACAGAGAGATTGCTGGCATGTTAATCTCCTTTCATCCACTTTGCTGCAAATTGGACCACATTGACATATCATCTTTCAATTAAATGTCTATATCTCTGGATTTAGGTGTCAAATGAGATAGGGCAAACAGCATTGTGTTGAGAAATAATTCTTTAAGCGTATTATAGATTTTTAAACTAGAAAAGAGCTAGTATTTGTAATATTTGTTCTCTAAATTATCTCTTTTTTTTTATACACACTGCACATGTACACCTAGGATCAAACGGTCGATTTTGAAGCTTAATAATGTAAAACAGTCCTTCGCATATATTGACCCTTATGTTACCCACTTTCCACCTCAAACAATTAGACAAGGCAAGCCAATTTAAGTAGATCCAAGAAGGCACTAAACTCTATTCAATTGATTCACAATGGCTACTCACTAGAAATCTTTTCCAAGGGCGGATCCAGAACCCAATTTTTTTTTGGGGGGGGGGGGCAAAAACAATTGGTCCCCCAAAAAGTGGGTCAAACAAATTACGGCGTGGGGTTCGGGGCCCGCTTAAGTGAACCGAATTTTTTTTTGGAATCTAGATGCTCTGTGGTGCGATATCTGAAGCAATTTCTGACTACTTTAACCATTTTTTTTTTAAGTTTTGAGGGAAAGATGGTGGTGTACGCATTGGCAGGCCATTATGCGACGTCATTTTTTTTTTAATGGAGTTTTTTTTGTTGGGGGGGGGGGGGCATGGCGCCCGTTGCCCCCCCGGTCCCGCCCTTGAATTTTTCACGAATCTGGTCTACACAATGGCATATGTAGCTGCCCGGCTTGCAAGTGACTGTCAGTCAGTCAGTCAATGAGTCATTCAGGCATTGAGACAAGTGCAAGGAGGACACTAGGCTGCCCTCGTGACCAGCAAAACGTCAAAGATTAAAAGATCACTTGCCAATCTTAGTAAAATCACTGTCAAGAGGTATTAATGTAATAGCAAAACTTACACATCACTTTGGGTTGTGTAGATTTGATGGGTCAGGGATTCAATGGCCAGCCAGCGAGTTGGAATACGGAGCTGTTAAAAATAACAAACTAAATCATCATGCAATCACACAAAAAAAACCAGTAACTGTCATCAGATTCGATGAACGTTGACATGGATAGCGGATGTGGGGAGAGTGAGGCATCCCCCTTTTTCTAAATTGTCCAAGAGTGACGCTAGAGGGCAGGCGATTTGGAGTGAATCGCTCTCATTTAAAAGTTTGAATACATTGAAAAGAGTCACCTCAATGCATTCTCTGGAAACAAGAGAGCGAGCACATATGCACACTTAAAAGTTATTAATCCAAAACCCGTAAAAAGTAACGGATTATATAGGCCGTTCTGATGCCCCATTACTAAAAACGTTACGGCTCTGATTATAGGGGTTGACTAAATGGTCAACGATACCACGAAGTAACACCCGAGTGGACTTGAGTGCGCGATACGCGCGCATATCTTACAGAACCGAGTGATTTTCGTTTTCACGAAGTTACTTCGTGGTGTCGGTGACGAAATACTTTCCATCTTCTTAGCTACATAAACAGATCTCTGCATTTCCTAGCCAATACGTCAAAACATTCAGTTTCATCCGAAATTCTTTCGCCAGACTGACAGGCTATATCCCATTAAAAGATTCGAACTGTACATACCAAACATTTTACCAAACCACACTTAAAATGGGTTCAACTTCTTACTGTCATTGATTCCTCAAAATCAATGATAACTGCAGACTTGTTTATGCAATCGCAACAACGATACAAATATTGAGGACAGAATTACCTCAGAAGAAATCTCGACATAGACATTTTCTTCTCGGGACAATCCAAAGTCAGACACCTTGGCCACCAAATCATCCCCGAGTAGAATGTTGGTCGCTGCCAAGTCGCGATGAATTACCTGCATTGCATAAATAAAAACATTGGCTAAATAGGATAGAATGATAATGACGAATGTTTAAAATCTTATTTTTCGAGAGCTCGGTAGAAAAATGTTCATCACTCGAACCACCGACATAGAGATTTTACATCTGGGAAAGTGACCGATTAATGGGTGTATATAGACAACCGCATACAAAACGTTTCCAAAATCCAGCCCATTAATTTACTTTTGGGTTCAGACTATGCATAATGCATTATTTCTCCTGCAAACTTAATACCAACTTTGTTTTCACTAAATTGTCGTTGACTTAAATAAATTGCCATTTTGAAAAATTAGTAAACTGAGCAGTATTCTGTGATGAGCGGCGTCCAGTGTTTTCGTGTAAACCTATACATGTAGCCTAGCTCAGTCACCCATGAAGTACGGAAATTAATACCCATTGTTTATACAGGGCATCCTGTCCTTTAACTGTACAGTTGCTTTTCTGAAATATTTAGTACAAATATTTTTGATAATTTACATTATGAAATGTGTATAAATGTACTATATTTTGGGTCACCCGAACACATGTCCCTAGCTCTAGACGTTTAAGGAAATGTAACAATTTCCCGATGAAACCTAGGGTTGTAGAAAATAGCCTTATAACCTTAACCCTAAAAGGGCAACCCGAGCTGTTATGACGTTTTAGCCTCGAGCTTTGCGCATCTTTTGATACCAAAAACATAAAAATCGGACCACGGGTTGCCGCGTAGCGAAAAATTTTCCGGCGCTACGCGCAGTGAATACTGAATTTTCGCATATACGTCGTGCACACAGAGCAGAATTGCCATTCGTACATATGAAAAATTAATTAGCCATAATTCCAAAACCCTTTGACCTATAGTCATGAAATTTCCTGGGTATGTTTAGGAAGAGGTGCTCTATGCATGTGCTGAGTTTCAAAATTTTTCGTCACTCGATGGCCGAGATCTTAGGGGGGGGGGGGGCGGAATCCGCCCCCCCCCCCGGCCGCAGAGATGGTCAAAATAACCCGGCCCCTTTAGGGTTAAGTTTTTGTTTGTTGTGAAAAATCTTCACATGCATCGTTTCCCACGAAAACTCTTCATTCCTCTGCATTTTGACCCAAATTGAGAAGTGAAAAGGCCCACTTACGTTTGCCTTGGCGAGATGCTTCATCCCCTTGGCAACATCCAGGGCAAAGCCATTCAGCTGGCCCGAGGATGGGGCGCCCTCACCCGACTCGGACTGCGCGCGAGCCCTGCGCAGGTAGCTGCGCAGATCACCGTTGGGAAGGTACTCCATCGCGATGTACATGACATCTAGTAAATGTTGTAAAACAGTCTTCATTAGCGATATTCGAAATTTCGAAAAGTTTACATGTAACAGTAATCTACAACTGTAAAGTAACTTTGCTCAGGCGTTCTTTTTTAATAGCAACATTGAGAATAAAATACATTGCCTTCAATTGAAATCCCCCCCCCCCTCTCCGAAATGAAACGATATTTTTTACTTTTTATCAATGGAAGGGGAAAAATATAACACGGTATATGGAGCAGTTCGAAAACACGATGGGTGCTAAGAGGTATACGGTATTTTTCCCGGACACCCGCCCTCCGCAAAATAAAAAAGAAGAGGACACTATCTTCCTATAGGGGCACTGTTCAAAGCGGAAATAATAGTTGGCCCTCTCTAACCCGACAAATTTGCCGGCGGATACACAGTTTTGCGTGCAGGACAAGGATTGAGCCGACAAAAACGTTTAATGGGGGACCCCAACCCCTTCTTGCGACGCCGGTGTACACACATAGGTTACCGGTACCTTCAACCTCAAGGGGCCTACCTTCATGATAACAGGCACCAAGTAGTGCTACAATATTGGGGTGGTGGCCGACGTTGGTCATGTTACGAAACTCCTCAATAAAATCTCGATTGTCCATCAGGGAGGCACGTCCTAAAATATGAGAATCACAAGCACGAAATCAATCGTTATTGAAAGCAGTCTTCACCGCTCCTTTAATACAATCGATTCGAAGCTGGACAACAGGAACAAAATGGCTGTAGTGAACAGATAATCTGTTGGTTTTCATGTTTTGGCAGAGTCTGCAAAAGATCTTGTGAAATAGGTATAAGAAACCACGGATACTATTATTTGTAAAAAAAAAATCAACCAAGTTAAATGAAACTGGTTATATGAATACCACAATAAATATCAATTGGAGTACTTATGGTACTTTAATGGCTATATTATAATATACTTTGCGTGGTCTATGCTACCTTTCACAATCTTGATAGCCGATGGGGTGGTTTTCCCGCCCTTTTTAACTTTTCCGGACCTCACTTCACCAAAGAATCCTCCTCCGAGAACACGGTCATCAATTATCAGGTCATTTCGCGGAATCTGCCATTTGGCAGCCCAGGAAGGCAGCCCTACGTCTTCGTACACTGGACTCTGTATACCTGTCGCGTATACTCGAGTTCTTTGACCAAATCCGTTCTGTTCGATATAATCATGTAAAACTTAGAGTGTTAATATAGGTGTAAATGTGATGAGAGGTATACAGTGTGGAAATTAGAAATATTCAATTAGATTTTTGTTCACAATGAGCTTGCTGATTTTGCTGTAAGGTTGTTGTTACAAATAAATACATAGAAAAAAGAAGAAAGGTCTTTAGACCGCTCTACTTTATAACATGGAGCTAGGACCCAAGGAGTTCAGCCCAACTCCAAGACTTGAAAAGTAAAAGGATGGTCCCCGCTCTCGAAAGCAACAATAGAAAGCACCTGGCGGCCAGCTTGCTCAGTTTCTTCACTACACTAATCTCGACACAATAGAGATCCGCGCTCACTAATGCAAAAAAAAGGAGTTTGCATGGCTTCGTAGACAGTACCATGGTAAGTACGCATGCGCAGTTGTCATACATCGCAAAAAATGACTGATTTTGAAGTGTTTGTTCGCAGTTGGACAATACTGTATATTAATGTGATCAACATCACTGAAACAATCATTTCATTTAGAACAAAATGCTCCATACCTTAAATGTGAAAACGTATGAAATTTATAAAAAAAAAATCCCATTTCATCAATGATGTATAGCCAAGTAAAATATCCAAAAGACATGATCACTTTTCTGGGGAAAAAAATCCAATTTATCTTCAAACTCATTTTACCTTAGGGTTGATTAAAGTATTACTGTTTTAGCTGAATGAGTTTCACACTTACCAGTTCAATGTCCTTTGTGTCCGACTCGGTATTATCTCTGCGGCGCTTCGCCCTAATCACCAGGGCACAAATGATGACTAAAATGATGAGGACCACGCAGAAAGCGCCGGATGCAGATATGATAATCATACTCATAGTGCTAGGCGTGTCGTTCGTCATGGGGACTGACATGAATAATTGGAGGGGGAAACGTTGATGAACAAATGATACATTCTTTCCAAGAACTTGTCTTAGTTTGTATTTAGAGATAAACAAAAAACAATCAGTTTAAGCAATCAAATGATTAACATATTGCAGGTTTAGTACTGAGAAATATTCCTAAATATGACTACCTGATTATTGCTTTTCTAATAATAAAAGAAAAGTTGTAATGGCCGGTTTCGTTTAAAACAGGCGACCAGGTCCCTAGCAATTATCCGCGAACAGACCTTTTTTTAATTTAAATAATTTACTTTAATTTATTTTAATATTAAATAATTTACTTATTTAATACCGACCAAGTTCATATTTACACACTTTCCATAAATACCTTTCGGTCAAAAAGTCCAAGTAAAAATTCACGACTTTCCAACGGTTTTCATTCAACAAATTTACCTCACGTTTTGTGAAACACCCGTCAGGCCGTGTCTATGCTATGTGCCTTCGCGTACCCTCTGCGTGATGTGGCGCAGAACGCAGCGGTGCAGAAATCAAGTTCTGAAAACCAGCCAGTGTTTTATCAGCGGTTTACACCCACCCTTGTGACGGGCCCTCGACCAATAGTATAATGGGTAAACTGTTTTAGGTGTTTATGAATTTTAATTACGTATTTTGAAATAACTATTAACTTTTCACCATCGCCTCCTTTTCGAATATATCTATGTAAACGAATATAATATATGTTTAAAGGTCATAGTCGAAGACGGGTACCTATTGGGACCTAGAGCCACTGAAAAAGGTTGTAAACGGTGTGTCTTGATCATCTCAACTTCTTTTTACAACTAAAAAGTTTTTTTGACCGAAAAAGGTATTTATGAGTGGGAATAAATATGTGCTTGGTCGGTTTTAAACACTTTGTTTAAGACCGGTTGGAGTCTGGATGCTGATAATTACCCTCGCCTTCCACTCGGGTAATTATCAGCATCCACACTATAACTAGTCTTAAACATAGTGTTTATCACCTCCCAAGCACACATTTATTCTCTTAATAAAATACAAAAACGCAAATGATGTAAACACTTTGAGGTCCCTTACTTTAGTAGCATCCTCGTCATAAAAAAGTATTGCCTTCAAGTTAGTCTAGAGTTTATCTGCAACATTTCGAATCATTGTTGCATGCACCCACCTGCTGTTTTCTGAGGCGACATGAACGAGCTTGAGAAGTACACTTCCTGTGGATGTGAAAAGCAAAGGAAATTATAGTCAAATCAATATCATGCAATATTCAGTCGTGACATGCTACCCCAAAAGGAACAAATGCTTATCACTGCCCGACCTGGTCTTGGTCAAAGCCTGCACACTCCCCTGTGTAGCGACAAATCCCATGACTAATGCAGTACAGATTGTTGCGATATACTGCAGGCCTCTATCAACAAGATGAACCTATTCCCAGTTTTGGCAACATCACCAGGGCTATATACAATGTACCTAGAAAATTAGCCCAGGTGGACTCTCTTACCGCACTACGTTACGTAATGAAGACGGCGTCCAACATGGGCTACCTTATGTCCAGGGGCGGGTCCAGGAATTTGTGTAGGGGGGGGGGGATTCGTCAGCAAAGCAATGCTGAAATGTAGACAGGGTTTTTTCTCTAGACACTTGCCTCCGTAAAATCAATAGGTGTGTTTGGGGGGAGGCACTGTTCAAATCCGACGATCATGAACACTACAATACAGAATAGTGTTTATATACCACCGTAACCCAACTGGATCAGTCCGAATGTTGTGCACAAGCGGACATTATTACCGGTACAATTGTCATAATTTCTTTTGGGTGTCGAAGCAGTGGGGTGGGGGGGGTCACATTAATTTGAATGTATTTCCATGGAAAAAAATTGAACCTGGGGGGTTGACCCCCGGATGCGCGCGTGAATACAGCGAATTTCCTCTGGGTAGCGCTACCAATATTGCCAAGACTGGCTGCATAAGGGCAATACAAATTATCACAATGCAGTCGCGGACTAATTAGATTACGCTCAACCAAATTGCTGTAAAATAAAGACTCACCCTGTTGTCCGTCACGACAAACACCCTCTGGAAAGCTGTATACCGAGTATTGGCTTTCAGGGGTCCATTGTCGCCAGTGTTATCGTAGGTTGTCTTTCTCTTTCTCCTTCGGGAGATATCTCCCCTACACCTGGAAACTGTTCCCGAGCCTATCTCTACGGTCTCCGGTGCATCAAACTCGTCCCTTACAAAACAAAGCGTTATAGAAAAAGTTACAGATTAAAAAAAGAGCATATTGAGCACTTAGGGAATATTTTGAAAAGAAAATCGACATAACATAATTGTGATAAATTGCACTAAATGAGTCAACATTGGCAATAGTTTATTATGTTACAAAAAGCCAAACCAAATGGTTGACAATGCCAATGTCATGCCAATCGGAAGCATTAACGTTGAACTCGGCGATTGATAAGATGTAGGGGATCCAGAATTTGGTTTTAGGTTTACAGGCTTAACAAAAACTTAACAAAATTGAGGTTTTTTTAGCTTTAAAAAAAATTCTTAAGGGTTCACGTACTAAAAGAGCTTGCACAATACATATTGCTTTGCAAAAGAAATTGTCACTCTCCAGGGTGAAGAAAATAGATAGTCCAACTTACCCTCCTTTAACCAGTGCAATATAAGGCTTCCCGGGAGTGTTTTGAGCCTCCTCATATGTTACCATAGTTTCCGGAGGATAGTCTCTGTCAGGATCCATGTTGCTGATCTCTTCACCGCCCAGAAGTTCCTTCACCACAATGGCATAGCAACTGCATTATAAAAAATGAACATTTAGGAAAATAATTGAAATGTTTGGCTAAACAAATCACGGCATGCAAGTGCACCATAAAATAATCGTCCGTATTATTGTCACCTGATATTGCCAAGACTTCCATCTGCTGGCGTCAAAGACATCTGGAAGCTATTGGGAGATTCCATTACTGCGTTCATGGCCACGGGTGAAGATAGGCGTACAGGTTCGAAAATTGCTTCAAAGTAAAGAATATAACACACAAAACCATATCAACTGTAACCGAGAAGCTCCTTGCATTTACTTACTGTATCTTTACAAATAATGAACCCAACCAAATTGTGTGCAAAGTCACCAAACAAGTCTGCATGTTTTATGTCATGATTTCTGTCACCAAGGCTGCAATCAACAGTCCATGAACAGATCTGGACATCTAAATTGCGCAGTGCGCGAAGAACATACCTACACACGTCCCTCCAAGTCCTCTAGTGTAGCCAGCCTTGCAGGTACAAGTGAAATGTCCTTCTGTATTTGAGCAGACGGAGGTGCTGCCATTGCAGTCATCACTCCCTAGAGAACACTCATTGATATCTAGGGGGAAAATCCGGATTCCTCCTATTACTCAGGCAGGGCCTCGCAAAAATAATAATTATTAAATACTAACAGGACCTCAAGGTTCTAGGGGACAACACCGAGGGGCTTCGCTTGCGGTCGCATCGATCGACGGGCTGGGGTCGATTTCATAACTTGTAGCGACCGCGTGCTTTAAACAAATCACAATGTATATACAATGCACAAAAGAAATCACAGCTGTTAATATATAAGCATTTTTAAGATTATGACTTGAAGTCTGCACAAAGAACTTTCAAGCTCGCCCTATTCGTCAATAAATTAACCCCCCCCCCAAGTCCGATCGCTAAACAGGCCGATCTTGCGTACGTACGTCCGTATGTCCTCCTTTTTCTCAGGTGTATTCAGTATTGCAGTCATTTTAACAAAGCTCGCAATTACTTCAAAAGAGAAGATCTTGAACGGGCTATCAGATGCAAATCGTGCCAGGCCATCTCAAGGAGAATTGGATAAACATTGAAAACCTGTCTGCCAAGAGCGGACCGGTGATGTTTAATCGAAAGCGGCTATTGTCAAAGATTGTCTTCAATAATCTACCTGTGCATGTGATTCCATCTCCACTGTAGCCTACATTACAGCTACAGGTGTATGTTTCCGGTGAGGTGAGGGTGCAGCTAGCGTGCACGTGACACTCAGATGGTGCTGGTTCACAGGGATTGATTGCTACAAAGAAAATAAAAACAGGACCAAGAATAATTGCTGTTTGGGACAGTGAAGGGGAATAATGAATGTTATAGAGAGAGACCGGTGCTTTCAATAAAAACAAATGTTGCATTGCTAAAGGTGGGTCATGTGTTGATAGGATATCTGACCTCAAATCATAAATCCAATCGGAGCCCCCACCAAAAGATCATTTCTTGATATGGTCAGTCTCTAGTTATCTACACTCTGAAAAACATCCTGATCGACCCGGAATCCGAGTTCTATTTGGCTCAACCCTTTTCCGGGTCAAAAGACACTTTGTTTTGATCAAAATGACATTTATTTGGGTCATTTGTTTACCTTAAAAAAGAGTCTTTTCGACCCGGAAAAGTTTCAGTTTTGACTCGGGAAAGGTTAATGTGATCCAGATGTTTTTAAAAGTGAAGTAGGTGTGCAATTTAGTGTTTGACATGTTAATACACATTGGACTGTTGAGTTTAAATGTTTTTTTTTTAAAATAAATGATACTTCTGGCATTGCACTTGAAAAGCGCTGTACACGCCTGAAGATCGCCTAAATGATTGGTTCATACTTCATACTTTGCGCATGCGAATGCGAAGCGAAATTGACGTCAGGAATAGCCGGTTCATTGGTACCCTGCGAGCGCGAACGCGATTTTGTGACGTCATGGCAATGACGTCATATTCGCACTGTGAATTCCCAATTGAACATAATCATTTCAACTCTGGCGAATTTCGCAGTGAATGTTTCCTGACGTCAATTTCACTTAGCGTTGGCATTCGCGAGAAGTAAATGAACCGGTCCTCAGTCTGTTGACCGTGTTTGGTTTCTCTGCATCGTTAAAAGCTTTGCAGTCTATATGAACCAAACAACGTGTTTTCTTTCTTCTTTGAATTAAAACACCATAAGGTTTCGGGATGCGGTAAGATAATCAGAAGAAGGGAATACTTAGGCAAGTCCTTCCATCACCACTGTAGCCGTCTCTACAGGCGCACATGTAGCTTCCAGCTGTATTGGTACATTCAGCGTGATGAGGATGACAGCCATGAGGACCAGAGATACATTCGTCGATATCTGAACAAAGTATTAAGTAACGATACTGTTAACTAAGGAGTTGCTTTCTGTAGTTTATAAATACCAAACTTCTAAACATACCACAAAAACTGAGGTGTTGTATCAAATGAAATAGCTCCTTAAAGTATCGATTATTAAACCACCAATCACTGGGTGTAAATTTGACTATAGTGAATTAACTTGGGTCCTGATTATTATAGTGTTTTTTTTTTTGAAATCGGGTAACATGTCATCAAAACTTAAGAACTTAATATCACATAAAACATTTCAATGCCAGTTCTGCCATCTTACCGATGCAGGTTCTTCCCGATCCTCTAGTGTAGCCGGTCATACAGTCACACGTGAAGGTGCCATCTGTGTTGTGGCAGACTGAGGTGCTGTCATCACAATCATCAATTCCTTCGGAACATTCGTTGATATCTATAGGAAAATTCGTGGACAAATTTGCTGAGTTGACCAATTGTTATACAGTTTCCTAAAAGAAGTATTAGTAATTTGGTTCTAAACCTGATTTGTCCAGACCTGGCACCATGCTGGACATGAAAGTGTTTCTTCAGTTGAATACGGTCATTCAGTCAGAATGGTCTGCTTCCACTTAAAATGCATGGCCTGCATTGAAATTGAAAAGCGTGTAACCTTCGTATTACCGCGCACCTGAAGCTTGTTGAACCGAGACTTTCAAGATTGTGTGGCCATATGGACCTATTTACACGCGCTCAGTTTTTGAAAGACTAATATTTTAACTAGACAAATCGTATACCTTCAAAGACCGTTTGAAATTAAAACTGGCAGAGGCCATAAGACCGAGCATTGCTGGTTTGGCAACTTTGGCCCCTTTCCCTGAGGTCCATCAAATACTGAACATGAACCGTGCATTGTCTTATAATTGTATCTGGACAATTGCCGCAATATCTCAAGAATACGAGACAATTCGATTGCATTCATGATTACATTCAAAAGCCTCTTTCAGATCACGATGTTCATTAATTAAAATTGTTTTCCCTTTTCCTACCAGCTTTACCTACCTGTGCAAGCCCTCCCGTCGCCCCGATATCCGGAGCCACAGACACACTCGTAGCTCCCTTGTGTGTTGCCACATTCAGCGTTATCGTGACAACCATGACTTCCCGAAATACATTCGTCGATGTCTGCATTAAAAGAAATTACATTAAATAAAAGAAAAGTTTGGCTTTTTCACTCGGCTTACTCGCAGCTCGAACCTCTATCTGATGATCTTGAAACCAAACCAGACAAAAGTGTGCTCGTCATGAACATAACCCACCCCGGCAATTCCTTCCATCGCCACTATAGCCAGCATCGCATGTGCACTCGTAGCTTCCTAGTGTGTTGTTACACTCCGAGTTTGTGTGGCAGTCAACAGTTCCAAGGAAACACTCGTTGATATCTGTGCAACAAAATGGACAAAACAGACAAACTCAGCCAATTCAAACAGGCCCTAGAGGGTTTTGTGTATCGTGATAATTATCGTAGCATCCAAATTAATGTGACATCCGAGAAAACGTCTTTGTACCTCTGCGATGATACGCATGTGCGAACGCATTGTGTTTTCATTGTCACTGAATTTGACTAACAGAAAATGTCCTTTAAAAAGGAGTCTATCAAAAGTGATTGCCAAAATGGACCTCAATTCGTAGAAACTCTTCAACCGTACCAATGCAAGTCCGTGCAGTTCCACTCGTGTAGCCAGTCTTACAGCCACACTCATAGCTTCCGTCCGTGTTGGCACAATCTGAGGTTTCTTCATCACAATCATGGCTCTCCATCACATTCATTGATATCTATACAATGAGTGAACACTTCTTTAAGTCTTGAATTAATGATAAACGTCGAATCGATCTTTCTGTATATAAATGCAAAGAGCGCCTTTAGCGATGTTATAGACCTTTACCATGCTGCCACCATTTCAGACATGTTCCCTGTATCCAATAACAATACTGAATAATGTTTTTTTTTGGTGAAAAATGGAACCAGACTACTTTTCCGTCCAGCCTCGCTTTGGTTATGTTGATTTGAATGGGGAAAAAATCTAGATGGCCGCAACATGATAATGGTCTACTGAGGCATCGGTATAATTTGATGGGTTATTCGCTCGAAATTGAGTGGAAAGCAAAAGTAAAAAAACAACCCACACCTCCCAGTTTCTCAACCTCCCCCTTCAAATTGGATCCCTGTTTTAATGCTCCATTATGACGATCTATGAAAGGCATTTTCGTTTTCATGACTTGTCCCCAAGATCTGCCATATTTACTTAACACAGTCAAAGAACCTCAAACAAGATAATCAATAGGAGGGAAAAAATAACTACAGGCTGGAACAAGAGCAGTCCTAAAGATGAACAAACACGTTAAAAATGTTATAAAAACTCATTAAGCAATTCACGCCAAAACTGACGCAAAGCTCATAGGATATAACCTTCGCAATTTATTCCGTCGCCAGTGTAGCCAGCATCACACGTGCATCCGTAGCTCCCTCGAGTGTTGGAACACTCAGCCCTGATGTGACAAGCATCAATTCCGAGGCTGCATTCATTGATATCTGTGAAAACAAGATACAATACATGTTTAACACGTAATTACCAAATGTGTATGATATACTGTCAAGTTCCTAGAGTCAGGAGCTTATACATTATGAACAATTAAACAATTATAACAAACTAAGACGATACGTATATCCAGCACTTAGGAAACATTGGAACTAAAAGAATGATTGTTTTGCGTGTTGAATTTCTTTAGTACCTAAGCAGGTGTTCCCAGTCCCTCTAACGAAGCCAGTCTTACAGTTGCACGTGAAGCTTCCTTCCGTGTTATGGCAGACTGATGTGGTGACATCACAATCATCAGATCCTTGTACACATTCGTTGATATCTAGAAAAGAAATGGGGACAACCGTTAAACCTCAACTCTTACGACAGCCCTTTGGGATCGGTAAAAAAGTAAATAACATTCATCCCCAAACTCGTTACCTATGCAAGTCCTTCCAGGCCCCCTAGTGTAGCCTGGCTTACAGGTACAAGTGAAACTTCCTTCGGTGTTCGAGCAGACAGATCTACTATCGACACAGTCATCTGTTCCAAGAGAACATTCATCTATGTCTAGAAGGATTAAAAAATACAGACGTTTTACAAATTTCGGTTTAGGGAGCGACACATAAGAGGTCCCACGCATCCCGCTGTTTCCAACTGATAGCTGAGGCATTAAAAACAGACAGGCAATTCATGGTCGACCAGTTCCATGAAATAATTGTGTATTGTATGTCCCGTGAAATGGGTTTATATTGTTAATGCAAGTGAGATCAGCTTCATTCTGAATCGAGACATAGCAGCAATGACTTCAACAATTTTTCCCACCCTCTATCCCTCGTTTTATGAAATGTTTTTCACAAAATTTGTTATAAAAATATAATTGTGGCCTTTCAAAATAAACGGTTTTCCATTAATGTGACCAAAAACAGCTTGACCTATTTGTCTGCTTATTTGTCTGGTACTTTAGATTGAATAAATAAGCCTAACAATAATAACCCTGATTCAACGGAACTGGTAGAGCAGTGGCACACAATCACAACTGTTTTATTGACTTTTCTTTTTACCTGTACAGGTCCTGCCATCCCCAGTGTAGCCCACATTACAGATGCACATGTAACTTCCCAGCGTGGGGACCGTGCAGTAAGCATGGACATGACAATCAACTGTTGTTGGATCACATGGATTGATTACTTCAAAAACAAAAACACAAAATAAATACAAATAAAACTTTGAAAATTAGATTCTAATAAGACTGTAGATTCCGCAGACAAATCTATCTCGGGCGTCAAGATATGAAAAATTTCACTCTTACTTTTGTATGAATGCCTTGATTCACATTCTCCTTAAGCATAACTGTTCATTTATTCTGATGTCTCCTGACCTATCGCTGTCCCTGTTTTTCTAGTCTAGAGTTTTAGACATATTTGACCGAGATTCCGGGAAAGTTGTAACCAAAATCAAAATCGGCCTATAACTGTTGAGTCGTGGTCTTTGCCCGCTATGATCTTAATTGATCAGGTTTTCAATTTACAAGAACTGAAATAAACCACAGGGTAATACCATAGCAGGCCCTTCCATCGCCGCTATAGCCAGCATTACAGGCGCACGTGTAGCTTCCAACTGTATTGGTACACTGGGCTTGGGCGTGACAGTTGCCATTATCTACAGCGCATTCGTTGACATCTATATTATAAAGAAATAATATGACAAAGATTACAGCGACTGCTCTAAACAAAGGGATCTGAGGCTTAACATTCCTTTCTGCGTGGACGGCTGGTCAAAACCTCTTAAAAGCGGTACTGGTCTTAAAGCTGTAGTCCATCATTTGAAGCCATCCGAAAAAGTAACTGGCGTATTATTGTTGAAAAACATACTTGGTTGAAAGATAGTAAGTGGACTAAACTCCCTGTGAAATTAATCTTTCTGGCAAGCTATCATTTACAAGTAATTAACGAAAGAAGGCCTTTCCAACGGTGCGTCTTAAGACGCACCGTAGGAAAATTTAAATTAGTAGTTCGTTTTGTTATTCGGCGCGGTGCGCACAAGCATTGGTACGACCATAGATATAGAATAAAAAGACTAGATCGGCAGCGCGTCCACACGCGCCCATTCACTGTTCGATAAATCTCCGCCATTTTTGTTGTCCCTCGTGGACGCGCAACAAATTAACGTAAACTAATGGAGCTAAATGTATCTTTCCTCCAGCACGTGACCAAGCTCAACGCGCGCGAAGCAAGAAATGCGCACCGTGTATTTACGCGATGCGCCCATGCGTTAGCAATAATGGTGCACTGTGCGCGTGAACGGCGTTGCGTTCGTTACGTTTTGCGCGCATTATTTGTATCTTTCCTCCAGCACGTGACCCTCCATGCAAGTCCGTGCGTCTGGACGCGCTGCCGATCTAGTCTTTTTATTCTATATCTATGGGCACGACGCACAGGCGCGCGCGGTTGCGATAATTCGTCGGATCAGTGCGCGACATCGCGTATAGCTGCAATTCAAAACAATTCAAAACATGATTCAGCAACTTTTGATTTGAAATGGAGATCCTAGAATGCTGTTTTTCTCGGAAAAAACTTTATCAGGTTAGTTGTTCAGTATCCTTCATTAGATTTTGAACACTTTTGTTGCTTCAAACGAACAAAATGCACAATTTACAAATGATGGACTATATCTTTAAGTACTTTGTCAAAATATTTTCCCAAATTCCAGCAAACACCGCAGATCATTATTTCTTCAAAAAATAGATGAGTGTATGAAGGTTTGTTTCATGAAATGTGCCTTGCGTATTGGGTCTTCAAACTTGCTGGAACCCTACCTATGCAGGTCCTTCCTGATCCTCTGGCGTAGCCGGTCTTACAGTCACACGTGAAGTTTCCAATTGTGTTGCTACAGACCGAGGTGATATCATCACAATTATCAGATCCTTCAGAACACTCATTGATATCTTGAACAGAATTGCAATGAAATAAAAAGTGTCATGTCAAATAATTCGCAATGTTTCTGTTATTATCATCAAAGAGAATCCTGTATTAGAACTTTGGGGGCATTAAAGTTTTTCGCCTGACAAAGATGTACCGGGTGAGTTAAAAAAAACCCGAAACCCAAATGACGGGACTATTGTTTTAGTAAAGTTCTGCATGTAGCACTTTCAAAATCTAGGATATGAAAGCCCAATTCATAGGCCTAAGCTTTCTTTTAGTACCAAACTCAAATTCAAATCACTTACGTACTTTTCAAGTTACGGAATTTTAAACACAACCACCGTTTTAAAGTTCTGTCCTCGCACTACAAAAAAAGGCTTGCGTTCTTTCAACCAAACGAAAACCATTCACACACACATCCCTATGTGCTTTGTTTTGGTTCTGCTGAAAGAACACTTCCCTTTTTGTAATCCGTGGACAGAGCTTTAAAACGGTGGTTGCGTTTAAAATTCCGTAACTTGCAAAGTACATGAGTGATTCGAATAATTCTTGTTCTGAAAGAAAGCTTATGAATTGGGCTCTCATATCTAAGATTTTGTAAGCATGCAGAACTTAACTAAAACAATGGTCCCTACATGTGGGTTTCGTGTTTTTTTTACTCACCCTGTATATTAGGCCAATTAGATCAGTTCTTTTTAATTGGAAGTGCCACTGGGTTTGAACCCTTTTCACTAAGTGGAACAGCTTTCCTAGCCTGCACTAAAATGCCAATACCTGTATTAAACCAAAATAATCATGCTTAATACGAAGATTTAATAGTCTTACCATCACAAATCCTTCCGTTGCCTCTGAATCCTTCAATACAGCCACACTCATAGCTTCCAGGAGTATTAGTGCACAGAGCGTTGATATCGCAGTCAACAGTTCCAAGGAAACATTCATTGATATCTATAAACAGTCCACAAGGTTAACCGAAGGTTAATAATGATTGAAAGCTATATTCAAAGTCGGATTTGAGGCCGCCAGCATACTTATTCTACACATTATATTATTATTATTATTTTTTTGCACAAGTACATGTACAACCTGAATTTTTCCTCCCATTGAATTCATTTTCATCAAATTATAGCAAATGTGTGGGTGTTTGGGTTTTTTATGTTCGATATTCGATATGTGCATACCTTTGTAGGCCTACAGCGAATTTGTGTTTTTGTTTGTTTGATGTTTATACGTGTGTGAATGTCGACTATCCAATATGCAATATCACACACATTCGCTTTGTCTGAATTCCTTAGTTTGTTTCTGCATTCCATAGGGGACGTTGAATAATAGAGGACAATAGGGTCGCCAATTCCCGAGAGGTCCCCAATTTGGATTCGTGTACAACCCTTACAGAAATGTCCCATGAGCATCCCATGGGAAACTCATGGGGTCATCAAGAACACCATGTACGTTAAAATGATCGCCATGAGAGATTTTATGCTCATCATGGGAAACCCATGGGAACACCATGGAGATTGCATGGACAACATGGGAACACCATGGGGATTTTATGAGCTCCATGGGAACACCATGGGGATTTTATGGACACCATGGGAACACCATGGGATTTTATGGACATCACGGGAACACCATGTGGAATTTATGAACACCATGGGACCATGTGGAATTTATGAACACCATGGGAACACCATGGGAACACCATGGGGATTTTATAGACACCATGGGAACATCATGGGGATTTTATGGACACCATGGGAACACCATGGGGATTTTATGTCACCATGGGAACACCATGGGGATTTACTGGACACCATGGGAACATGGGTACACCATGCACGCCGGGTTATACTGGAGAACATGCATGTGCCATGGGACCTATCATAGACCCAATTGCACTACCAAGTTATAGGCAAACCTTTCTTTAATTTATTTACTTATTCGCCTGTAAATTTGAATTCACTTAAAAATGTTTCCCTGTGGTCATAGAGGTCATCAAGGATTCTATTTTGTATGCTGACCATGGGAAACTCCTGTGGATTTTCACCAATTGAACACAATGGGATAAACACCGTGGGACACCATGGGACACTATGGGAACACCATAGGTTTTTTTGTGAGAATCGCTCCAATTACGAGTGTTGTAATTGCAATTTTTTGAATTTTTCTGTTAATAAGTGAAGTCAAATGGAGCTACAGTATTTTTTTATGTGGAAAATGTGTCATTCGAAGAACTTTTAATAATGTTGATTCATTTGTTATTATGGTTGGAAACATTTATGAGAAAATAAATTGGGTACACTGTGATAATATGGTACAGCTTGACAAGTGGTATGGGAGCATGAATGTGGACATCGTAGCGTCCGACACAAACACACACATTCGTTGTTCAAATGTATGTGAATATATCGCATATCGAACATCCAACTTGAAACCCATACATCCGCAGCACAAACGAATATCAAACTAACTTTATTGTCATTCATACCATAGCAGGTCCTTCCATCGCCACTGTAGCCAGTGTTGCAGGCACACCTGTAGCTTCCCATAGTATTGGTACATCCAGCATGGGTATGACAGCTATGTGAACCCGCGGTACATTCGTTGATATCTATACAAAAAAGAACAACACTAATACACAACAAAAGAGGTGCTTCAGGCCCATATTAAGTTCATCTCAGTATGTCAAAACAAGCCGAACATCATTTTTGTGTGTGGCAAAAAAAGAAATGCAAGGATGCATTAGTCAGTGCATGAGCACCGTCTTGGCTGAGTCGCCTACTTCAACATAAATCAAACTATGTAATGTTCCCTCCAGGCAATATCACATACCTATGCAGGTCCTTCCATCGCCACTATAGCCAGCATTACAGGCGCACGTGTAGCTTCCAACTGTATTGGTACACTGGGCTTGGGTGTGACAGTTGTCAGTATCTTCGGCACATTCGTTGATATCTTGAAAAAAAGATTTGAATTAAATTCAAGTATACTCTTGAGCTATTTCGATTTGCATCAAAAACAGTTGCGCCCTGGTTTGAAATAAAACGCAAATAGTCATAGATGAGATAAACCACATTGGATCGCGGACTCAACAAGTTCCTGTCTAACGAATTTATTCTCAGTCAGTGGCCTTGTCACGCGCAGAGCCCTGTTTGACCTCAGTTTCTTGTCCCGAGGTCACGCACGCAAGGTCCAAAAGCCTACGCGAGATTTTACAAGAATGTATTCGAGACTAGAGAAAAACACGAAAAGGACTTCGATACATTCACTGTTTGGCCAAGATGGCTAGGTAAGAAAAAAGTTCAAATCGTGTGCTTTAATTATTTTGATACCAAATATAACTGCTTTTGACAAAAATAAAGTGTTGTTACGGCGTGTCAAACAAAAATAATACTTTAAAGCTATACAAGTGAGGGCTGATAGTTTTTAGGTGTACATTCGATTCTTAAAAATGGCCGAACAAAATGGCAAGGTTCAGTAGATAGAGAATAGTGTATACACGTGCAGGAAACTTCGATATTTTTGTTCCAAATCGCCGGTTGTAAAATGAAGACTTTAGCGAGATTTCATGATTTGCAATCACATGTACGCGTGTAAACGGATGTACGTACGTAGGCCTGAAAAAAAATTGTGACCAGCACGCGCGACTTATGAATATTAAGCAGGCCATCTCGAGCTCGACCAATCAGTGGGAGTATGGGGTCACACAGTCATAACGTGTCTGGGTTCCTTGCTCTATGCTTTTACAATGGCGACGATCTCTTCGCGTTGTGAAAAATGGAAATTGTTGGAAACATTAGGTGTACATCGAATTTTTAAAATATTAACGACATCACGTTCACGAGATTTTTTGTAGATGAAGGTTCATTTTTTCCTTTGATTACCTCAACATTTGGGAGACTTTCTTCGTTGTCGAAAAACCCTGAAATTTCATCACGTAATTATTCAGTCGATTTGTCCGTGAAATCATATTGTCAAAATGCATCGAAATCATTTTTGGAGAAAAAAGACCTTGATAGATGTATGGATTAGGTCTTTAACTGCCTAAAACAGCTTTGTCTGTATGGATCGGTGATTTGGCATGAAACTTGCTAATTTTCAAAAGCCCTTTTTACCGCCATCGTTCGCATGCATCGCGTTGCTGTCAGTTGTGTGGACGAGAAATAAGAGCAGCTACGCGCGACACGGCATCTGACTGTTCTAAACTAACTCAATTGTTGGTACATTCGGAATTGGTATGACGGCTATGTGAATCCGTGGTGCATTCATTGATATCTATTCTACACAAATATAGAGGTAAGAACGATACTCATAAAAAACACAAGGGACGTTTTATTTAATGTACCAAAAAAACTTTAACCCAAATAAAAGCTTGCTTAAAGAGTCTGGCAACTCGTTGCACACAAAACTAATTATCAAATTTAGTCAACCGCCTGTACTCGGCCCCACAATCATACCCGTGCAAATCCTCCCATCGCCCCTGTAGCCAGCATTACAGGCGCATGTGTAGCTTCCAACTGTGTTGGTACATCCAGCATGGGTATGGCAGCTATGTGAACCCGCGGTACATTCGTTGATATCTATACAAATAGAGATTAGAACAAACTGTGATACAACACAAGAAGCGCTATAAGGACCGTCTTTTGTATAAAATGGCAAAAACAAAATTGCTTCGACGTATTATAAAGAGTTAGTAGGTACCGTCTTGGCAGAGTTTTCAACTTCAACATAAATCAAATCTATGAAGACAATACCAATACCTTTATGCATGTACTACCAGCATTGAAGCCAGTATTACAGACTGGTGTATACATGTGTAGCTCCATCAATTAAATTGGGATGACAGAAGCCAAATCTGACAATGCCAGATCTACTTTAACAAATCTAAACCGGCCTTTAATCATCCACGACACGATTATCATACCTATGCAGGTCCTTCCATCGCCACTAAAACCAATAATACAGGCACACGTGTAGCTTCCATCTGTATTGGTACACTGGGCTTGGGCGTGGCAGTTGTCAGTATCTTCTGCACATTCATTGATATCTTGAAAAAAAAAATTAATTAAATTCAAGTTTGTTTAAATAATATATACGAAATCGTTTCAGGTCTATTAGTTTTACATCGAAAACAGTGCCATTTGGGTTTGAAATGAAACTCAAATACATGGGAAAAACTTGTATTTCAGGAGGATTCTCAAAATGGCTTGGACTCGACAAATAGGCCATGGGTCAAAATCAATCAACCAAATCAGACCTATAGTTCTGCAGATATAGGCCTTGCACATGAATTGTGGCGTCACATCAAACATGATAACGTCATCCTGATGTAACTTCAATTTTCATTTTAAACACATCCCGGCTTAGGTACACCCCAAGTTACAACCAAATCGGACATATGGTTCTGCAGATATATCTCTCAGAAAAATGCACATGAATTGTGACGTCACAAAAAACCATGATGAACTCATCATGATGTAACTTCAATTTCAGATTTTACACATCCCGGTCTAGGTAAATACCAACTTGAGTCGCCTATGAGCTCCGTGCGCCGACAAAGAGGGCGCCCTTTTACCTAGCAACAACGTCCCATGGGCGGGAAATTTCGCTGGTTGACGCGCACCGTTCCTTGTGTGTGACGCACGTACACCAGGGGATTTGTACTATGTACACGCAGTGGCCGCGCTTCGCGGCAAATGAATTGCAGTCAGGCAAGATGGCGTCGGTCGGTCACCCCCAACTGTACTTCCTTTGCCGGTGAGGGGGTACTTGTGAACGGAGCGGATACTTCAACACAAATCAAACTATGTAAGGTTCCCTCAAGGCAATGTCACATACCTATGCAGGTCCTTCCATCGCCACTATAGCCAGCATTACAGGCGCACGTGTAGCTTCCATCTGTATTGGTACACTGGGCTTGGGCGTGACAGTTGTCAGTATCTTCGGCACATTCGTTGATATCTTGAACAAAAAAATCGAATTAAATTCAACTTTACCTTTTAGCTATTTCGATCTGCATCAAAAACAGTTGCGCCCTGGTTTGAAATAAAACGCAAATAGTCATAGATGAGATAAACCAAATTGGTTCGCGTACTCGACAAGTTCCTCTTTAACGAATTTATTCTAAACTAACTCAATTATTGGAACGTTCGGGATTGGCATTAAAGCTATGTGAACCCGTGGTACATTCGTTGACTATACAACAATAGAGGTAAGAACGATAATTATCAAATTTCAACCGCCTATACTCGGCCCCACAATCATACCCGTGCAAGTCCTTCCGTCTCCACTATAGCCAGAATTACAGGCGCATGTGTAGCTTCCGTATGTATTGGTACATCTAGCATGGGCATGGCAGCTATGTGAACCCGCGGTACATTCGTTGATATCTATACAAAGAGAGATTAGAAAAAACTGGCAAAACACAAGTGGCGCTTTAAGAAACCTCCGTGCGAGGTAATTGTATGCGACCGGGTTCACACGTGTGCCGTTCGGAGAAGTAAACTCGCACCCTCAAAAGTAGACGAAATGTGCCGTGACCTCCATAGAAAACACGACATTTTGACTGAGTTGCCCGCTTTTCAAAGGAAAAGTGCATATAATTATTCGACTTTAACCATGAAGAAATTATATTCATTTGAAAGAGGAAAACCTATATTTTATAATGCGATGCAAGGGAGTAAGTTTAACAAACATACTTTCCGCATATTAACGAAAGTTTGCTCAGAGCGCCTAGACATAAACCAGTCTTCCCACGTAAACAGAGCCCCACTAGTGGCCACTAGTGGCGAGTGGGCAAATGCTCCTTAGTTTTCCATGGCGGATTACAGGTGCAGACATGTGTAGCTTCCATCAAATTGGGCTGACAGAAGCCGAATCAGACTATGCCAGATCTAAATTAACAAAACTTGACCGGCTTGTAATTATCTAGCACTTAATAAATCCATGACACGATGAACATACCTATGCAGGTCCTTCCATCGCCACTAAAACCAATACTACAGGCGCACGTGTAGCTTCCATCTGTATTGGTACACTGGGCTTGGGCGTGACAGTTGTCTGTATCTTCAGCACATTCATTGATATCTTGAAAAAAAGAAAGAATGTGCTTGCTTAACTCTCCTCCTAGCCCCCTCGACTGAAATTAGAAATTTGCTATTCTAGAAAACTGATTGCGTAAAGCTCTCTGTTCGTTTAACAAAGGCATATTTAAGGATATGCCTATGTCATTACAATTGTTTTTATTCATCTCTTTCTCCCTCTCTATCTTTCTCTTTTAATGTATATATATGTTCAGAATCAAAAAGTTTGAAAAAGAAACCTGTCGTTACTCAAATTCAAGCTGTGCCATAAAGCGACTGAATGTATTAAATAACGTTACGAGTGAGAGAGTGATTTCAAAAAGGTTTACATCCTGTATTCCACGCTCACCAGTGTATACTATCGAGTACAAATATCGCTCATTTGCTTATGATTTCGTGTGGAAATGGGACCACAAATCACCCGTTTGGCAATCTTGGATCAACATTGGTGTTTGAGAGCAAAACTATTTGAAATAAATAAAAACAGAATATGCGGCATAATAAAGAATTTCAACGAAAAGTAAAATAGTTTTCAATGTCTACTGCACACTGAAGTTGATCATACCTGTGCAAGTCGTGCCATCGCCCCTGTAACCAACATAGCAGGCGCACGTGTAGCTTCCAACTGTGTTGGTACATCCAGCATGGGTATGGCAGCTATGTGAAGCAGTGGTACATTCATTGATATCTGTACAAATCGAGGTAAGACGACACTGTGATTAAGCATGAACCTCCGCGTTTTAATGTATTTCATACAAAAATACGTTCTTCCCAGTAAGTCAAAACATACTTCCATGGAGGATCAAAACATGATGAACCCAAATTCATCGTCTTAACACCAATAACATAATAAAACATGAAATTCGCATTATACTACACGATATTGACCCTGTAGCAAGCATCCGACCGATACCAACAGAATCTTAAACCCAACGATAAAGTTAACTTGCACACACAACTTTTTTTTTTCAATTTAATACCGCCCTACCCACAATCATACCTATGCAGGTTCTTCCATCGCCACTGAAGCCAGTATTACAGGCGCACGTGTAGCTTCCAACTGTGTTGGTACATCCAGCATGGGTATGGCAGCTATGTGAACCCACAGTACACTCGTTGATATCTGTACAAATCGAGGTAAGAATAAAATATTGATACAAAACAGCAGGCGCTTTAAGGCCTATTCTACACATGGGCGTCGCCAGGATTCTTCTCGGGGGGGGGGGGCAAAGAACATTTTTCCCCAAAGTTCCTTAACTTTTCATTATACTCTCAATTCATAATTTTTCCGAGCGTGAGCAGGGGAGCATTTGCCCTACCTCCCCCCATCAAATTAACAGCAATATGGCTTTGCACCTTTTTTTTCCTTTTTTTTTCCTTTTTAATTTTCTTTTGGTTTTCCAGGAGGGAAGTGCCCCCCTTGCCCACCCCCGCAACACCCAGCATTCTATACAAGATCAAGTTCATCTTCGTTTGTTAAAAAAACCCACGAGTTCGTACTAGAATATACCATGTTTAAATTAGCTGAGTCGCCTACCTCAACCTAAATCAAACTAGGACATGTCTATTTATGTGTATCACAAAAAGACCTGCCTCAGATGTGACGATAGTTGCAAAGGGTATATAATTACAAAACATGAGTTCCCTTAGAAAATTCATACAAACTGCGATTGTATGTTTATTTGTATGTTTTTTGGTTATGAAGTAGGTATTTAATTAAAAAGCTCTCCTTTTCTTGAGGAGAAACTCAGACAAAGTCATATCATACCATTGCAGTAAGTCCTTCCATCTCCTGAAAAGCCAGTATCACATGAACAAGTGTAACTCCCATCTGTGTTGGTGCACACAGCGTGCGTTGTCAGGCAGTTGTCGAGTCCTTCTTGACACTCATCAATATCTACAAAAATATAGATATATCTCCGTATAAACGTCTCCAATTTAACAAAGTTACAATAGTCATCCATGCATGCAATCCATTTGCAAGTCAGAACAAATAATATTGACCGAAAACAAAGACTACAAAGATCTCAATCAACGACATAAACCGAAGCAGATTTGCACAGCTGAAAACAAACCAATTTTTATAAGATTAATTTCAATCTGTCCCTTATAAGATAACCATACCTATGCAAGACCTTCCATCGCCAATGTAGCCAGCATTACAGGCGCAGGTGTAGCTTCCAACTGTGTTTATACATTGGGCATGAGAATGGCAGCTATGCGAATCAGACAAACATTCGTTGACACCTTGAGAAAAAGATTTGTGAATTAAATTAAAGCTTGCTTTATGTTACATGAACAAATGAAATCGTTGGGGTATCATACTTCTTGCTTCGAAAACAATATGGTCCCTCGCTCGAAATAAAAAGCAAAAAGTTGGTTTAACTTCTATTTGAAGATGAATATCGAATTGGGTGAGACTCGGCAAATTGTACTAAACCATTTTATTCTAAATTAACTCAATTGTAAACTCAAAAGTAACATGCCAATGTTTTGCAACTGTTGCCATTCTTTAACACTAAGAAGTGTTTTTGTTTTCAAAAGTTCCAAAGAGAAATTTCTATTCTAGAAAACTGCTACATTGGTGGTGATATCTATACAAATCGTTGATATCTTTACAAAACAAGGTCAGAGTAAAACAAAGGACAAAACAAAAGTCTCCGGTTTCTGATCTGCGCAGGCGTCGCCGTAGCCGTGTGTGTCGGCAAAATTAAAAACATTTTTCAATATAAGGTATTGTCTCAAAACCGCCAAATTCACTGGTTTGACTGAAATCCAGCCGCTGCACAATTTCAACGTGTATTAGATGGGGTAACGATAAAGAAAGCTTTGTTTGGCTTCTTCGGGCTCCCATATATTTTTCACTAAATTTAGTCGGAATTGTGCGTCTGGAAACCAGACTGAGGGAGCGATGGCTGTGTATCTGGAACCTGTAAACGCGTTTTAATTAGCGCAATATGTAAGGGAGTAGACTAATGACCAGCCTGGCTGCTCATGCACGATGTCAATGTCGATGTATGGTCTAACGTTACTACCGTTTTCTCTGATTTTTTTTTGTCTTGACTATCCAAATTTCCCGAAGAATGTTCATGTCGGTCGAGATCGTAAGTGGGTGCAGAATTCTCAAGCCTTATGGCCTTACTGAGGTCACCTCAAGCTCCCCTCTGTTATGAAGTTCATCTCATCAGTACGACCTCTATTAAAACATTGCTAAGGTCAAAATTGTTTTTGGTTTCTCGGCGAAAACATAATTGCTTTGATGCATTATGAAGAGTATGTATAAGAATACCGTCTTGGCTGAGTCGCTTAGTTCAACATACATCATATTATGTTAGGTTTCCTCTGGACAATATCACATACATATGCAAGTCCTATCATCTCTCTAGCCAGTGTATACATGTGTAGCTATCTTCCATCAAAATAGGGCCGCGACAAAAGCCCAATAAGACTACGACCAATTTTATCTAACAAAACTGAAGAGCACTAGCACAACCAGTACACGATCATACCATCAAAGCAGTTCCTTCCATCGCCATTAAAGCCAGTATTACAGGTACACGTGTAGCTTCCATATGTATTGGCACATGTAGCGTGGGTATGGCAGCTATGTAAACCTGACGTGCATTCGTTGATATCTATAAAAATCCAGGTATGAAAGATACTTTTAGACTTCACGATCTATTTTAATTTAAGAATTACACGAAGAATGTTAAATATGATGAAAGTGACAATGTTGGTACTTTTTCGTATTATGCAGGGTGGTAAAAAAACGCAACCTCATACTTCCAATATCCAGGGACCTAAACCATCGATATGTATGGCTAGGAAATTTTGATAGAAGGAAAACGATACCAAGAACTCAGTTCAGTAGTTTTGATTCTAGTGCCATTTTTGTGAACCAAAGTCAGGGGTTATTTGGTCTTGCCTCTTGGATGAATAACGCAAACATGACCATGGGTGGGGAAGAGTCAAAATGTGCCTGATAATATTTTGTACAGTTTTTTGGTTATGTTTAGCTGAGTCTTAGCTGAGTCAGCAGCGGAAAAGCCAAAATGTGTCATACTTCTATAAAGTACATGATTATATGTACACGCTTTTAAGTTTGCAAATTAAGTTTATTTTATTTCGTTTAGATAATCCTTTTGTTCACTGTGTGCCAAAATTCTAATTAGATCCCCTGACTTTGGTTCACAAAAATGGCGCTGGAATCAAAAATACTGGACTGAATCGGGAGTTCTTGGTATCATATCTTCCAACAAAATTCCCTACCAATATATATTAATAATGTATGTCTCTGAATAGTGGAAGTATGATGTTGCGGGGTTTTTTTTACCACCATGTATAGTACGCATGATGACTGATGACAATACACAGTAATGACACATTATGAGGCTTCCAACTGCTCTATCAATATACCCCTTACAAAGGGCGCCCTCACTGAGGACAATTTGTTGTTATTTAGATTCAGTGGCAATGAAAGTACAAACTGTCTCTTCGTGTGTATCACAACGGGACAAAGCCTGCATTAGCAGTGACTACAAGTGCAAAGGGTATGCAATTATAAAATCATGCGTTCCCTCGGAAAATTCATACAAACTGCGATTGTAATGTAACCTTGTACCATAAATCTGCATTCACTGAACTCTACGGTCGTTTTGAATGCATGGATGCAGTACTATAGTCAATCTTTCGTGTGTAGCCGGTCATATTATTGTTTAAAACCTCGACCGAATTAAAATTTTCTGAAAAATGTTCGTCGGTACGTCTCTGAACGCAAGTTAAAAATGGGTGTTATTGTAACAGGCGATAGAGTGTTGCCTTTTTGAAGAAGTGCGGATCTCGACTTGTAATTACACAAAACTGTTCGCTGTACTCGATCTGTTTGAGTATGGGCTCTATGCGCAAATAACAGAGGGCGCTTTTTTACCACGTTCGAGAGCCCGGAGGAGTAACATTCCTTCAGTCAATGATAATTAGTGAAAACTACCAAGTAAAAATTGAGCACACCTTTTTTGTGATTTTGTACTGAAATGGGACTACACATTAGCCGTTTGGCAATCACATATCCATGTTGCTTTTGAAAGCTTTCATGTAACGAGAAATAGCAATCATTTTAGCAAAGCTTGACAAACAAAACGACTTATTTGCAATCCATTTGAAATAAATACAAACAAAATATTCTGCACATGTCTTGTCATCAAACATATTTCAACGAAATTCCAACTAGTTTTCTATGTGTTTTTTTCCATGTATTTCATACCTGTGCAAGTCCTTCCATCCCCACTGTAGCCAGTGTTGCAGGCGCACGTGTAGCTTCCAGCTGTATTTGTACATCCAGCATGGGTATGGCAGCTATGTGAACCCGCGGTGCATTCGTTGATATCTACACAATACGAAAAGTAAGAAGTTATATAAGAACAATTTGATACAGCACTCGAGAGGTATCAGCCTACAGTCAAGCATACCAGCAATCTTGCTGGCAAACTTGCCGGCGATCTTGACATACATGTATTTGGAACCGTCCAATCAAGTTTGGACGTTTCCAAAAATTGCCACAATTTTGCACGTGCATGCGTTAGCCTGCTTCAAGTTTTGCACGCGCAAGCTTGCAAGCTTGCAATTACATTATAAGTACATTATGCCTCACATTAAAATAATGTTCAAGCATGCCTCACATATGTGCAAGCATTTCAAGCTCTTCTTGCAAGGATTCTGCAAGCTTACAATTTGCTTGCAACTTGCTTGCATGTAAGAGTGCAACCACAAGCTTATGAGGCTTGTTGCAGTCTTGTTACCAACTTAATGAAACTTTAAGGTAAGGTTACTTTTCTGTAGGAAAGTTCTTCGAAGTATTAGTCAAAACAAACTTCCAAGTAGGCAATGCAAAATATAGCCTTAAAGCAAACAAATTCATCGTTTAACATTGATAATTGAACATAAATTTAGAAGTTTCCTATTACACTTAATGATGTTATAGCCCTCAAGCCCTGGATATCTGGCCGACAAACCGAAACATCTTAAGCCAAATCAAAGTATGCTTTCAATGTCCAGGAACCCATTGCACACAAAAGTGGTAATTAATTTCCAACCACCCATACCCAAAAATCATACCTGTGCAAGCCCTTCCATCGCCACTGTAGCCAGTATTACATGCGCATGTGTAGCTTCCATATGTATTGGTACATCTAGCACTGGTATGGCAACTATGTGACCCTGAAGTACATTCGTTGATATCTATACATATTACAAATCAGGTAAGAAGAAAAGTGTGACACAATACAAGAAGCACTTTAATGTAGCCCTATCCTATGCGATACCAAGTTCAATCTAGTTGGTTAAAACAGCCTATTACATCATATATATGTTAATGGCCAAAAAAAGAACTGCATTGATGCAAAATCAGTCCAAGAATATCGTGTTTGCGAGTCTAATTCAACATAAAAAATCTAATTATATGTAATGTTCCTTCCAGGCAATCTCACATACCTGTATGCACATCATACCATAACTGTAGCCAGTATTTCAGGCGCATACATGTGCAGCTTTCTGTCAAATTTGGCTGACAAATGCCGAGTAAGACTACGCCTGATCGAATCGAACAAAGTTGCAACGGCCTTGAATTCACTAGCACCTAATAGAACCACCACACTGACATACCATAGCAGGTCCTTCCATCGCCACTGAAGCCAGCATTGCAGGCGCACGTGTAGCTTCCAACTGTATTGGTACACTGGGCTTGGGTGTGACAGTTGTCAGTATTTGCAGCACATTCATTGATATCTTGAAGAATAAAAATTAAAATTTAATTCAAGCTCTGCCATGAAACGTTAAACAAATTAGCCGTTTGGCAATCACATATCGATATTACTTTTGGAAAGCTTTCAAATATAAAAGAAACTGCAATCGTGTAGCAAAGCGTGACAAGCGAAAAGAAAATACTTATTTGCAATTCCGTTGAAAGAAATAAAAACAAACTTTTTGCTGTCTTTGCATAAAACAGTATTTCAACGAAAACCAAACTAGTTTTCTATGTTTGAAAATACCTGTGCAAGTCCTTCCATCACCACTAAAGCCAGTATTGCAGGCGCACGTGTAGCTTCCAGCTGTATTTGTACATCCAGCTTGGGTATGACAGCTATGTGAACCCGAGGTGTATTCGTTGTTATCTACAGGGTGAGTAAAAAAAAAACACCCGAAACCCAATCGTCGGGACTATTGTTTTAGTGAAGTTTTAGTTCTGCATGTAGCACTTTCAAAATCTATGATTATAAAAGCCTAATTCATAAACTTTGTTGTAGTACAAGATTCATTCAAATCACTCATGTACTTTTCAAGTTTTCAAGGAATTTTTAACACAACCACTTCATCGCATTCAGTGACCTTTCAGCAAAACGAAAACAAAACACAAAGGGATGTGTGTGAATTTTTTTTCATTTTGCTGAAAGGACGCAGACCTTTTTTGTGATCCGTAGAGAGAACTTTAAAACGGTGGTTGTGTTTAAAATTCCGTAACTAGAAAAGTACACGATGCGCTTGAGCTTGCAGTCAGGCGTGCCAGCAACCTTGCAAGTTCATGCACAAACATGCTGCAAGCTTGTAGGTAAAGCTTGCAGGTACATGCCGCAAGCTTGCTTATTTGCAAGCTTGCCACAAGCTTGCAATTATACATGCGCAAACTTGCTGCAAGCTTGCCTCGTACCCATGCCAGCATTTCAAGCTCTAGTTGCAGCAAGCTTGTAATTTGCTTGCAACTAGGCTTCATGTAGATTGAAAACGTACAATCTCAAGCTAAATTATTTCAGCTTGCTGCAATTTTGTTAAACCTTATACAAAATTGCGATAAGTTTTCTGCAGAAACCTTCTTAGCAGTAAGTCGAAACAAGCTTCCACATCCGGCCGACAAACCGAAAAATCTGAAGGAAAGTATAAAAGTACAATGAAGTATGCTTTCAGTCTCCATGCAGGCCCATTACACACAACAGTGGATATCAATTTCCAACCACACACCCACAATCATACCTATGCAGGTCCTTCCATCGCCACTATAGCCCGCATTACAGGCGCACGTGTAGCTTCCAACTGTATTAGTACACTGGGCTTGGGTGTGGCAGTTGTCTGTATTTGCAGCACATTCATTGATATCTTGGGGAAAAAATTGAGTTTAATTCAAACTCTGCCATGAAATGTTTGGTTTTAAAAGAACACATTGCGATTAGAGTCTGATTTCAGAAAGATTTACATTCTCTCATTCAACAATCTACTTGCTCATTATTTTGTGATTTTGCACTGAAAGGGGTAAACAAATTAGCCGTTTGTCAATCACATATCAATATTACTTTTGGAGAGCTTTCATATAACAAGAAATTAACATCATGAAGCAAAGCGTGACAGGCGAAAAGGATATGCTTATATGCAATGAAGTTGAAATAAATAAAAACAAATATTATGCTGTCTTTGCATAAATCAGTATTTCAACGAAAACCAAACTAGTTTTCTATGTTTGAAAATACCTGTGCAAGTCCTTCCATTACCACTGTAGCCATCATTACAGGCGCACGTGTAGCTTCCAGCTGTATTGGTACATCCAGCATTGGTATGGCAGCTATGTGAACCCGAAGTGCATTCGTTGATATCTATACAAAATGAGTTAAGAATGCGCTTCAGCTTGCAGTCAAGCGTGAAAGCAATATTGCTGCAAGCTTGTAAATACATGAACGAACTTGCTGCAAGGTAGATAGCAAGTACATGCTCAAGTTGGCAACAAGCCTCAAATCACATGTACAAGCATGCCTCATACCCGTGCAAGCATTTCAAGCTCTTGTTGCAGCAAGCTAGTAATTTTCTTGCAACTAGACTACATGTAGATTGAAAACGTGCAATAACAAGCTTATTTATTTAAGCTTGCTGATAAATATTGTTAAACCTTATAAACATTTGCGGCAAGTTTTCTGCAGGAACTTTCTCCGCAGTAAGTCAAAACAAACTTCCACATCCGGCCGACAAACCGAAAAATCTGAATGAAAGTATCAAAGTACAATGAAGTATGCTTCCAGTGTCCATGCAGGAACCCATTACACACAAAAGTGGACATCAATTTCCAACCACCCATACCCACAATCATACCTATGCACGTCCATCCATTGCCACTATAGCCAGTATTACATGCGCACGTGTAGCTTCCATATGTATTGGTACATCCAGCATGGGTATGGCAGCTATGTGAACCTGTGGTACATTCGTTGGTATCTATACAAATCGAGGTATAAGAACGAAAGGCGCTTGAATAGACCTATCCTATACATATCATAAACACCATTTCGGCAAATATGTCAGGGGTCTGGACTATGCCGATGATATTGCTCCAACAACTGTTCTTGAGGATACTCAAATTCTACAAGCAGGCTGAATTATAATATGTATTAAATTCCTACCAAAGTTGTGTAGCACAATCGGTGCAGTGGATAAGCAATTGCTCTAGTGAGTGGGACGTCCCGAGTTCGCATCCTGATCCTTGCCACATTTTTAAGGTTTTTTTTTTCATCCCCAAATAAATAAGAATATTCTTCTTTTATTATTTTAACATGTCTCAAACATTTTATTCCAGAGTATTACATTTTCTTTTTCAGATTTGTGGCTCTGGAGGATTTTTTTTAAAAGGGAAATAAAGTCTGAAATTATAAAATGGTCTGAATCCCATGTTGTGAATACGAGGTTACAACGATAATATTGGCATGGAGCCAGACTAAAATTTGTCACCGGAAAATGTTTAAGTACAAAAAAACAGTAACTGCGCATGTTCAGTGCATATCCGGCAAACTAACGTTTACTGAAGGTTTGCCGTCTCCGGCAAAATATCCACTGCCTATTTAAAAAGACTTCTTAACACACAATGCATGCAACAAGCCTCGAATAATCTGGCAGTTCAACATATCCAAGGGCGGATCCAGAACCAACTTTCCGGGGGGCGGGGGTGAGTACTCGAGTATGCTTCGTTCAAAAAGGGGATGTGGATTAAGTATATATAGTATCATCCGTGGATCCGTGGATTAAGTATATAATATCATGTAATATTAAACTAAAAGGTATGCGTAGCTAATGGCTTGCGAGGGAGATGCGCAACGTTTTAATTTGTTTCCTTGATGTTTTTTTATATAAGAAAATAAAGTTGCTTTCTACCATGCAAGCGTCGAAATTATCCTTATATACATACCGGGCCAAAACATTAACTTTGAAGACAAATCTTGAAAACCTCTAGATGGCACCTTCGCTAGAGTCAAAAGTCTTAATTGGAGAGACCATCCTACCAAGGAGCACATTTCTGGCGACATTCCACCAATCTCCTCAACCCTAATTGCAACTAGAGATTCGCGTTTGTTGAGTTATGAATGCTGGGTGATCAGACAGGCTTTTGTTTCATGTGACACTGAAGTTCAGTTTCCCACTGAAGTTGTTAATATTTTTGGTCAGAACACACAAAAAAAGAATCACGAAATTCACCATTTTCAAGTGGAACCATTTGTTTAATCGCAAGAGGGCGCCCTTTTGGGTGATGCCGTCATCATGCCTATTTATTTTGATATCCCTTGCTGATTATTTACATAATTTATATAGCAGTAGTTCAATGCTGCAGTTTTCAAGTAACACCAGAAGTAAAATGTCAAACGGCTTTGTGTCCGATCACGTTATACCTGATCACGTGATGGTGACATTACAACATTTGTCCAACTTCGAACCAGGGTTCAAGTTCATAACTGGTTTTTATTACCACCCTATCAACCGTTTAGATTTTTTTTTTAGGTTTGTTTTGATTGGAGGCGTCTGTCGGGATATGAACCCGGTACCTCCGGAAGGACAGGACGTACTTCACTTACACGACAACGTGCTCACTAAATACGTATAGTCTATCAGATTGCAATTCATTTGAAATAGATAAAACAAAAACAATTATAATGACTTCACAAAATAAAGTATTTCAACGAATCAAAACTGTTTTTCAATGCTTAGTGCGCATTGAAGTTGATCATACCTATGCAGGTTCTTCCATCGCCACTGTAGCCAGTATTGCAGGCACACGTGTAGCTTCCAACGGTATTTGTACATCCAGCATGGGTATGGCAGCTATGTGAACCCGCGGTACATTCGTTGATATCTATACAAATAGAACAATGAACAAAAAGTTACACAACACAAGAGCTGCTTAAGTTTAGGCATATCCTAAACGATTAGATATACATCAGGTTCATCGCTGTAGGTTAAAACAAACATAATTTTAAAATGGCTGCAACAAAATCGCATTAATGCATTATGAAATCAGTACAATAATATTGTGTTGGATGAGTTTCCTACTAGTCAACATCAATCACACTATAACGCAATCTTAAACATAACTGTGCAACTGCAATCGCTGTAGCCAGTAGTATAGGCGCATACGTACATGTGTAGCTTCCATCATGGGCTGACAAAAGCTGAACCAGACTATCCAGAATCTACATATCGGACCTAATCTAACTACTAAAAAAACAGTCTTGAATTCACTAGCACCTAATAAAACCGCCACACGGACTTACCATTGCAGATCCTTCCATCGCCACTGAAGCCAGTATTACATGCGCACGTGTAGCTTCCAAGTAAATTGATACACTGGGCCTGGGCGTGACAGTTGTCAGTACCTGCGGCACATTCATCGATATCTTGAAGGGAAAAATATAAATTCAAGCTTCCTTTATATTACATAGAAATTATATATGAAATCTTTGAGGCAATATGTTTTTGCATCGAACACAGTGGCACCAGACTTCGAAAAGTAAGATGATTTGAAGATGAAGGTCAAATTTAGTGGGACTCGACAGATTCAACCACTGCAATTTATTCTAATTAAACCAGAGATACCACCAATATATCAATAAAAAGCCTTAAACACTACTAAAAAAAACCTTACCCCCTTTCAAAAATGTGTTTTCTTGATGTTTCAGACCAAATCCAGCATTTTTAATTTGTCACACTTTTTGAAAAAAAACCCTGAATTCAGGTTTAACCTAAAAAGTGGCATCACTGTGCTTTCAAAATCAAAAATGTGTGGATGCAAGACTTACGGGAGATGAGATTTAAGACAAACGTCTCCCCTTCAATTTTCTACGCTTGACTCTTTTTAGCCCAAAAAGGGCCAAGCATGGGAAATTGCCAATACCCGGCTATTCTAGGAAAATAAACTCAGGCTCAGATATGCTGCTAGAAAATCGGAAATGTGGATTGTCCACTTTTGGAGCTCCATTATATTTATAATACCTGTGCAAGTCCTTCCATCGCCATTAAAGCCAGCATTACAGGCGCACGTGTAGCTTCCAACTGTGTTGGTACATCCAGCAAAGGCATTGCAGCTATGTGAAAACGATGTACATTCGTTGATATCTATACAAATCGAGGTAAGAACAAAACTGTGACAGAGAGCATAGGAGGCGCTTGAAGTTTAATGTAGTATCATCTTGAACAATATCCAGTTCCTCTCAGTATGTTTAAACAAGCCCAATAGAGAGCGAGGTAAAATCTTGATTTTTGGAACTTCTGTAGAGAAATGAGAGCAAGTTAATTAATAATTAATTCCAGTCTGCTTCAATGAATAATTTCAAATTTGTAATTAAACGTTCCCTAATGTTTAAAGCCAGATTTAAAAAAATGACAGTATTCATTATGCCTGCATAAATAGTCTGGCGCCATCCCATTCAACAGTGAAATACATTCAGGGAACTCGACAAAAATGGCCAAACTCGTGAATAAGGCCCCTGGTACAACGCACCATACTCGGTGCTAATTCTTCGGTGCTAATTACACGTTGGGCTTCGTCAGGTGCTGTAGGAAAGTAAAACTAAAAGTAAAAACTACGCGCACTATGTGTGCACCACCAAAGGCCACTCGATCTCAAATATATGTGTCCTCTCGCGCACGGAGTCCTTTACGTGAGCAGATGAACCATCGAATGAAAAAAATATCAGTCTGCAAATGTTAATCCGTGTGCAGTCTTACAACAACCGAACCACCAACACGAAATCACACTCGGAATAGGTCATTTGGGTTACCATTGCATGATGTCCTTCCATCGCCACTATAGCCAGCATTGCAGGTACACGTGTAGCTTCCAAATGTATTACTGCATCGGGCTCGGGCGTGACAGTTGTCTGTCCGGGCTGAACATTCGTCGACGTCTTCTAAATAAGGAAAATACAGGTAAATTGAAATGGTTAAAGATTTGTCATTTTCAATAGCGTTTAAGAGTTGTATGCTAACGAAATGTGTTTAAAATTGGTGATATCTAGTTTTGGCGCCTTGCCAACTGAGGTTTGGTAAAGTGGAATTTGTCCTAAATCAGAACATCTTCCGATGTCCATGAATATATGTTTTCGTGATTAAAATTATTTTATAATTTTGTTTCATTACTTAATGCTAAAACATTTTCGTTTTGACTTTACAACATTCATAACACAATAATAAAAATTATGAAGAAACATTAGTATTGCTCAAAGATTTGGTGCCACTTAGCGCTGAACATAGGAACAAGATCACGAAAAGAACTAACTTACAGCTAGATCACACAATTATTCAGTAATGTTAATTTTTTTCATTTAAACCAACAAAAGTGCCCAAAATCCAAAGACGGATAGGGCCGATGCGATGTAGTTTGTTTAGTGCAATTCTTTAAAATGCACCGTTGTTTTCCATATAACGCGATTTTCAATTTTCGTTTTGCCATTTTCAAGGGTATCTTGGTGCCTTTTTGATTTAACGTTGATGCAAATTTCCATAGTCATGAGCAAAAGTGTGATGTCATTTCAGGCAGAAACCTCTATGCTACAGCTTTTTTAGCACCAAAAGTTGCCCGAAATTTTAAATTTGTTGTTTTAAGTTATTTTCCTTTGTAATTCGTTGTTGCCTCAGTACATGGCAGTAAAGCCAATGAGCAAACTTTTATCACAAATGTTTTCAATGAGCACATTTTTGGGTTCACAACTTGAACAGAAAACCCCTAAACTGAACAGTCACTGTGTCTTCCCATGACACTGACATCACGTGAACAGCGCCCTCATTTGTATGGAAAAGCATGAATTCAAAATCTTCAAATTAGAACGCATGGGCGGATTCAAGGACATTTACAAAACTGTGTCACTTGACACATCTTTAGAAATGAAGGCTTCTTTTGTTGTTTTCTTAAAACTGACATCATGCCAGAAGGAATAATTTCGCTGGGAGCTTAGTGTCATTGCTATTTTTAACCAAGTAAGCTTTGTCACAGTAATTTGGTCGATTACTTTTCGGATAGCTGCATATTGTCCTGTCTACCTAAGCCCCAAAGTACCCATGAGGGATGGCAATTTTTTTTTGCACTACCTTAAGATATAAACAAATCATTTTATTTCACAAGTTGGAAGCGAGAGAAACAATCGTCCTCCATTCTTTCAAAAGGGTGTAAAATAAAATCTTACCACAATCACCGCCCGTCCAAACTAGGCCATCCAGGCAAAGGTCATCGCAGCCGGCGCGTAAAAAGTAGCAAGGAATCTGTGCTGTGTACCACCCGGGAAAGTGGGGAAAACACGAAACTCCACGTTAAATTCAATATATCAGTTAAAGTATTTCCTCAAGCAAAATATTAGAGAAAATAGGCTGCACATGGAATTTAGTTGAGTACAAGATGTGAAATGATCGGGCTTTGTACCAGTCTCACCTTTGCAGGTCAGAGGGCGTGATACCAAAACAAGGAGAACCATCACTTTCGGTAGGATCATGGTTGTCGATCGTCTGGGATCCGTCAGAGTGTCTGTAAATCGATAACCACAGACAATGTAAACAGAAAATGTGACCGAAAACCTAACCCCGCCATTGAATTTGCTTCTGGTAAAAAGTAAAGCCGTGTACGCATATAATGATTGGTCATTATAGTTTGCTACATTTGTTTCAATCCGTTAAAAAGGAGTACTGAATTAAACAAGATAGCTATGGCAAAGACAAGAGTTAAAAGTGATTAGGCAACGGATGCGATGCGAATCCATCACAAGTCCATCACAAGTCACCATCACTAACGGGCTATTAAAAAAAATTAAAGGGACGAACCTGTGTTCACAAGAACGGAGTGCCCATCTCTCTTTCGTTTAGCGATTGGGCCAGACTCATATGCTGCTGTGGGGGATCGCCACAACTCCTCCACAGCGAGTCTGTTACCTTGTTCCCAGCATTGAATAATGCCGGTACCCATTTAACACCTCGGTTGAGACTTGAGTAATTGAGGTGAAGCGCCTTACTCAAGGGCACAACACGCATGGCTACGGCGGGGCTCGAACCCACAACCTCACGATCATGAATCATGTGCTCCACCGCTAGACCACACGCTAGACCACACGTGCCCACAAAAAAGCTGTTAAACTGTGACAAAAAAACATTAATTCATCACTGTTTGTCCCCTGATTCTTGAGACTGGACTTGTGATAATATTGTGACAGCGATATCATTTTACTTTTGGCGGACTCGTTGTACAGTGTTATCAAGACTTGACTTTAACACTGTACAATTTGTCTTTGTAAACATTCTGACCCCTATATTGTTAACACTTTCGCGACTGCATGGACTCGGACTTGGCTCGGACTTGGCGTAAGCGCGATTTATCCTTCAGACTACGACGGATGAGGCGGACTGCAGATCCATAATTGTCTTCTTTCAAAACGTCTCTTTCATTTTATTTTATTTTTTATTTACGTCATCTTTAGTGAGGGTAGCTCCGATCAGTGCAGGGCACTGCTTTCCATGGAGGACCTCAATATGAAAAATATGAGACCCATTATGTAGCACCTTTAAGGGTTACAAGGTGCTGCGGCGCAATATTGCAGCCACTGCCAGAAACACCGGGGCAAACCCCTTCCCAATAGCGATAAGTGTTACTGGGGTCTTTAACGAGCATTACACAACACACGGGACCTACGGCTTTACGTCCCATCCTAAGGACGAAGCAATAATGGTTAAGTGCCTTGCTCAAGGGCACAAGTGTCCGGGCCCGGGCTCGAACCCACGCCACTGTTGCCTCTGAAACACCAGAGCATGAGTCCGGTGTTCTTAACTGCTAGGCCATGGCACTCCACAAACCCGTGTGGCCTGGTACGTGACCCATGTCGCTGCACTTTATCGAAATTGTGTGAAACTTCGCGGCTTCGGCGCGGGTTCGTTTAGTAGCTGCATTGAGACCCCGGCCGCAGTACATGGTTGAATGGATATTAAAACAAAACAAAAAAAACTCATCCCAACAGACAAACATCGTAAAAATTGTAAGAAAAATAATAACTGTCTGGTTTCTCAATACAGTATCTTAGAGCATCACAGGGGTTCTTTCGCGATCGTGGTTTCATGATTTCGATGTTGTACTATTTATTTTAGTTATTTACTTTGTTGGGGTGTTGGGTTGTTTCCAGATCTTATTTCCCAATACGGGAAAACCCCGCACGCCAACTTACTGAAAGAACTTTACCACGCAGGTAAACACCGATTACGTAATATTTATATTGTAATGGTGTTATATAGTCGTGTCCTTTCAGAAGCCTTTCCTAAATCTAGCTACAAGAAACGGGATGAACAATGAAAAGAGAACGCTTTTGTAATAGTCATTTCAATAGCTAGAGACTTTACTTGAGGAAGTGTTATGGACTTGTGAAGGACTTGCAGGAAGTAGATCCTTGAAGGTCACAAGGCTTAGCTTCCGGAACCCTCGGCGCGGTCCGCCTACTGTGCATTTTTCATGGGGTTGCCCTTTCACCTGCTATAAGTTTTGGTACAGAATAATTTCTAACCGTAACCACCCCAAGAAGCACTCGCGCGCGAATTCTATTTCGGTTTAGTTCAAGCGAAGGAAATATTTCTTGGAGCTGGGTAAAAATGAATCTCATTTACGACCTTTCACTTGATCTTGATCTTGATTAATATAGCTGATAAGCTCCTACAGCAACATCACTCAGCTTGGACTCGGGTGGACATGCTATTGACGAGTGCTGAGTGATCTAAGGGTATCATTAAATTGATTGGTGTCTCCTATGCCAGTAATGTGCTGAGGGAGGTCGTTCCAGTCCTTGCTGGTCTGAGAGAAGAATGAGTGTTGGAGTCCTTTGATATTGGTGAAGAGGATCTGAAGGTATTGGGTTTTGAGCGTCTCGTTATTATTTCTGGTTGCCTAATGGTTATTTCAGGTGGAACTTTTCGTCGATCTGTCCGTTGAAGATTTTATGGAAATTTCTGAGGCGCTGTACATATCTTCTATTTTCCACGGTGGGTAATTCAAGTTTTTCAAGAAGAGCAGAAACAGATGTAGAATTGTCCCAGCTATATGTGTTAGTGATAAAGCGGGCAGCTCTTCGTTGAACCATCTTGATCTTCTGTTTATTGGTGGCTGTGAAGGGATCCCACACTGATGCACAGTAATCGAGATGAGGACGGACTAAACTTTGATAGTCTTAGAGTTTGACTTGGGTGGGGCTGAACCTAAGTAGCGTCTAAGAAAACTAAGCATGCTGTTAGCTTCAGCTGTGACTGCATTGATATGAGTATTCCATTTCATGTCTGATGAGAGGTGCCGACGCCCGGTACTTGTGGCTTTTAACTGATTCCAGAATGTGACCAGAGAGCTTGAATGAAGAGTGGATGATGTTTTACTTACTGGTGAATCTGAGAATACTGCATTTTTCTGGTTTCACATCCGGCAAAAGTCGTCGTTCCTAGGCCTCCTTGGTCGTGCACGTTTGTTTTCATATCATCTACTTGCGTGAGAACGAAAATGTATAATGTTGCGACTATTTTCCTACCTTCAGCCATTGGGTTGCTGTCCTATTTACGGTCAATTTTAGAATGTTTTTGTTTTTATTCGTTAATAGGAGTGAGTCCTTCAAATTCCTTCACCAAATTATTTGAAAACCCCCCAAAACAAAATGGTCTTCTACATGTATTTCACTTTCAGTTTTTACCTAATGACCACCACAAATTTCAGAAATTCTGATCTTCGTTTGTGAGGAAAACTATGAACACTTTAAAATGTTTAAAGAAGTTCACGAAAAGATGTCAAATATATTTCATACATTTAAGAATAGCAGAACGTTGCACAGAATTTTCACCTAGGCAAGTTGTCAAAACAGCCAATGATGAAAAGTCCAGCTCATTAGACAGCATACATTTTGAGAAAACAGAGAAAAGCCGTTATATTGGGGTCTCGTACCGGATTTCGTTGTTGGTGCGCACGTTAAAAAAACCTCAAAAAACATGCGTCCTCGCAGCAACCTCTTTCGAAACCACATCGAATGTTAGTTATTCTTACAAACGATACAGCGTCATGAAATCATTTCATATCAGTCCTATCTTCACCCTGAGCAAGATTTCTGGCCAAAAAAAAATCAGAAGGAACTTTTCTGGATAATTGCAATGATCTTGCGTTGCTTTTTAAAGAAAAGGAAAGAAGGAATTATCACACTGAACAAAACGCACTCTAAACTCACATATACTTCAAGTTACCACTGCCGCTGATCCGAAGCTGAAGTAAGCTTGCTTTTGATGTATGACACGATTAACCAAAACTCAGAGAGGAAAAACACTCCACTTCCAATCGTCGTGTGAAAGCAACTAAAACCCCAACACGATAAGGAAAATTGTCGAATAACAAAAATCATCCTACCGTATCGAATATAAAAGTAGTTGACATCATGAGTAATTTGATTGGTTGGCACGGGCAAGGGGTGACCTGGGATTTGCATAGGAAGCTACGGTTTACAGAGGTGTAGCAAGGTCATTTTGAATGGGGGAGGGGGGGGTACGTGTTAGACGTGAAAAGGGGCACTCGCAACATCAGTGCTGACAGGTAGAAACGGTTTTTTGTTATGGACACCATGCCTCCGTAAAATCCAACAGTTGGGGGGGGGGGGGGAAGGAGGCCGCACACCATCTTTCTATAGGGGCATTCTTCAAAGCGGACCGTCATAGGTGGCGCTTTTCATGGCGGCACAATTGCCAACGTTAGGGCAACGTTTAAATGGGCCCCTTGTAAAAAAGGTGTTCTTGAAAGAAAATGAGTTCGTAAAAAAGGGCACACGTGAAGAAAAGGGCCCTTGTGAAAACTAAAGAGGGCAATACATGTAGTTACAGAATATTGGGGGTGTAAATACTCCATTTACCCCCCCCCCCCCGCCGGTTACGCCATTACGTTTTGTTCACACTGAATGTAATTTGAAACTCGTTCAAGAGCATGTGAATAAAGTTAAATCAGGCGATAGTTGTTTTTCTGTATCTGTCTTATTAAATTCATGGAGCACAACTTCAATTACGTCTCTTTAGATGTCCGTTTTAGCCCAATACTAGAAAAAGTCCTAAAAAGTGTCCCTGTTTCGAAGGCATAAAATCCGCAGGAAATGCAATTGTGACGGAAAGTGAAATGTCATGATATATGAACTTAGCTGGGCACGTAGAAAACGGGAATCTTTATTTAGCCCCATGACATCAATGATCCGCGAAGCGAGCGAGGCAAAGCCTCGTCATGTATGTAGTAAACACATTTCTACAGGGTGAGTAAAAAAAACCCACGAAACCCAGATGTCGGGACTACTGTTTTATTGAAGTTTTGCATGTAGCAAAGGTGTGCGTTCTTTCAGCAAAACGAACAATTCACTCACATCCCTATATGATTTATTTTCGTTTTGCTGAAAGAACACTGATTTTTTTGTGATCCGTGAACAGAACCTTAAAACGGTGGTTGTGTTTAAACTTCTGTAATTTGAAAAGTACATAAGTGATGTGAATGATTCTTGTACCAAAAGAAAGCTTATGAATTGGGCTTTCATATCCTAGAATTTGAAAGTGCTACATGCAGAACTTCCTTAAAACAATGGTCCCAACATTTAGGTTCCGGTTTTTTTTTTACTCACCCTCTATGTTCATCTACACAGGGACTATTTTTGGGAATGCGGTACTTTGCGGAGTAAACCATAGCGATGAAGTTTGGGTGCCGACAGTAGACCATATAGACCTAGAACTAGTCCCACTGTCTTCACTCGAACGAAGGATGGTTGGACTAGTCTACTCCAGTCGACTTTTACGAAAACGGAGCATGGAGCACAGTTGCATGGCCGGTTATTCGCATTGTAAAGCACAACGGGGAGCCAGGACTTTTGACCATCGTTTGACTTTAGAGACGTCCCGAATTTATAATAGAGCGCAGGCGTAAGTTAAGTCACAAATCAACCAGTAGTCGACTTATGGTCCTCGCCCGAACTTGCTCAAATATTATGAACACCTAGTTTATTGATTTATTATTTTGTTTTATTAATAAAATGTAATTTTTTAGTTTCATTTGAATTTCGGGGGAAAAGGTTCACCGAGTATAGGCCTAGTCGCACTAACTTCACTCGACCCAAAGATGGTTCGACTATACTGTAGTCGACTTCAATATGTTATTTTTGCGTCAACCCCCAAGTCAAAACGACCTTGCTACAGCCTAAGGTGCCATTGTTCCAGATCTTCTTTCCCAATGCGGGAAAACCCCGAACCCAACTTACTGAAATAACTGTGCCGGGTAAACATCGATTAGCCTACGTTAAATAGTCGAGTCATCACAAAACCTCTTCAGAAGCCCTTTCAGAAAGCCTTTCCTAAGTCCAGTCACAATAAACGGGATGAGCACTGAGCAGGGAATGCTTTTGTAATAGTCATTTGAATAGCTGGAGACTTTACTTGAGCCTGAAGGATGTTTAATGGAGTTGTGAAGGACTTGCAGGGGATTGTGATGGATTCGACTACAACAATGATACGATGCAAACATTCGGAACCACAATTCAGCCGGAAAATTGTGTAAAAAAGGGGCGATGCTTCCATGTTGTGTGCACAGAAAAATGAGGCCGCAGGAAATCCCTTCCTTGTACAATTCGAAAATGTTCTGACTGTCTCTATGTCCTAAAGCATTGTTCGTTTTTCCCCCATATTGGGGAGTTTGCGTGTTTTGTGCCCTTAACTATGAAAGGTATAGGTGCATGCCTTCTCTCCCTTTCAAAACCGCGTTCCTTTCCTTCTATGGATTCTATGGATGCATTCCATATATTAATATTAATGAGCAGACTGTGCATGGGCGTCACGGGGAGGGAGGCAAGGAGGGGGCAAGGGGCCCCAAAAAGGGGGGAAAAAAAGGGAAAAGGGGGAAAAAAAGAAAAAGAGGTGGGAAGCCATATTGCGGTTAATTTGATGGGGGGGTGGGTGGGGTAAATGCTCCCTGCTCACTCTCGGAAAAATGGTAAATTGAGAATGCAATGAAAAAGTTAAGGAATTTTGGGGAAAAATTTGTTTTGCTCCCCCCCTGGAAAAATCCTGGCGACGCCCATGAGCATGTGATTTCATTTCAGGCAGAAACCTCGATAGTTATGTTACAGCTGAGAGAATAAGTATCAAGCATAACTGTTTTGCAAAACAAGAATTAGTAAAAAGTTATCGTTTTACGTTCGTGGCGTGCCGTTAATATCTACCTATATGTAGCTCTCTATTCGACTGCACCCATGCAGTTCACCATTATATAGGTAGGCCTATCGTAGGGTGATTGGTTTTTGTGCACTTGTTTTCATTTGAAGCATCAAAATTGCCCGAAATCTTAAATTGGCTGCATTAACTACAAACCCGGTAAAGATCCAGCTCAGTAGATGACATGCAGTATGAGAAATCAGAGAAAATCTGTTATGGGTCTCGTAAACCGGATTCCGTTGTTAACACACGTAAAACCAAAAGGTAATGCGCCCGCGCGACACACTCTTTTGAACCACATCAAATGATAGTTATCCTTTCAAACGGCGAAGTAATTGCATACAGTCCTATATTCATCTTGAGCAAGGTTCCTGGCATTAAATCAGCAGGAAATGTTCTGGATAATCGCAATGATCCTGCGTGGCTTTAAAAAAAAGTAATTATCTGATGAAATGAAAATCACACCAAACTCACATTTACGGTACTTTAGAGTATAACCACTGCCGCTGATCCGAAGCTGAAGTAAACTTGTGTTTGATGCATGACACGATTAACCAAAAAACTTAGAGAGCGGGAAAAACATTCCATTTCTAGATCGGTGTGTGAAAGCAACTGAAACCACAACAACAACAACAACAATAGGGAAAGTTGTCAATAACCAAAATCATCCTACCGTATGGTGAGTCAAAAAAAGTGGAACCCCAAAACAAAGAAATATAAAAAACTATGTAGCACCAAAATTGATTCTGACTTGGAAGCCCATATGTTAAACTACTGTTAGTGAGAAAAATTATTTCAATTGCTCTACACGTTAAAATGTTATCACTATATCAACGAAGTAGAAACCATAAAATCAGTTTCGTCAAAATAACAAGCAATTTATTGTGTAATTTGACTGTTTCGAACAACAAAGAAAATGACACAGAATACTTTATTAATCAACTGAAGTACACAATATCTTGATTAACAACCCTGCTCTGGTTTACAGGATTTATAAAATCCACGTTTTTTTGTAAAAACTGGCCTTCAAAAGGACTTTTGTTGAATATTTTTTACTTTTAAACTGAGGTTTCATCGTTGGTGTGCTTGAAGGCAATTGTAATGACAATTCTTGAAATCGCATTTTTTTGGACGAAACAGATTTTAGGGTAATTTCGTTTAAATGGTGATATAATTTGAATGGATTGAGCAATTGGAGAAATTTTGTTTTCACCTAAAAGGAATTTATTTGGTTAACCAGTTATAATTATATTTGGTGCTACATATTTTTTTTAATATGAAATATATTTCTTTTGGTTTGGGATCCGCTTTTTTTTTACTCACCCGGTAGAAAAATGGCAGTTAACATAATCGAGATTGGCCCTACTAGGTGACCTGGTAATTGTATATTAGAAGTACGGAATGATCTGAATAATCTTCGTTTTGTACACACTGAATGTGATTTACTTCTTTTGCAGTTAAATCAGGCAATACGCTGCTTGTCTGTATCTGGTTAAAGTCATCGCACAAATTCCAATTAGTTTAAGTCTCTTCGGATATTTTTTTCAGCCTAATACTTCGAAGAAATCCTAAAAGTGTCACTGTTTGGATGGCATAACATCCGCAGAAATGTTACCGTGACGTGAAGTGAAATGTATCCAGTATTTGTGAACACAGAAAACGGACATCTTCAGCCCTACGACATCAGAATCATTGATCTGCGAAGCGAGCGAGGAGAAGCCTCGTTATGTAGTACACACATTTCTATGTGCTTTTACGTAAGTGGTATTTTGCTAACTGGGGGCGCAGACAATCTAATCGCCGAGTAAACAAATTACAATAATTTTGGGGCGCGGACAGTAGTTAACTATATAGGCCTGGACCTAGTCCCACTAAATAATTTCACCGGAAGGAAGGAGATGGTAGGACTACTCCAGTTGACTGTAATGGAACATTCTTGCATCAAGCCCCAAATCCAAATGACCTTGCTACGGCCTAAGGTACTATTGTGCAAGATCTTCTTTCCCAACGAGGGGAAACCCCGGACCCAACTTAGTGAAAGAACTTTTTTCCGGGTAAACATCGATTACGTAATACTTTCACAAGTCCTTTCATGAGTCCTTTTAGACGTTCTTTAAGAAGTCCTTTCAGAGAGTGGCGTAAATCCGTGCCGTCGAGTGGGAGATTGGGAAATGACTGTTTCGCAAACTCCTCAAATGGCCATAATGCAATGCAAACTTGCGAGGTCACGTCCCTTATTTTTACATACAAAGATTGCTTTGAAGTTGTTTTTTTCTCTCCACAAACAATTCGGGGATGATCCAATGGCCCATCCCTTGTCAAAAAAATGAGGGGATATACTTAGTCCGGGGGTTGACCACGGAAGCTTGTTTTAGGGTTGGCACCTTCACACCCCTGTATATTACTACCGGTATTAAAAATAGCTACCTCTATTTTGTAAACTACAAGTTTTCTGTATTTAGCTCTGCAGGATCTCATCCAAATCTATCAATAACAGTGTCTAGGCCTTGTTGTGGGGGGGGGGGTTCAACACACTCATTAAAGCCATTTTTACAATGATAATGTGTATTTTAATGCATATAAATTAGCACCCGCCATTATAAGAAATTTAATGATCTATATCTTTGCGGAACTGTGCCCAATTGTATCAGTCGGGGTGTCTAAAGTCATGTTTTCACGGTCATCGAATCCATTCTACACTGATAATGTCAATATTTTATGCATACTATGCAAATAGCATCCGTCATTCTCAGAAATATAACTTTGTTTATCCGCAGAAATTTGCTCAATTGTATCAAATGAGGTGTCGAACTAGACCAATATTTTCGGGCACTGATTAAATTTAAGCTATTACCTACATACTAAAAATATGATGTATTTTTTTAACTGTAATCATTTTCATAAATATTTTGATATATTATTAGTAGACACACATTAGTCTATACCGCCGAACCCACATTTCTTCACTCACACACACACACACACCCACACACCCCCACCCACACCCACCTGGATTTAAAATAAAATCGCCTCCCGGTCCTCTTACTGGAAATGTGTCAGCCCTACACCGTGGTTAAAGGGAATATACAACATTTGCAAACATCGAAAAATAAAACTACCAAGTTTTTACGAAATACCTTACTAGGATGTTGGTAAATGACAGTCTCAAGCATCTTGTAAAATTATGGCACCTGGTGTGAAGTCATTTTCAAGAAAATTGTATTTTTGTAAACATTTCAAACGGTGGTCGGCCGACCAGCGTTGGAAATACCTAACTATTTTTCAACTACTGCTCCAAATTTACCATTTGTTCAGTCCAAATTTTGTTTGCTATCGGGTTCCATGTTCATGAACGGGTGCAGGCCAGCTAGACTGGTTCCCTTGCCTTACAATTTTCCATCATCTATAAATTGATCCATTTTATCTTTTGTGGAGTCAGGGAACCAGACTACTTGAACATTTTTGTTTTTCTTGGTTTTTCCAACCTTTTCGAACACCAAACTTCAAAAATGTCATATTTGATCTATTATACTAACCTCTCAAATAGTTCATTTCTGAAAATTACAGCAAATGCCAATGATGTACATTCCCTTTAACGGGTTTAACAAATAATGGGAACCCCCCACCCCATACACCCACACCCAATTAAAACCCCGGTAATCGTGGACATTCCTTTATTTGTACTTAATTTTTAGCAACAGCCCTCATTATTTCAAGTTAGCAACAGCTCTTAAATTTTGGTCTCCCAAAAAGTGGGTCCAAAAAAATTACGGCGTGGGGTTCGGGGCCCGCTTAAGGACCCGGAGGTGTTTTTTTTATAATTATTATTATTATTTTGATTCTAGATGCTCTGTGGTGCGATCTGAGGCAATTTCTGATCACTTTGACCAATTTGAACGCCCTTTTCGTAACCCTTTTGTCCTAGGTCCACGATTGCCGGTGCTCACATATTCGCAGACACACCTGCCTACGCCGTCCAGAAACAGATATTTTTTTCACAAGACAGCGCGCAAAATCATGTGCCCCCCCCCCCAATTCTGGAACAATACCTCACTAAACAAAACTCCATGAACAGAACTGAAACACTTTAGTGAACACTAGACAAGAAACATACATGGGGTTATATAAGCAGTGTTTATTTTTGAAGTTCTCAGGTTTGTGTAAGTCTTAAACTACTCGTAGCGTTCGGAAAAACAAATATTTTAATAGGTAGTTTAGCGCCCTCTATGGCAATCCAGAATAAATACCTTTTGCAAAATGGCCTCCGGTTTTCGGTTTAATATTTGAGCTGCGGCTGCACAGAACGTTCGTTTGTTACTAAACAGTACTGTAACTAACTAACGAACTAACTAATTAACGGAGAGACATGATGATTTGTTGGGCGGTTGACCGCAGCTAAACAAAAAATGCATGTGTAATATTTTTCAACTCAATGAATTTTCCTCAAGTTCCTTTAATATTTAGGTTTGACACAGAGAATCCTACGAGATTTCATCAATAAAATCCTCCTAACTGAACTAATGTTAACAAATTAATGGCAAGCATAACGGTCACAGAGTTGCACATTTTGCACGGCTTTGGTGTTATGATTAGGTTTATTATTTTCTATATTTTTGATCAACAAGATTTCGGGGATGTTTGCATTTTGATAGATTATCCAGCCACCAACCAATATCTGTCTATAATCTACTTGTTGATTAAAGATGCATCACGTCAAGTTGTATGGGTCATCTTTGACGAAGACGCTGCTCTCTCAACCGTATAGAGAAAATAAAATACAATGATTTTTTTTCATTATAGGAACCCCAGTTTAACGGTATTTTCAGAATGTTAAATTGTGTTACTGAAATGGAATTCGAGTTGCCGTCTAAATATCTATCTGCCATGAACAAGTAGTTATGGTGAAGGAGATCTAAGACGAAATACTTCCATCAAAGTTCGGTTTGACGCGGGGATTTTTTTCTTTTTTTCTTTCTGAAATGAATACGCAGATGAGAGGTCAGACACTAGGGAGAGGCAGAGCGGTGATACTTGCCTCCTTCTCATCTCCCCACCGTATAAAATAGCGCTTTGTATTACACAAAGCGCCATTTTGCACAACAGCCACTAGGAGATGTAGTGCAGGGAGCCTCGTAAAAGTCGCAGTCTACGTCACCCCGTACTAGAGAAAAAAATAAAAACTAATTATTCCTTAAACAAAATACACTTTGGCACAACGATCCCAATGACAAATACTCTCACCCCTTAGGCCTACATTTGTCTCTTATTTCAACCCAAATTATTTTTTCCCCAGTTTGTATAATTATGGAAACTAACAGAATTGGACAGTCCTGACATTATTCCTGAGACATCCACTACCCATCCCCCGTGAAGAAACTCTTTTGGGCTAATTTTTGTTGTTGTTCTGTTTCTTGTGTTTTGGGGTGTGTGTTGCTATGGAGAGTCCCCCTTGGCCCCCACCCCATTTTTCACAGCCCATAATTAGGAGATGGCTTGGCCAGATGATTAACCCCTCCCTTTATTCTCTATCAGCCACAGACAAAATGAGGTTAACATTGAATCGCAAGGGCAATGTGAACTGTTGAAACTTTTATACATGAGATAAAAATGAATTGTTCAACAGAATCAGGTTGACCATTCAACCCAACTACGAACAAAATAGTCAGAGGTAGTATACACATACCTTGACGTTCTCCACTGACTGCATGTTGGCCAGAATCACCGTCACTCCGTCCTACGAAAAACACAAAACGGCACCAAAAATGATTGTTTGTTTATGAATTATGACCTATAAGCTTCTTGCCACTTACCTCCTTTTGAATTGTTATTATTTGTACTTTCTTATACTGTCCTATCGCTTTGAATAAATATAGAGAACCTCAAAATGCTGTTTTGGAATCTCCAATGCAAAACAGAATAAATTAAGTTTTGATGTGTAAGGTATTCCTAATGTACTGGTGGAGTGTCATGGCCTAGCGGTTAAGAGCACCGGACTCATGCTCTGGTGTTTCAGAGGCAACAGTGGCGTGGGTTCGAGCCCGGGGTCCGGACACTTGTGCCCTTAAAAAAGGCACTTAACCATTATTGCTTTGTCCATGGATGGGACGTTAAGCCGAAGGTCCCGTGTGTTGTATAAGGCCTAACACGAGTAAAAGAACCGCTAGCAACACTTATCGCTATAGGAGAACGGGTTTGCCACGGTGTTTCTGGCCTCCTAGTTATACTCCCTTGTGGAAGTCCTTAGGAGAAGAACCAACCAAGCTTCACTAGACATCAAAGACCTATCGCGTGTGTCGGTATAATTTTACCTTGCAGACTAGCTGCTTCACTAGTCATCACAGTACTAGCAATCAAGCCGATTATCAGAAGAGTGACCAGTAACATCTTCATTGTGAGTAGTGGGAAATTCAATGCCGTTCAAAGGAAATGTCTGTGGATCTGTCGCCAAAAGAAAAAAAGAACTATAGGAATGGGTCAAATTCGAATACCGATCTTATCCTTCACCAACAACAAAACAATTGCTCACTATCTTTAGGGTGCATAACAACTTAACCTGTGGCAGTTTCAGCTAAGTGAGAAACAGAAAACACATGTACACACATGTTCGCCCGAGTTGAAAATGTTCAACTTACGAATTCGCCAGCGCGAATACTTGCCGATTACGTCACAAATTCGCGTTCGCTTTCGCTTTCGCGCCGAGTATGAACCGGGCTTAACACAGTTAAAACAAAGTGCGCTCAAGTCACGGAAGTATATATTGCAAAGGTTATTCTATCGTTTCTAAACATGGTTTGAGCACACACAAAAAGGTCCGAGTGAGACGCTACCTTGTCCCCTATAAATTAAGCAGTCAAGAAAAAGGAACAACTATTATGTCATGTACACGTACATGAAAATAACGTTCGAATACTTACATATCTTCAGTGTACTTCTCTGTTCTTTGTATCAAGCAACGCTGCAGTATGCTTTCTGGTTGATGTCAGAGACAATAATTCTCTCAGTGACAGCAGGAAGTTTATATATTTCCCAACCGCTCTTGTAATACAAACTCAACAGACCACCCAATTGCATCATTGTCTACCAAACCTGACTGTAGACGCTCATAATTATCTACAGATGTACAGACATGAGTGTCGCCCATCAAATCCAAGCATGCATGTCACTGACAGATCCATGTCAATATTGTCGTTGTGAAATTGAATTCGTTGGCCATTCTCTGGAAAAGTCATTGCGTTTCTAATCGCGTGTTCTATGTTTCTCATTATTGAGACCATTATCCACTCCAAAACCTAGTCGAAGTGGTCAGAAAGGTGTCAAGATCTCAATAAGTGCCTACTTCATAATTCAGCGTGGTTTGTGTAGTCACATATACTGAAATGAAGTTGAGTACAAGCCGATGATCGGATGAGCGGAGGGGGAGGGTGAAAATGCGAGGCGTATAAATAAAGTTTACGGACGTTAATGTAATTCATAGAAATTGCTTTCCTTTTGCTGCCTTTGGTCAAATAATATAATACTTGATTTGATTTTCTTTAACTAATCAGATATCTCTAGAAAATAAGCAGAATCTGCAGGTGAGGTGTTATAAAACGAACGCAAACTGCTTTGACAAGAGGTACATACTTGCAAACATCGAAAAATAAAACTACCAAGTTGTTTCGAAATACCTTACGAAGATGTTGGTACATGACATTCTAAAGCATCCTGTATAATAATGGCACCTGGTGTAAAGTAATTTTCAAGAAAAATGGTACTTTTGTATACATTTCCAACGTTGGTCGGCCAACCACCGTTGGAAAAACCTAACTATTTTTCAACCACTGCTCCAAATTTACCATTTTTGTTCCAGTCAAAATGTTGTTTGCTATTGGTTTCATGTTCATGAACGGGTGCACGCCAGCTAGACTGGTTCCCTTACCTTACAATTTTCCGGCATTTTTGATCCATTTCATCTTCAGTGGAGTCAAGGAACCAGACTACCTGAATATTTTTGTTTTTCTTGGTTTTTCCAGCATTTTCGAACGCAAAACTTCAAACATGTCAGTGTCACAATATTTGATCTATTATACTAACCCCCATGTGATCCAGGGAGTGTTACATTTTTCCTCAGAACTCAAAGTATTCAGTACCATAATATACTAGTCCGTTTTCCGAGTAGAGTTGCAATCGTACCTTTAAGTTACCAGATTTCCTCTTGTCTTATGCAGAAAAATTGTATTCCGTACAGTGTATAACTACGAACCATGTTTTTCTTATCTCAGAGCAGAATTTTATTATCCATGCAAAGACAAACAAGTCATAAAAATATGTATTTTTAGATTATAATAATTATATTGCATACCGTCAAACTCCATATTGGCGTGTACCGATAGCGACAGCACACCAATATAGCTCAGCGTGATTTTTTTTCGCGTGACGCACGCTGGGCCTGTACGCGCAGTGTCCGGTCGGTCATCCACGTGACCGTCCGTGCACGGTGACATCACTTGTGCCGGTGCCGCTGTCATGGTCTCACATCTCCGGCGTGCTAGCTTCTCCGGATGGATTCGGCGGACAGTTGAGCACGTTACAGTGCACGTTACATGAGCACGATTCATGCTCATGTGTCCCCTGTGCTTACTTTTCCTCGGGCTGTATTACCAAGCTATTAATAACACAGTGAGGGACATCCAAGAATGTGTTATGTAACACTTCCCCCCATGGTCTTGCAAGCATTCTGATTTGTGTTCCCAGCGTACGTCATGCATGTGTGTGTGTGTTCATGTAGGAATAGAAGAACGAACTCCTTGGTCCGTGTTCCTTGCTCGTTCGTGGTCCATTTTGTCTTTATTTTTGCAACCATGCGGCTTAAAATAAATATGCATTTCAAGTCTTGTTTTGGTTATTGGGAGTTGTGCGCGCCACGAAAATTCTGGATTCGACTGGTACCCTGTAAGTATGCATACAAATATCCTATGATATTACGTGCACCAGTACAACCCCGAAGAACTCGGCACACAAGTAAAGTTGACAAAAAATGTACACCACTGCGTGATTTTGTACGGAGAAGCTAGCACGCCGGAGAAGTGAGACCGTGACACCGGCAGCCTAGCCCGTGATTCAGCCTGTGATTCAGCCCGCGGTTCAGCCCGCGATTCAGTCCGCGACTCAGCCGGCAATTTGGTGGATGGTACCCCGAAACACACAGTTGTCTTTTTCTCACTCGTGCGGAAAGGAGCCCTGCTGATTTCCTTCGACCACGTGCGAGTTTTTTTTCTATTTTGTTCCTCACTTAGGCCAGAAAGTAAAACTTGAGACGATTTTAAAAGGTTCACTCAAGAAAAAAGTCACAAATCCTGGAGACATTGAGAAAAAATGACTCGAATGTTTGAACCCTTCTACATTTTCATTGGCCCTTTTTTCATGAATTGGTTGACTGAATGGTATTCGGGGAACAATTCTTCAATGCAAATTAACATTCATGGCCTTAAAGCAGGAAGAACAATTCGTTGAAAGTATTTTCAGCAAGGAGCTCTCATAATTCACCCTTGCACTAGAAATAGGCCTCCTGCCTCCGTGTTGTTGATGAATTGCTCTAGAAAACTAGTCTGAGTATCACCCGTCTTCCACGGAGCCAAGTCTCCTGTCTAACGTCTGATATGTCTAGACATGCAGATATATGCAAGCCGTGCGCCAGCCAATCGGAGTCGACTTTACTAAAATCGTGACGTCATTTCATTCCCAAATCAGGACTAAAACTGTGATTGGTCAATTCGAATGCAGTGTTTTTTTTAATACATCAGCCGCCGCGCGCGTGTCGCGTAACATAATACAGAGCGCGTGACTACGGCCTTTGTTGCTGTGTCTAGCGGATTTTTTTCTATCCATGTCTTGACGCAACAACGGGTAAATGACCCATGACCCGACATAGAAAGCGCCCGCTGATTGGTCAAAATCTAGAGGTCGAGATGCGGCTGTCCAAGTTGCATAATTAATCAGCGAATCTGTTCAAAAATTATAGACCATGGCTTTCGCCACGGTATATTACATAGACTTCTAGAAAACAAACCAGTCAACCAAATTAAAAGAAGAAGAGAACAAGTGTGTAGTCGCTATTTACTCTATTTAACTTTGCTTCCGCCCTGGAAAATGTAGCCCTGTAAACTGCACATAATGTCTAGACTCAACAATAGAGTCAATAAAAAGTATCGGTAGACGTCAATATGGAGTTTGACGGAGCCTCTAACGTCCTTGGAGTTTATGCGATATAATCTAAAAATAAATGTTTTATGGCTTTTTTGTCTCTCAATAGACACAATAAAATTCTGCTCTGAGCTAACGATAGAATGGTTTGTGACTATTGTACACTGTAGGAATCATATATTTTCTGCATAGAGGAAAATTGGTAAGGTACGATTGCAATTTAGAAAATGGACTAGAATATTATGGTACTGAATGCTATGAGTTCGATGCAAAGAAAAAAAATCGAACACATAACTCCATGGATCACAGTTTTACTGTACTGGCCCCGTGTAAAAGCAGTCTATGTTGATAACGCCTCACCCACACATTCTGTGCTTATTTTCTAGAAATATGTCTGCTTAATTTAACAAAATCCAATTCAAGTATTATATTATTTGACCAAAGGCAATGAAAGGAAAATGTCTTCTTTGAAAATAAGAATTGCATGCATCAACGTTCATAAATTTCATTTATATGCCACGAATTTTCACCCTTCCCTCTCGCATCATATACTGAACTTCCGTTCAGTATGTTATACACTTTAATTAATACAAACCACGCTAAAGTAGGCACTTTTTATTTTGACACCTTTCCGACTACGTCGGGGCATAGTCGGGGATTGTCATTTAAATTTTGCCCGAGGGTGGGGATTTTGTCACTTCAAAAGTGACAACGTCTTGGGTGGGGCAGCCCGGGGGGAGGGGTGGGGGAAACAATTGATAGGCGCATAAGTTTCATGAAATTACAATTGAATGCAGGCGAATTTGCACTATCAAGTTAAGCCAATACAGGTTTCCACGACGGTGGGCGTCGGGGAGATGATAACCGGTATATTCCACTGATCTCGCGCATTCTCGCTTGTGCGTCATCACGTGATTTGTCAACAGTCGGATGCCGTAATGGCGGCAAGTTTATTTTCACAACCTTGTAGGCCTATTACGCGTGCAAGACGTAAACACAGACAGCCCGGTATGTCACGAACTTGGTCGGGAATGTTTGGCCCGTGGTCTAGGGACGGTGACTCCATCAGCAAAGTGTGATGTGACTTGCCGTCGATACAGAACGGTTATCGCACAAAGTTGACTGAACGTGACATCTCTTCACAGTTCGCCAAACTCAATTAAACTGGTGCTTCTGTCTGTATAACATAACTGCATGCAAACAAATCCTTAAGGTTAATTGCAGACCAGTAAATCGGTCCGAAAATGCCTGCGCCTGCCAAATCACGATTTGGCATGCCCTCAAAATCTTCAGTATTTGAGCATGCTGTGGGTCATGAACTTGAGGATTTGTAAAAAAAATATGGGTGGAAGCCGTGCACAGGACTGTGAGCTTGTAGTTCCGTTCAATTTGGATGAAATTGGGGCAAATTTTGCAATGGAGTGTAGGCATCGTTTTTCAATATGGCGATGGGCTTCAGAACTATTTTCAGGGGCGATGATCTTCGGATGGAAATTTCTCCTAAAAGTCATCAGTTAACCCCCAAAAATTGAAAAGAAAATGAAAGATGATGAAATAACCTTTACTTTGATGTGTGTCTCGAACACCTTGGAGAGTTGTGAGTATTTTTTCCCGAATTTCTGAAGTGTGAGCATTTACCATTGGGGTCTATGGAAGTTTATTTACTGGTCTGCAACCTTAAGTTTCCTGCTGGTATTCAAGTCAGGCCGTGTCACTTAACGCACAAGTCTATTAGTCCAGGCAAAATACTTCATTTTTTGAGTGAACCTCAAACAAATTGCAACATAATTTTTTTCACCACAGTGCATTTCTATAAGGTCCCTAAAATGACATACTAAAAGTCCAAAAAAATTTGCATAAATCCAAAATGGCCGAAAATTTTAGGACTTTCACATTGATTTGGTCATATTTCTTATACTCGATAGCTTTTTCAGGTACTTAAAACGACAATTGTAGTCCGTTTACATTGATTTCATAATTATTCTAGTCCTTCGTAACTTTCAAGATCCCCATGTTTCCCAAATTTGCCATATGCCGTATAATAATTTGCATAAATGCAATATATTAATTTGCATAAATTAAAGTTAAAATTATGGCTGTCATGTGTGGACATGTCACAATTGAATTTTCCTGATAATCCAAGTTCAGTTATTTAATACATAAATATCACACCACAGTGCATTTCTATAAGGCCCCTAAAAAAAGGTCCAAAAATCCAAGTGGTGGAAATATGCCTAATTTGCATAAATACAAAATGGCCACTTAAACCATGATTTTCATATTGATTTTGCCATAACTCTCGTCCTACTTTGCTTTTTGGGGTACTTTAAACAACAATTTGTCCTTTTACATTGATTTCATCATTATGCTAGTCCTGGGTACCTTTCTAGGTCCCTATGTTTCCCAAATTTGCCAAATGCCGTATAATAATCTTCCCATACAAACGAACAAACCGCCAGCACCACCATCACTACTTGAGGTCATCAGACGTGGGTGTAAGAAGCGTTCTTTCGTTTTGGACGGTTAGTCATGACGGTTCGTGACAGCTCGTCATGACGGTCGTCCTGACAAATCACATTCCTCGTTAAAACGAAGGGGCGTGATCAATGGATCTTGGCCAATCAACTGGCTCCTCTGTACGGTAAACTTTGTTGTTCGGGAATAAAGACTTTAGATTATTATTCAAATAATTATGGAACACTCACACACACACACCTACCTGCCAGGGACTGCCACGTCGAATGCCATGGGCGTCGCCAGGATTTTTTTCTAGAGGGGGGTAATGCACATTTCGCCCCACTCCCAAAAAAAATACCTGTACTTTTGCCAGCATATTCTCAATTTATCTTTTTTCGAGGGTGGGCATGGGGGCATTTACCCACCACTTTTTTGATGATAAAAAGTAGTAATTAAATAGTAAAGTCTGTCAGGGGCAAGTGTGGCCCATTGGACCATGGGCAGCGCCGGCATTTATCTCCGGTTTCAGAGAATATTTCTATTCCCCCTGGATGGGATGCTAGTCCATCGCAGGTTACTCCACAGCTAATGCCGGCACCCATTTATACTCCTTGTTGGAGAGAGGCAAGTGTGGATGAAGTCTGCCCTAGGACACAACATAATGGCCAGCACCTGAATTCGAACACCTGACCCTCTGATCATGAGTCACAAACCCTAACCACACTACTAGAGTTTGCTCAATGCTTGCTCTGTTGGAAGTTGGTTGCTGCCTCGGCAAATAATATGGAAGACATAATCTAACTTTTGAAGCGCATTTCTGGTGCTGCACATGGCTACCCGAAAATAAAAACGTCAAACTTCAATTTGGAGATTGACGGATCCTCTAAAGTCCTTGGAGATAATGTAACACATGCCTGTCATCTAAACATACACAAAATTATGGCTGTTTTGTCTTTGCACAGACGTAATAAAATTATATTCTGAATTATCGAAAGAACGGTTCGTGGCTAGACTGTACGAATCATAATTTTCTGCACAAGCAATAAAATATGCTTATTTTCTAAAAAAAAAAGAAGAAAAAAAAAGAGTATTTTGTGGCTTTTTGGATTTTGCAGGGCATAATAAAAGTTTGCTCTGTTATTTTTTGGTCCCATTTTAATAGTTTATAAAATTAGGCAGCTGCTGAACGGCAGAGGAATTGCAACCGCCCCCTCTAAATATGATACTGTAGAAGGAGGCTTGTTGGAAATGAGAGGCTGCAATTATTGTCCATTTGTCTTTTGTTCTTCCTCGTTTCTACTCATGAATATTAATTTTTGAAGACAATTTTTTTTAAAGCCAGCCATCCAGTCAGAGTAATAGAAGCAGAAAAAAAACCTGCCTAATATGGGAGACGTGATCCACATTTTTTTGGTTCACATTATGACTACTCAAAAACATAAGCAGTGTCGGTAGACTTCAATTTGGAATTTGACAGAGCCTCTGAGTCCCTTGAGTTTATGTAACATATGCTTATCATCTAAAAATACATGTTTTTTATTATGGCTTTCTTTTTTTGCAGGGCGTAATAAAGTGTTTGCTCTAAGCCAACGAAAGAATGGTTCGTGGCTACATTGTACGTTCTGTTGAAACTAAACTGGTGAGGTACCATTGCAATCAGTTATGGCGAAAAAAAGAGAAGTGTATGAAATAAAATAATTCTTGTTATTTCGCCCTGGGGTTGTGGTGCGTGTGCCCTTGGGCAAAGCACTTAATTTGCCACTCATTTGGCCCACCCAGGATTTTTTTTGTAGCGGGGGCAAAGCAAATTAATTATCCCCCAAAATCCTTGTATTCTCTCTAGCATATTCTCAATTGATCATTTTGTTTTTGGGTGGGCGGGGGACATTTGCCCACCCCACCCCCAGTGACACCCCTGCAGACGCCCATTTTGTTAAATGTGTATTAAATTAATAGCAAATATGACTTAAACTAGGCAGGAGGCACATGTCGTGCAATGTTTAGAATCCTGAAAAAAAAAAGAATTGAGAAATACCCTCTTCCATGCAGGCACAGATGAAGTCGCACAGAAAAATGAAGGATTATGGGGTATATTGCAAAAGTGGCATTTTAGTGTTTGAATCCACATGTACATAGTTTATGTAAACACATGCACTGGGTTCAAAACTACATGTAGTGATGAAAGTTTGCCAATTTATTCTCGCAATAAACAAATGAACCCTGTAGTCCATCATGTTTTTGTACGAGTTCATCGGCGCCCTAAGACAGTCCCTGCATGAAAGAGATTTCTTCCTGCCCCTTTTCTTTAAGAACTTTAAACATCGCGTGGTAAATAAACGTAGGGCCTATGGCCTCGTCCTTTTGAAACTCACGCACTAATCCCATTCAAAGTGAGCAACTGCATGGGCTGGCTTTCAATTTCCATTGTTGTTGCATTCGATTTCAATTTGCATTGTTGTTGCATTGTTGTTGCATTCTAAAGTCTTTATTACGAATGACAAAGGTTACCGTACAGAGGAGCCAGTTGATTGACAAAATTTTATTTATCACGCCCCTTCGTTTCAGCGAGGAATGTGATTGGACAGGACGACCGTTATGACGAGCTGTCATGACGAACCGTCACGATTAACCGTCCAAAAACGAAAGAACGCTAGAAAGACTTGTGCGAATAGAAACTGCACGTGCCGAAAGTATGGTCTCTCTTGTTCAACTGCTTGCACTGAAAACCGTGGCACTAGTTGTGCCAACTCGCCACCACCAGACATTGATCCTATAAAGGCTGCTGAAGATTATAGTCTGCCACATAAGTGTTCATTCTAAGATACAATGATGTACGTGTAGATGATAACAATCAGACTAACATTGCATGCAAGCCAATATGGATGATAGGCCGCCAATATGAATCTTTTTGATATTTCTGTATTCATAACTGAACTTGGATTATCAGGAAAAGTACAATTGTTTTCTCCCTTCACAGTGATCATATATGATAAGAAGTTAAGCTACGCTTTCATTTCATTTACTATTCCGTATTTTGTATTTTGAGTTGCATATTCGTAACTGATATTGTTAAGTGATTTAGCGAGAACCACTTAAATAATTGCGACTTTATCTATGATTGTGTTTTTATTTAACTGACTTGATACTTGTTCCTTTTTAGTTGTTAAGAATTAGTATTTAACTTTGTCATTCTGTTCTTGGATGAAGATTACTCAATATGTATCTTGCGCCTCTTAAATCAGACTCAATAAAAGTGCAAAACCTGATGAATAGTTACCCCCGCAACCCATTTTCCATGGCCTAAGTCCCAACATGGGTCCTAATTGTGCTGTAACTTCAACTTTACTTTATTTGAATTTATGCAAATTAATATAAGGCATTTATGCAAATTACTATACGGAATTTGGCAAAGTTGGGAAACATAGGGATCTCGAAAGGTACCCAGGACTAGAATAATGATGAAATCAACGTAAAAGGATAAATTGTTGTTTAAAGTACCCCAAAAAGCAATGTAGGACGAGAGTTATGGCCAAATCAATATGAAAATCATATAATTAGTGGCTATTTTGAATTTATGCAAATTAAGCATATTTCCACCACTTGGATTTTTTTTGTACTTTTTTTTCGGGACCATATAGAGATGCTCTGTGGTGTGATATTTATGTATACATACATGTAACTAAACTAGAAGTTATTAGGGAAAATTCAATTGTGATGTCAACACATGACAGCCATAATTTTAACTTTAATGTATGCAAATTAATATACGGCATTTACGCAAATTATTATACCGCATTTGGCAAATTTGCGAAACATAGGGATCTTGAAATTTACCTAGGACTAGAATAATGATGAAATCAATGTAAAAGGACTAAAATTGTTGTTTAAAGTTCCTCAAGAAGCTAATAGTATGAGAAATATGACCAAATCATTGTGAAAGTCCTAAAATATGCGGCAATTTTGGATTATGCAAATTAGGCATATTTCCACCACTTGGATTTTTTTGGACTTTTAGTATGTCATTTTAGGGACCTTAAAGAAATGCACTGTGGTAAAAAAAATTCTGTTGCAATTTGTTTGAGGTCAAACCTTATATTGCCTGGACTATATGGGAAGTGGCTGAGCAATGGCTTCCGTAGGTGCGCGTGTTGTGTACATAACCGTAGCCAAGTGATACGGACGCAGCCTGAACAGAATGAAAACAACGAGTTAACAGGTTTTTTGTCACAAGAGGGCCACGTTATGCATGGCTCGTATTGTGTTTCATTTTTTTTCTGGGTACACGTCAACACCGTCACATGGATACTATCGTGATTGTTTGCGTAGCTGGCACAGGACTTGTGCTAGTGTTAAGTCTCGATTTGCCTCGTGCCATTAACAATGATTAACTCGTTATTCTGGACATTCTTCTGTAACTGGAAATTCTTCTGTAACTGGATTTTCGTCAGATGGAAAGCACGTACTGCACACACACCCACTGTGCAAACGATATACGTGTAGAGTTTTAAAGGTGTCGACCGGGGTAAAGTTTTGCGTATTAAAATTAGGCATACATATATTTTTTTGATGCATGTTAAGAAACATGGAGCTACAAAGAGACTTGGGTTGACTAACATGACTAATCTTCGATATATTTCGAATCATAATAACTGGGATCAAATTGAGTCCAAGTTTCGTGTCATGTTATCAGACGCGAAAATGAATTGTTCGTCAGATGGTCCCGTGTCTCTCCAACTTGTAACCATTATTTCGTAACCTGTTAGTGGCATTTTCCTTTTCAATTGACAGTCACGACCAAGTGTGTAGTTGTGCATTATATGAACAGACTTTTATATCATGTACAGTCAAGTCTCGTTATAACAAACTCGTTTGGACGTAGCCAATGATTGTTTGTTATAACTTATATCAGAATTTTGTATTAAGAGGAACATCAGTCCCATTCATTGTGCATGTAAATGCAGTCGGGACCAAGGCGTTATGTTTGTTATAACCAGAATTTTGTATTAACAGAGTTTGTACTAACGAGAGTCGACTGTACATGTACATTGTACATGACTGATATGCAACAGCAGTTCTACAGTTGGGCCCGCAGCTTCCGAGATTATTTCGAGCATGGTTCCTCGTAGATGGTCGCCTCATTTAGTTCGCCTATGGTGACAGAAGAGTGTACTTGAAGCTGACCGCCAGACCTGGACACAAAGACCATGGGCACACAGACCCAGAGAACGGTCTAACATTCCAAGGAGGGTGCAAGGCGGTCTGGTTCCTGTCATATCTCGGCAATCAAGCTGTCAATTATTTCAGTTATCTTCCATAGAGCGAGGACCAAACCAATGAATCAAAGCTTGTCAGTCTTCAGGCTAGTTCAGCTCCCATGGCGCCTTTCTCATCATTAACATTAACTAGTCTTGGTCCAAGTTCCGTTAGAGGTAGAGTACATCGATCATTTGTCATTTGTGCATTTTTAGCTACCGCTGAGCAGCTCAACAAATGGTCGTGTCCGTTAGTTGGTTAGTTAGTAACAGGCGTCACCAACAGCCTTGCATGGCTATTAATCACCTCGTCCCTGGCAGGCCCTTAATGGGCCTCCTCTGACCGCCTACCATTTTATGCAGTCCTGGAAAACTGGGTCACTAGGGTCAAAAACCTGCTGTTTGATGGCACAATCACGGTACACATGCATGAACACAAATGCATCGGCCCGCACTTGTCGAGATCATTTCGAGCGTGTTTTCGTTTATAGAAGTAAAAGTGCTCAAAATAGACTTCATCCAAAGTTAACTAAAAAACAAAACATGTATTCTTTCCGGGTGTGTAGTGTGTACTAACGTCACGCTTCTTACAATAGCATTGTGTTTATCGCAGTGTAATCAAAGAGCCGGAAATTGTTGCTCTGCCGCACTGAATATATAGTCTAAATGTGAAAATAAAAACTTGACAAAGTTATACATTTTTCGGGTACATCACTATGTTCCAAGTGTGGCCTTTATTTACGGAGGTACATGTAGACCAGTAGATTGGCCACATGGGGCTAAGTTGTCGATTAGTGTCGGCCGCCATCTTGTTTGGATGGCGCTGTAGACTTCGCGCATGCGTAGTATGGATGCAACCCTGCAAATAAATTCCCATAGACACTAGTGCTAAATGCCCATACTTCAAAATTCTTTTAAAAATACTCAGAACTCTCACAGGTATTTAAGCTGCACAGAAAAATGATGATCGACATGTCGTCTTTCAATTTCTTTTCATTTTTTGGTGGGTTGACCATTGACTTTTCGAGAAATTCTCGCCCAAAGAAGACGACCCCTTTTTTCCCCAAAGCGGAACGGCAGCCATCTTGAAAAACGATCCCTCCACAACATGGCAAAATAGCGCCACTTTCAAGCCCAATTGTATCCAAAATGCTCAGAATTGTAAGCCCCGAGTCCGGGCCAGAGGTTCATTGCCATATCTCTTCAATTCCCCAATGTTATGGCTCCCAGAACTCTCTAATATAGAATATTTTGAGGGTATAACTTTTATTCATGAGCTCGGCGGATGGATTTAGGCCTATTTACCGGTGTGCACCCGTATGGCTCTGTACACTTCACGCATGCGTAGTACAGCTAGCTTCGCATAAACAAGATGGCGGCCAACACTAATCGACAAATTCGTTGTACATTTCGCGTTCAAAAAAAAAACAAGTTTTAAAATAAATTTAACTTTAATTGATATGCAGAAGATGTTGTTTATTCAGTTATTGCTTTTTCTACCATATAAAGCTACTTTTAATGTTCAGAAGCATATACAAAATTTGTTGATGCTTGTTGACGACCGTTGACGCTTGTTGACGCTTGCGCTTGTTGACGCTTGTTGACGCAGTTTAGTAGGACCGAAAATGGAAATGGGGCGCACTGCCCACTTACCAAAATTTCCTCGTAACAACGCTGAAACCCTTCGACGAAAGTGCCATTTTGTGTATTCAGCTTCTTCCGTCTATGCTGGCTCCGTGAACTTTGCAGTCGAAATGTTTACATCTGCCTTACCTTGAAAATGTTTATGCAACGATTTTCGTTCGCTCGTACCCCCTGCAAGCAGGACGCTGGGATACTCTGATGAGCTTCACAGAATCTTGTGAAGGAAATGGCCTATGACCTATGTATAAAGCAACTGGCTGCAGCTGTTTCAAGACTGCATTTAGACAATGTGCTCATTATGCTATCCGAAACTTCCTATAGAATTGCACATATTCCATACCGGATGTGATTTCTGTTTCATTGCGGACCATGTGGACAAAATGTTGAGCGTCGCATAATGCAATCCGACCGTTCGTGATTCAAAACGGAGCCTGAGCGAGTAACGGGAATTGTAAATTTACAACACAGATAAGTTGTACAGAATTTCCTACATTATTACGCTTTTTCAAGTTCAACGAGAAAAAAACATCTCTAAACTGGAATAAAAGAGTGATGAATCAGTCTTAATGGCCGTTTCAAACCTTGCAGAGTCATGACCTTGATGACGCGCAGGTCACTGGTCACGCAAAATCCAACCAATCAGAGCGCGAATTCGTCAGGGTATCCCAGCGTCCTGTTTGCAGGGCGGGGGGTACGAGCGAACGATTTTCGGTACGTTACACAACTTTCATAAGCCGACAAAATCAATGGCGGCTTAACACTGGTTTCGAAACATTTCCCATTAATTTAATTGCGCACAAATGGGTAAGGGTATCAGCGATTTCATCCCGGTCCAGTCGCTATAAAACTGTTAACTCTTGGAGGCGCTATTTCAACAATCCTGGCATAGACTTTCAAAAATCATGAAAAAAACTCACAACTCTCCAAGGTGTTTCAGACACACCCACACACACACACAGACTTACGTTACATACCTTGTGTAGACATTGCTTTGTTTTCGTGTAGTTAAGAAAACTCGGTGCAAAAAAATAACTTTACTTAAACTGTGAAAACTCTTTCAACCCAAATATTTTTCTATGAATCCCTATACTGTTTCTCTTCATTCTGCTACGGATAAACCTAACCCAAAAATGCCTCTAAACCTGTTTTCCAGAGAGGGCGAAACGTTTTGTGGACACGGCTTAGTCCACATAAGGTTAACACAACCCGCATTATGTGGACCTCTTTTGTTCACAAGTCCACATAGGGTATGTAACACAAACTCACACCGACCCACCCAAGCACGTTTGTATTTGCCTGCAATCCTAAACAAAACAAGAAATGAATTAAAAAATAAAGGGAAAAATAAATGAACGAATAAATTAATAAAAAAGGGAATTTAAATATTGTCAATGAAAATAGTTACGTTGAGATTTAGAAGCGCTTATCAGAGATTTTTTTTGGGGGGGGGGGGGGGAGAGGGGGAACCGGTCAGGCAATCAAAAAGGACTCCAGCGGCAATTTCTGAAAAAAAGTCTCCAACTTTCCTGAAGTTGTTCAAATATGGAGACCAGCTTCAAGGTTTTTGCCTTTAAATAAATAACATTTTATTTGTATTATTACATATGGAAAAATCATTTCCTACAAATACTATGTTGCTCATAACGTAAATAGAACGCTTATAATGGTCCCCTTTTTGACGTTATAGTGATTCATATTATTGTATTATTTTTAAAATGCTTAGCATTACATACGAGCGCTGTTCATTTTTTTTTAAATGCTTAAATTCTTAACAAATAAAATTAATTCATTAATAATTTAATTAATAAAAAACAAATTTAATTAATTAAATTAACAATCAATTAATTTGACGGTATAATGATAATTTATATAATTTTTAAAATACTTTCCATTGCAATACAAGCGCTACACACTTAAAAAATGCATAATTTCTTGAAAAATAAAAGTAAATTCATCAATAATATAAATCATTAATTTAATGGATTAAATAATTGTACAAATTAAATAATTAAACAATTAATTAAACAGATTTTTTATAAAATATTGTTTACTTTGAAAAAAAAAATCCTGTTAACCAATGAAAAACAGGGGTGGTGCTATTAATCGTGACCACTGAGCAAGTAATTCCTGTTTCACTTTTTTTTCAGCGGACTGTCCTATCTTACCCTCGATCTTTGATCCATTTTTCTAGTTTACTGTCGACAAAAAATCTGGCCGACTTGCCATGCAATTTACGAATGTCAGTGGACAACTTGAGGAAACGTTTGACAGATTGCGACATAGCATTCTGCCGCCTCACATAAAAAGGAAAAAAAAAGATACTCGAATCGTACCTTAGGAAACTGGTGACCAGACAAACCGTCCATTTTAGTGTCCCGTCATTACGCAAACTATAACATTAATGATGAAAACTGAGGCAAAATTGCTTCACAAGGCTTACCAAGCCCACTTGGGTCAACATGCAAATTGAGGTGACGTCAAAGTAAGCATTCAAGCAGCTCGGACAGTGAAGTACAATATTTGCCAGTTATATGATTTACACCAAAACAATACAATGAAAATAGAGGAATTCTTCACGCTCATCAAACAAATCATGATGAGATTTCCCCCCTCAAAGTCAGACCATTTCCTCAACGCCATCTTTGTGCGCTGCCTTGTGAGATTACATTTTCATGCCATCATTTTGGAGAAAATCTTGATTTTATCATCGGAAACAACAATGGGAAAATGATCACAATGACGGTTTTATACTGCAAACCTTGTCAATGCTGGTAGTAAAGGAAGTGGTATCCCACAGTACGGGGATATCAGGCTATATATTTCATTTCCAGACACAAATTGAAAGCAATTGAGAAACTGAAGGCCGAGAAAGCCCAGGGCAAGACTCTGGAGGCAAACCAACTCCAAAAGATCGACGGAGAAGCGGCCATCGTCGGAGAGTTGCGGGAACTGGAACTGAATAGCTAAAGTCGGTGACGTCACCAACATTTCAAACGCCCTTTTTTTTTCTTCAAATTTCAAAATTGGACACCAAATGCTGAAGGCCAAAAATATTGTTTTTCCAGCAATCATTTCTTTGGAGTGAAATCGTAAGAAGGCTGTATCAAACATTATTTACATACATATGTGCAGTCATGCATAATTGAACCCGCATTGTGCTCGATGTCATCGGCACTGCCTCAACCCATTAAAGGTATAGTCCATCATTTGTAATTTGTGCATTTTTTTCGTTTGAAGCAACAAAAGTGCTCAAGATCTAAAGAAGGGTGCTGAATAACTATGAATAATCCAATGAAGTTTCAGCTCAGCTTCAGCTGTATATTTTGAGAAAAACAACATTCTAGGATCTCGATTTCAAATCAAAAGTTGCTGAATCATGTTTTGAATTGGCCCTGAATTCAGCGTCTGAGACACGTTCTCGCTGAGCCGATTACAGCCACGCGATGTCGCGCACTGATTCGACGAATAATAGCAACTGCGCGCGTGTCCGTCGTGTCAACGCTTGCGCGCGCTTCGCCGAATAAAAAAAAGGAACTACTAATGGACATTTCCAACGGTGCTTCTTAAGACGCATCGTTGGAATGGCCTTCTTTCGTTGATTTCTACAAAATTATAGCTTGCCAGAAAGAATAATTTCACAGGGAGGTTAGTCCCCTTACTCTCTTTCAACCAAGTATGTTTTTCAACAATAATTACGCAAGTTACTTTTAGGATAGCTGCAAATGATGGACTCTGGCTTTAACAGTGATTGTTGGAGGATTGAGGCTGAATCCAATTTTTACATGGTGGCAACTGGAGGATTTTGCAGGATTGAGGATGGTTCCTAACCAAAAGGGCCTGGGGGGTTAGGATTCACTTTATTTCATTTTTGTCCCCAATTTAGTCTTATGCTTATTTTTGTAACAGGAAAAGCATTCCTGCACTTACTTAAATAGGACATTTCAAATTTAAAATTTTATTGATAGGTATTTTTGCAGAAAACAACAGCATAAAAAAAAATTATAATAAAGGGTGATCATTTTTTTTTTTTTTTTTTTAAATAGGCCTTTTGCTCGAAAGGTCTAGTGGAATCGAAAGCTGTTAAGATATTTTATAGTCTCATTTATTTCCTGCAAGTCCAAATTTACTTGTGTAATGTCTTCACCGACAACCCATTTGATAGTAACAAATATTCTGCCATTATTATGAATAAAGATACAGATACGTTTGTGGAATTACCTCATTAATCGGTATTACAGCCTCGCTTATGTAATTTTTTTTTTAAGGCATAAAACTGTTTAATATGACAAATTGACAGAGAACAGGTTCCATTATTTTATTACACTCATTTATTCATGCCGATAGGTAAATGCTATAGTTCTTGTAGCGAAAACACTTCATAAAGTAATATGTACAAAATCATCCACGACTGTTTCATGTTTAGCAAGAAAATTCACTGTAAAATTAGATACATCCTAATTCCATATTAAATATATATATTTAGCTCTATTACTTGATACGAAACTTGAAACTCAAAATATTGATTAAAACAAAATACCATTTTTTGTTACAAAAGAAAGGCAGCATTTATTTTGCTAAACAGCAGTCTTGCACAAATTGTGAAAATACTGAAATGAAAAATGCAAATGCCCAAACAAAATACTTAAGCGTAAGTTAAAAAAAAGGTCTCCTTTTTGTCCATCACGTAATGCCATATTTTCTTTAATTACATGTACAAAATCAGCTTAAAGACTAATAACATAACAATTCGGACGATTCACAATGCAGTGCGCCACCAAGAGTTTGCCACGAAGAGTTCATTTTTCCCAGTGCATTGTGGGAGATGGTCGACAAATTTGCAGTGCGGGACATTTGAAATTGTTAGTTTTTTTCGGTCAGTGGTTTCGTAAGCGTATGATTCGAAGATCTGTTTGCCCTTTTCTTTTCTTGTTATCAATATGGTGTTTTTGTAAGGCGGCAGAACGATATGCACCGATCTATGACATATTAGCTCAAGTTGTCTACCGACACTCATTCAAATGGGCCATGTTTTGTCGACCGTAAACTTGAAAAATGGACTCTCCGTGGCAAACTCTTGGTGGCGCTCTGCATTGTGAATCGCCCGAATTCTTGTGAGTATTCTTCTTGTACATGTAGATGCCAAACAGTGGAATAAAAAATACCGACTGAAATCCATGAACATCTTCGAGGATTAAACTTAAAATTCTTCAACTTGCTTTGAATACATTCTTAAGTGTGATTTTAATGGTAATTTGTGTCAGGGCATTCAAAATTTTCTCCACTTTGCCAACTTGCACGTTCTCACCGAAATTTTGGTCCCATAAACCTTACCAACTTACCAACAAAATTAGCAGCATAGAAATATTTAAGCAATTTCTAAAAATTAAATAAAGGGAATGTACATCATTGGCTTTTGCTGTAATTTTCAGAAATGAACTATTTGAGGGGTTAGTATAATAGATAACATATTGTTACACTGACATGTTTGAAGTTTTGTGGAAAATGCTGGAAAAACCAAGAAAAACAAAAACGTTCAAATAGTCTGGTTCCCTGACTCCACTAAGGATGAAATGGATCAATTAATTTATAGATGCCGGAAAATTGTAAGGTAAGGGAACCAGTCTAGCTGGCCTGAACTGGTTCATGAACATGTGACCAATAGCAAACAAAATTTGGACTGAAAAAAATGGTAAATTTGGAGCAGTAGTTGAAAAATAGTTAGGTTTTTCCAACGGTGGTCGGCTGACCACCGTTGGAAATTTATACAAAAATACCATTTTTCTTGGAAATGACTTCACACCAGGTGCCATAATTTTACATGATGCTTGAGACCGTCATTTACCAACATCCTAGTAAGGTATTTCGTAAAAAAAAATTGGTAGTTTTGTTTTTCGATGTTTGCAAAGGTTGTATATTCCCTTTAATGGCAGTCATTAATTTTTACAACTTTTTTGTGAGTTTTAGTAGTCACACCACAGACCAGAACAATTGTACAATTATTATGCATGCAAATCACCCTTAAATCACTTTGTACATACAACCGGGTTTTGGGGGGCACTTTTACGAGAAGCTGAACAGTCATTTTCCCAGCTCATGATTTTCGGGGATTCATTTCCACGAATTGCCCTTGCCCTTGCCGTTGAACCTACCCTGCACCTTGGGGTTGTAATTCTGTCTGTCGGAGGGGGTCATCTTGTCGACTTCAGACGTAGGCACCATGTTAAACTGACCGCTTTCGTCCACGGCTTCGACGTTTGAGAAGTAGGTCGTTGTCAAATTTCCCTTTGAATCAGCCGTGAGATAATACCCTATCAAAAAAAAAAACAGTTAACGACACTTTTTAATTAGCACCAACTATGTAGAAAGCTTACAGAAGGTATTTTTATTCAATTCCTCCAAAAGACAGAAAACATTTTTTTTTTGTGGTTCAAATCAATCTTATTGTGTGTGGTGTTCCTAAGCAAACCATTTTACCCCATTCAACCCTTTTGCTATTTAAACAGTCACAGACAGTCGAAATTCACTTCCACTTCCCCTGCTATACTTTTAACGAAGGCTAGTCACCAGCAGTCAGATCATGATGTCAAGCAAGTGCTGTGACTAGTCAAACTGTGTTAACAAGGCAAAGCAGGCAAGTTGTGATCACAGGCACAGCTGTTTTATCACTCACCCGCAGTCAAAGCATAGCTGTACATGTACATGTATTTAAACAGTCCCAGCCTGTAGATCGTGCTTTATGTTGGCTGGGAATTCTTCACTGTTTGAAAGAACTTACTTGGCACAGAATGTTTGCAATTGAGGGTTAATTGCTCCACCCAGCAGTGCAAATCGGTACCAGTATTAGTCTGGAAGTTACTTGCGATGGACTAGAATCTCATCGGGGGAGGGGGGGGGATAGAAATATTCCTATTTTGTTCAAATACCAAGGAAATGAGTGGTGAAACGCTGACCTGATTAGCCATGTTGATTTGACACAGACTTGAGTTACTGCCAAGCCAAAGTTTAGTAAATTTTTGTTAAAGGGAATAAAGTCAATATTTGTTTTTGCTGTAATTTTCAAAATGGATGGAATTGGGGGGTTGGAAATATATAGCAAATATAGTTACACTGACTTTTTTGAGGTTTTGGGTTCAAAAATGCTATAAAAACCACGAAAAATGATCATTTTTCTGTAGTCTGGTTCCCTGACTCCATATAAGAAGAAACAGAGCAGATTACATACATTGCGTTGGAAATTGATACAAAATACCACTTTTCTTGAAAATGACAGTATACCAGGTGCCATGATTTTACAGGATGCTTTACACTGTCATTCACTAACAGTCCAGCAAGGTATTTCAAAATGATTTGGTAGTTTTATTTTTTTGATGTTTGCAAATGTTGTATTTTCCCTTTAAACTCACCTCTTTTAGATGCAAGCTCGAACGTAATCCTGTTAGTGTTGTCCTGCCTCAAAGTGAGAAAGATTCTGTCGTCATTCAGAATGTCGAGACTTTCTCTCAACTCAGCGCTGTTTACACCCTTAAAAAAAAAAAAAAACATGTTTATGATTTCTTGACACTGCCGAATCTACATAGCCCTTTATTTGATAACTACAATCTGGCCAAATCTCGCTGGGCCCCCAACCCCCCACTCAATGTTGTCTCTCATGACGTGGTGTGTGCTCCATCAGCTGGAGAGAACAACATTGACCAGGGGAGCAGGGGAGTGGGTGACAGTGAAAGGCTCAGGATGTGTCCCAACTATTTTGGCCGGGATTGTAGCTTTAGTGGTTTACGAAACCTGGGTTTGCTTTTTCGGGTTTTGGCTTTGTCTTCAACCCAAGATTCATAAGAATCCTGCTGACTCCCCAACTGAGTGACTGGTTGACTGAGTCGCTGACAAAACAATCTATCCACCAACCGACCGATCGACCGACCGATCGACCGAACGACCAACTGACTGACTCCCCGAGTCACTGACTCCCCGAGTCACTGACCGATCGAGTCACTGACCGATCGAGTCACTGACCGATCGAGTCACTGACCGATCGAGTCACTGACCGAGTCACTGACCGAGTCACTGACCGAGTCACTGACGGAGTCACTGACGGAGTCACTGACGGAGTCACTGACCGAGTCACTGACCGAGTCACTGACAGAGTCACTGACCGAGTCACTGACCGAGTCACTGACCGAGTCACTGACCGAGTCACTGACCGAGTCACTGACCGAGTCACTGACCGAGTCACTGACCGAGTCACTGACCGAGTCACTCCCCGAGTCACTCCCCGAGTCACTCCCCGAGTCACTCCCCGAGTCACTCCCCGAGTCACTCCCCGAGTCACTCCCCGAGTCACTCCCCGAGTCACTCCCCGAGTCACTCCCCGAGTCACTCCCCGAGTCACTGACCGAGTCACTGACCGAGTCACTGACCGAGTCACTGACCGAGTCACTGACCGAGTCACTGACCGAGTCACTGACCAAGTCACTGACCAAGTCACTGACCAAGTCACTGACCAAGTCACTGACTGATCGAGTCACTGACCGAGTCACTGTCACAACTAGTTCTGTATATTATTTCTTGTTATCTTTGTATAAGCCACTCAATATTTCATTGTTTTCTTTTCATGACGCAGGCGTCATTCAGAGTACAATTATAAATTTTGCTGCAACTGACTTACAATTCTTGAGGGCTCGACCCCATGATCCAACGGTGAGTCATTATTTAAGTTGATGATAGCCCTTGGTGCAAGATCGAAAGGTACTAGGTAATAGAAAAACTTGAAGCGACCTATGACCAAAAGGAAACAAAATCAAAAAGAAGAAGTGTAATTATGTTTGTTTTCTAAATAAAAAAAATATAATTTAATGTGTTCTTAAACGGGGGGACTGGGAAAGATAATTGTTGTATTTGCAATGTCTTGTACATGTAATGGACATAAAACTATCCCTTTGACGAAAATGTTATGGTTTGTTTGAAAACTATGAACCATTGAGGAAAAATTAGGATTTGTCTCATGCGTGAACTTACAAGGAGTGAGGTCGTTCGCTGTCGACATGCAGAAACACTTGTTCTTTAAGGTCAGGTACTTGGTGCTCTGGCCTCTGTTATTCTGGAAGATGTAGTGAGGTTCGGATTCGCCATTCCACTCCCACCGGCTGTAGCGTACCTTGACATCTACGTCCACCATCACCTGATCTCCTTCAGATAGAGAGAGAAAACAAGAGAATAGTAGAATGAATGACCTCGAGAGACACCAACGGAGAATCGGACGTCTGCCAGTCTTGCCAAGTCTTCCTGAAAATTTCTGCCCAACTCGACTCAAGTCACATTTACTTTGGGAACAGTTGATCAAATCCTCCTTATCTGCTTTGCACAATGAAACAAAATCAACTCTTACGGTCAGGAATGTTGGATTTCGCTTGCAGGGATGTAGTGCATCCCATTTTTTCCTCACTTTTTTGAAGTTTTTAAAAATAATTTGTATTGCCTTCGTCGAAGCTTGGTACCCAGGCTGTACCATCCATGGTTGTACCCATTTGCTTTGGTTACCAACTTTGATAAGTTTTTCGTCGGTAAACATACTGGCCTGGGCATGATTTGTTATCGCGCCCCTTCCCTCGCGCTGGGTATTGTTTAAGTCTTAGGAATGTGTCGCGATTGGGGTCAGGGGTCACCATGAGGTGATATATGCACGACCCAAATGCGTGACATGGAGATTACCGTAAGTGGAAAATAAGCTGGTGTACCTTCGAGTGAAATCTTGATTGATATCGTTACTTTACGGCAAACAAAGTTGCCACTTTCGTCCTCTTCTTGGCGTTCGATGACCTGTCGGTGGAATAACAAAAACGAAGGAAGTGAGTCATAATGAATTTGCCATGGAGATTCTTCATAAAAATTCTATGCAAACGATCAAGTAGAATACGTTTTTTTGTTAGTATAGTAGTAAGAATGCCTTTGGATGTGTGTGTGTGTTTATTTTATATATAGTTTTTATGGGTGGGGTTGGGTTAGAGTGGGGTGGGTAGGGTCAGGTGGGTGGGTTGGGGTGAGTTTGTTTCTGCATTCAATAGGGGACGTTAATTGAATAATAGGGGACAATATAGGGTCTCCAATTCCTGAAGGCCCCCAATTTGGATTCGTGTACAAAACATATGGGAGGTCTTCCTCAAAAGTTAAAGAGTACAAACAAAAGAGGGACATTAGGGGGTCCTTGATTTCAGGCAAATACACACTTGTATAGGCGGACGAGGTTGGGTTGGGGTGGGTTCGATTGGGCTGGGGATGGGTTGGGTCTACTTTTACAAGAAGTAAAACAGTTAATTGAGAAATTATTTTGAAAAGTTTTCAGCTTGTTGGTGTCGGGATAGTTTGGTCTGCTACGTACAATTTTGAAATCCACTTCTTCCAAAGAGCCAAAAAATTGCTGGAGCTCCTCGAATTCCCAGCTTGTGACATCATTCCCATTGACGCTGACAATGACATCGTTTTCCCTATGTAAAAAGAAAAAGAAAAACTATGAAAAGGAAAAATATTTCATGACGAGGATAGTTGAAATGTATAAAGCTTCTTCTGTACAACCATGAAGCAGAATTTCCTTCTTACTGTTTTTGTTTATTTAACTTGTTCTTTTGTTTTTTGCTTTTTATATCCTCGTCCAGGTGTTTCCTCTTCATTTGGCCTTGGGTGAGAACAATGACAGTTTCATAGAAATGATTGTTTCCATTTTGTTTTATTGGAAACATTGTTAGTTTCATTTCACTAACTTGAGCGCCAGTAATGAAATGATGTATTATTCATCAATAAATTGACCCATTAATTCACTTGATCAGTCATTGAATTTAACTGACAAAAATGTCTGATACATTGATCAGTTAATTACTTAATCAATCAAGTAATCAAGTGATTCATTCATCCGAATGATTCAGTTGATTGACTGATCAATTCTTTGATTGAATCATTGATCAATGGGCAACAGATCAATATCCAACCCGCGACTGCCAACCACTACTGGTTAATTTACTGATTAATAATCTTGATGATCAATTCATTTGCTCCATTCAAATGATAGAACAATTGATTGATTTATAGACTTAATCAGTTTGTTCCCTCCAATGCGAACCTACATTCCATTCAAAGTTGCCCTTCAGTCGATCGAAATCAGTCAACTGACTGTTTTCAACTGTTAAGAGCTCCCAGCCTACATAAAGCAGGATTGACTGGCTGTGACAGTTTAAGTAACTTGATACAGCTATGCTTTGACTTCGGGTGAGTGATAAAACAGCTGTGACCACAACTTGCCTGCTTTGTCTGTTGACTCAATTTGACTAGTCACATGTGCTTGTTGGAATAATGATCTGTCTGTTGGTGATTAGCCTGTGTAAAAGGCATGGCAGGGAACAGGATAATTGTTTTGACTGTCTGTGACTGTTCAGACAGCAGGAGGGTTGACAATGTCATATCAGTTGATTAGTAATTGAATTATTGATTCATTGATTATTTCATCCGTTCGTCAGAATGTACTAACAAATCAATTCAATGCAGCTAACTTAAAGCTGAATGTGATAGAAGTGATCATGTCAAAACAAGCCAAATTGTGTTTAATTGTGAACGTTTCGACTTGAATCGGGGAAAAAAATTAATTTAATTACTGGAGTTTCGATTTTGCCGCCAAGCCGTCTGGAATGACGGTACGGACCACGTGACCCTTCGCGTCCTTCTGAATATGCATGCCCAGTCCCACCATTCCACCAATCAGCTTGTCGGGATGCGGCACGTGGACGTTGTTGCCTGGATGCTGCTCCAGAGAACTCTGCATGTAGAATGTCACAAAAGAATTAATACACTACTTATAAGTATAAACCAATAATAATTTTGTGAAGATTAAAAAAAAAATAGTGAGAATAGTACTGAAGAACAGTCGAGTCGCACTTCACACGACCATATTTGGGCCTTCGTACTATCGCCTCTTGTATTGACTTTAACGATATTTCCCCAGTCATTTCCGCTTTCGGTTATTTAATACGTCACTAGTTTATTACCCGGTATATTAGCTTTCGTTTTCTGTGTTTTGTGGCACACTCTTTGACTTTTTGTGTGTGACTTTTTACTGCCCATCTTATTTGCTGGTTGAACCGCAACATTTTAATATTGTACTCGCAAGAGGTTTTTTTTTCTCATTCAAACACAGAATGCGTTTGGCATGAAGGAGCATGGAAAAGGAAGCTACGCTCAGAAATTGAAATGAAAGTTGGAAACTGGTGCTTACGAAATGCTCATGCATGGGTGTTGTGCTGTCATGTGTCTGTAATTTGCTGCTCCCCTTCCAATTTCTGGCGATTTAATGCCCCGCCCATAAACAGTCATACCAAAATGTGTTCTTATGAGTTCAATTGTCTTTTCCATAAAAAAACAACTCAAATCTCCGGTATTATAAAAATCCACTTCCTGTAGAATTTCCTTGTGACTTGACTTATGATAGAACTTCCTAATTGTGACTTGACTTGTGATAGACTAAGTCTTGTGATTTGACTTGTGACGGACCTGTGATTTGACTTGTGATGTACTTGTGATTTGACTTGTCGTCAATATCTTTACGACTTTCAGTTTCCAGGGCACAACAAAGAATAAATTCTAGGACGTCTCTAGTTTGAAATTTAATAGCCTCCCTTCCTTCCAACAAATTATGAATTGAAATAAATACGGAAACCTACCTCAGGGAGAAGGAACTTTTCAATCAAGATCTGGACACCGTGTTGCAGTTCCCGGGCGGTTTGTTTCACCCCTTCTACCACGGCATGGCCGACGATCTTGGCCCGCCTCTCGACTTTGTGTACAGTCTTTGCGATGATGTTGCCAGGAAGGGATTCCTCCTCCGTGATAGTGCTCGAGGAGATTGTCTCTTCCACTTCGATGTCTTTATTCGAGGCTTTTCCTTCTTGAGCCGCTCCCCGTTCCCGATGGCCCGAAGGTTCGAATCTGTGGATGAGGTCTTTCACGCGGTGGTTTGCCTCTTCCATCAGATCCAGCCCCGCGCCCATCGGCCCGGCTGGCTCGCTAAGCGGCGCGGGGCTCACGCGCCCTTCGTCCCCATGATTTGACCCGTCCACCCCGCTGCCGATCAGATGTTCCTGGGCCATCTCTTGATTCATTTTTTTTGGGTTAACTTATACTCAACTTCAGAGCAATCCACTCAAGGCGATGGTGTTTCGGAACTCAGTGAAAACCGAAACGCTCTGTTCGACTCGAGTGCTGAAAAACGAAATTCTGGTTTTGTGGATCTTTTCAGTAGCTCAGTTTCACAGCTTTTGAGTGGACTTTGAAGACCGCTTCTGCTTTATAGGATTCAGTTGCAATGAGGAACCCGGAAACGTTACCCAGCGACACCCCGACTGTCAAGGACAGGGTTCATATTATACACACAATGCCTACAGGCTTTCTAAATTTACCTTAACCAATGAGTAATGGATACAAACGGGGTTTTCCCCTCACCGTGACTGATCGATATAGTGTCTTGCGCAATGTGTTTCTCCAGCGTGAGAGAGCTTGTCTTTCGTTCACAACAAAAATTGTTGAAATTTTTTAGAATGGCCGTGTAAAATCCCTTCCCTTTCTGCTAAGGAAAAGAAGCTGAATTTTAAGTCAATAGAAGAGGATTTTTTTGCGTATGTCACTTTGGAGCAAAAGTTCTGGGTTGCGAACTTTAGGCCTATAGGCGAACTTTAAGTGACATTGGGTCGTATGTATAAAAACTAGTAAATGTTAGGAATTAGTTCAAGCAAAAAGTAAAAGCATTTACTTTGGAGTACACGCATGAAGGAAAAGCAAATGCTTGATTTCGTATGAATAAAAGTTTTCCTTTACTGTTCAGCAGGTAGCAAATGCTTCTTACTGTTGGATTGTTTTCAAGGACGAATGATTGCCAACAATAGGGTTTCTTTTGTGTGTACGAACTGCTGCACACACGCAGGGTTCAAATCGTGATGCATACACCACATGTAGAAGTACATGCACGATCCTCAAATCCAGCAAAAATGTCGACGCTTTTCGGCAGTTGCAGAATACAAAAAGTATACTTTCATCTTTCATGAACATTGTAAACGTCCATAGTGTCTTGTAGACAGTAGACGTCACAATTGCATAAAAATCACAGACGTGTTAAATTGGGTAAAATCATACCAACATTCAATACACAAAGAGTTTTGTTTATTGAAATATTAAAAAAACAATAGTTTGCAAAGATTGGTGACCTAATAAACTAAACAAATGATTTCATCCCCAGGGTGCCGTTGGATAAAATGTTATCCTTAATCATTCTATGCCGCACTGAATGTTATGCTAACACTTCTCATATCGTGAACAAAATGCGAAATTATCGTTTCTAATTCTAGTAAAAATACATAATAGAAAAGTATTTAAATTGCGCATAAATGTTAGTCAAAATACAGGGTATGGTATAATATGTAGTTTATTAACGTTTTGTGTCAATTTTAGGGCGATTAATATTAATAAATGCAGCAGTTTTTGCGCAGAAGTATTTGCTTTATGTTTTCAAGGCTGCCCCAACCAAGCCTTGAAAAATGACCGGTAAATGCTTGAAATCTGAAGCATTTACTCAGACCTTTTTTATTCATACGAAATGAAGTAAACACTTCTAGTCTAGCGAAAGCTAGCAAGTAAAAAGTAAATACTTTTAGCTTTTTGCTTCATTTTTATTCATACAAATACAAGTAAATGCTTAAAAAATTGGTAGTAAAAGCAAATGCTAGTTTTCATGCATACGACCCAATGATTCATTGTCTCAAGTTTTACAACGACGTCGGTGAGGAAATATGGCAAAAAGAAAACAAAGAACATTTTAAAATCTGGGAAAAAAAAGGATTTATGTTTTGGAAGAAACAATTTGATCATCATATGGGAAGAAGAACAAACCAATTCTTGAAGGTGTTTTAGAAAGTGCGCTCGCTGGCACAGCTTTTTGCCCGCGTTAGCAAAGGAATCTAGTTACGAGCCTCCACACAATTGGGCATACATTTGCCGTTTTTCTTTTAATAGGGTGGTAACTAAAAGTATCGCCTCATCTCCTCCAACAAAAATTAACAGAAAATGGAAGATGGTTGATCAAGCTTTAATTTCGTGTGTGTCTTGAAGAGATTATAGCCAAAGTTGTGAATATCTGTTCTTGAATTTGGAAAGTGGGGGGATCGGGCGGTTTATCGTTGATGATTATCATGGTAGTTCATTTAGCAGGATGTAACTAGGGTTATGCCGGGGTGGGGGTTTTTTTTTGGGGGGGGGGAGGAGGGACATTCTTTTGAAATAACGGCGAATTTGCCACGCATGATAAGATTTTACGACATGTAGTGCAAACAAAGTTGTATGTTCACGCCAACACTGAATTCATATGGATAAAATTTGCCTATAGTGTAGCAGATGTGTCAGTACGACTGATAGTCGTAAATCCGGGGTGTGTACAAAACCATTTGTTTGGGTAAATAAGGAAGAGAAAAGTGTATTGAGGCTTGCATGAATCATTTTATCCAGTACTATGGGATATTTTTCCCCATTTTTTTTTTGACACGCCCAATCTTTTGCAAGAACATGAAGTCTGTGACCATATTAGGCAAGGATCTGTGGATTTTACTTTTGGATAATTCAGGCCTATCTTTGACTTTTTCAATGCACTTTTGGGTACGCCCACAATAATTTCAGAATGACGAGAAGTTTGTGAAGGCAACATGAGAACTGTGAATTTACGATTGGATATTCGGGGCTGTGGCTTCAGGCCACGTCCGATTTACTTAAGGCTACGGCTTAAAATCACACACATGTCTACGGTAGTGGCTGCAGCCACTTCCATAGACCCGTGCGTAATTCAAAGCCATAGCCATGTAATTCGGATGCGGCCTTTGGCGCAAAACATAGTCTTGCACCATGCTTATACGATCACGCGCAAGATGCATGCACCTGTTATTAATTTGACGCGCGCGTAAAAGTTGAGAAGCCCTATTGGTCGAAGGAGCACCGATATTTAACACCCCCCCCCCCCTCAATATTTTTATAGAGAGTGGCCTTTGTTTTACCAGAGCCCTTTTTTACTGCGACTTTTTACCGATGCCCTTTTTGGAATTTCGCGCTAATGTCGGCAATTGTGCCGCCCTGAAAAGCGCCGTCTATTGTCCAACAGTGTTCACGATTGTCTGATTTGAACAGCACCCCCCCCCCACCCCCATTCATCCCCTTTTTGATTTTACGGAGGCCAAGTATCGTGAGAAAAACCTGTCTACCTTTCAGCACGGATTGGCGAGTGCCCTTTTCACAGTGACGTCCCCCCCCCCCCCCCCATTCAATATGACCTATGCCACTGGAATCTGATGACTAATTTGGGGATTTTTTATCCGGCACAAATCTTTTGTAAGGGCTCTTTTATACAACGTATGTTTAAAAAGAAAGTGTTTTCATAAGTTTGAAAGCATAATTTCCTTGTTTTGTTTGGTTGCTAGGCATGGGTCGGGTGAAAGAGTTTGTTGGCGAGATGACTGTTCATGACCATTCTATACACATTGCACAACTTTTGTTATTTTTTGGGGGGGGGGGTGATGCATAAAGTTTTGCTTTGTAAATTGTTGTCATCAACTTTGAATGAAATTCTGTAGTGTCATGCGTTTTACTAACGTTTATGTAGCATACCCCCGTCGTCCCCCCACCCCCCCCCCCCAAAAAGAACATTTTAGAGGTAATACTTCACAAAAGGGACTTTTCTGATGAAAAAAATATATACATGTATACTCACTTGTTTTGTTTTTATAGATAAACGACAGAGACAGAATTGCAGGGATACTAGACCACCTGAAATTGCCTTGGAAAGAGTCCCACATCTGGCCACGGCACTTGTCACCCTGTGCACAAACCCTATGAGACTGGTCTGAACAGTTCTAAGTGTTTTTTCAGTAAATACTTTAATATTTTCCCTGCTTCTTTTGTCTTTTAGAACATATTTTAACTTTCTGGTGGCTGATTGGTGTCTGAAGGGAAAAATTAGTGATGGCTAGATGGAATCTTTCCGTTGCCTTATTTCAGGTTTTTTTTCCTTGAAATTGTTAATTAGGCCTACATATTGCCACCTTACGTGTGAGTGTGTGCTTTTCCTTTATGCCTCAAATTTCAGAGACATAATCAGAGTCTCATCCCTGGAATTGCAGTTTGCCGTTTCCGAGTTGTTTCACACAATTGAAACAACCGTATACAAACCCACCGGGGGGTATGCTATTCCTGCGTTTGCCGTTAGTATAACATATGTGGCAAAAGGTTCTCGACTTTCTTAAAGTAAGAAGTATGTTCTGGTGTATCAGATTTCGAGCAGTTTGGACAAAAGTCAATTTTAGGCCAAATTTGATGACAAATTTAAGGTTAACCCCTTGCATTTGTCAGTTTCAATTTTGGCCAAAAAATGAAATTGCTTGAAGCTTGCTGGGAAGATGCCTAAAGGGCCCTAGAATGCATTCCAACTGGACTTCTGAACTGGTGTGCTATTCCAAGGAAAAAATGCGCCAAAAAATTGGGCTAAAATCAGTAAAAAATGCGGAAAAAAATTTGTCTAAAAAAATTGATGAATTTGGCCCAAATCTTCCAGATTTGGGGGTGTGAATAGTGATTTAAGGTACAATCGCTCAAAAACTTCTTTTTCTCCAAAAATGGATGATTTTTGCCCAAATCTTCAAAATTGTGTGTGTGTGTAAGAGTATTGATTGATGTTCCTCTTGCTTCCAAATGAATTTCTACATTGTATCGAGAAAAGTTATTGTTTTGCCAATTTTGACTAAAAATGTAAGGTTAAACCCCTTGCATTTTTTCAATTTTGGCCAAAAAATGAAATTGCTACAACTGGCTGGAAGGAGGCCTAAAGGCCCTGGAACACAATCCAACTGGACTTCTGAACAGGTGTGCTATTCCAAACAAACATGCGCCAAAGATTTGGGCAAAATTCAGTCAAAAACGGGACTTTTTTTTTTTTACAAAAATTGATTTATTTGGCCCAAATCGTCCAGATTTTGGGGTTAAAATAAATAACGAAGCTTCTCTTGCATCCTGTGGTATTTTTGAGCTGTTTGGAAAAAAAGTCAAGTTTTGGCCAAAAAAATGAAATTGCTTGAAAGTCGGTAGAAAGATGCCTTGGGGGCCCTAGAACGCATTCCAAATCGATTTCTGGACAGATGTTCCATAATAGGGGAAATTCCGTCGACAAGTTAAGGTAAAATTGCTCAAAAAATTAACTTCTTTTTCTCCAAAAATGGATGATTTTTGCCCAAATCTTCAAAATTGTGTGTGTGTAAGAGTATTGATTGATGTTCCTTTTGCTTCCAGATGAATTTCTTCATTATTTCGAGAAAAGTAACTTTTTTGCTAATTTTGACTAACAAATAATGTAATGCATTTTTTCAATTTTGGCCAAAAAAAAGAAATTGCTTGAAAGTCGCTAAAAGGATGCCCTTATGGCCCTAGAAGGCATTCCAAATCAATTTCTGGACCGATGTGCTATAAAAGGGGAAATTCCGTCGAAAATTTAAGGTAAAATCGCTACAAAAATTAACTTCTTTTTCTGCAAAATGGATGATTTTTGCTCAAATCTTGAAAATTGTGCGTGTTAGAGTATTGATTGATGTTCCTCTTGCCTCCAGATGAATTTCTGCATTGTTTCGAGAAAAGTTTCCGGCCAATTTTGACTAAAAATGTAAGGCTAACCCCTTGCATTTTTTTCAATTTTGGCCAAAAAATGAAATTGCTTGGACAGATGTGCTATTCCAAACAAAACTGCGCCAAAGATTTGGGCTAAAATCAGTAAAAAATGTGTTGGTTTTTTTTGTAACAAAAAAATGATGATCTGGCCCAAATCTGTCCAGATTTTGGGTGTTTGAATAGTTATTGAAGCTCCTCTTGCATCCGATGGTATTTCTGAGCTGTTCGGAGGAAAGTCAATTTTTGGCCAAATTTAATGGTAAAAATGCAAGGGTAACCCCTTTTTTTTTTTTTTGCATTTGTTTTCAATTTCGGCCAAAAAATGATATTGTTTGAAACTTGCTGGGAAGATGCCTGAACTTGACTTCAGGCAAGATGTGCTATTCCAAATAAACATTGCGTCAAGAATATGGGGTAAAATCAGTAAAAAAATGTCGTGAAAATTTCATTGACAGGGGAAAAAAAAGAACACCAAGATTCCTCTCCGGTTTTATTGACATATTTTCAGAAATCTTATTCATTGCATGAAAGCTGATGGCATTAAGGCACTTACATTACATGTATTAGAACAAATTATATACACAACTTGAAATAAACAGTAAGAGATATGGAATATTTGGGGGATGGGGGGGGGGAATGTAAATGGATAATGCTTTTGTAGTATGAAATATTGTCCAGATTAAAGGTTTAATAGCGAAAAACTGATGCACACTAATTTTCCTAAATAAGCTATGATAATTTACAGCTAGTTTACACTATCATGTACAATTAGTGTTGGTGGATTTTTGTGTGGGCAAATAAACGGACAGAAGTTTTAGTCATCTTCCCAAGTTTGATATTTTCTTCTTCTTTTTCCCCTACACAACCCATTGATCAAGGTTGATTTTTTGTTTGGGTAAAAGCATGTTTTTTCTCTTCTGGTGGTCGAAATACCTGCGTAGCTATTACACAAGTGTATAAAGTCTAGAGGGAAAAATAAGAAGAAAACAAGTGCTGTTTCGGCTTCAGTTTTACTTCAGATCTGTGCTTACTCAAAAGTTCACAATTTTTGTTCTCAAAATAAACTACAAGGGGAAACTGGCTAGGTTAATTATAATAATATTCAAAGTTGAAAAACATGGCATATACTGGTTTATGGCTTCTGACTAGCGCCCCTTGAACAAATACATTGACAAATTGGGGAACTGCCAACATAGGGCTGGATAGGGGAGTCAGGTT